>OZ017740.1:560000-910000 GCA_963969285.1 Odontomyia ornata | reverse complement strand
CCTTTTAATTTAAGTTAAAAGAGTTTATTTGATTACAAAAATGCACAATAATCAGTTTAATACTTTCACTCATTTTAATTTTCACTATTAAAAGTCGAACACTTGTCCATAAATTTCTTATCGCAATTGTCTTCTAAATCACTTCACTATTACGAAAATCACTTTTCTATTACTCGAACAATATCGCTTCCCACACACTATCGCAGTTTTTATCGCGGTCGAATGAATGATTCCCCCCATTCATTCAGCTCGCCTTTATATAGGGTCTCTTATCATTCAACTCAGTTCTCGTACATTGGTGAATTAGCGGGAACATTCCAGCAGCGTAATGAATGGAGCATGCTTGTTGGGTTCTCGTGGTTTCGAGTAAATTCGTTTTGCTGATGTTCTTCATTGTTGTGAAAACAATTGCGACAGTAGCTCGCAGAATTATTTGTACATGTAACAATATATGTATATATATATATATATATATATATATATATATATATATATATATATATATATATATATATATATATATATATATATCTTGATTCATTATGAGGCTTGAGTTTCAATAGGCTTATTTGATGGATCACACGTGACTCCTGTCAAACTTTAATGTAATTTTTATTCAGTATTTTTTGACAAAACATCATGTACAGACTTACACCACACGGCGTATCCAAATTGTTTAGCTGTATTGCAAAAATAAGCGTTCTGTGAGAAACGTTCTTCATGCTCTTAGAGCAACATATGGTGTGTATCGTCGACATACCGAAACCACTATAGCCAATATCATCTGCAAATTTGGAACTCTGCGTACATTATTGGATGATACTCGACCGATTAGAGTGCATCCAGCACGTAGTGAGCAGAATATAGCGGCTGTAGCTGAGAGTGTGGCTGTAGACCATGACAAATCTATTTGACGTTGTTCTCAACAGCTTGGTTTGTCGTACGCAGCATCTTGGTGTATTTCACTTAAATATGTTGGCTTTGAGGTTCACACAGCTCAAATTGTGCAAGAATTGAAACCGGGCGACTTAGGTTTGCGTCATAGTTTTGGTGAGTAGGCTCTGAACTAGCACAATGAAAAGCCGCTGGTATATCGCGAAATTTTGTTCAGACACTGAAATATTACTTAAGTTCCGTATATGACCCTACATGAAGTCAGATCAGCGTATACCTCTCTTGCACAACTAGAAGATGGCTTTAATTCACAAACAAGTCTTTGCAAAAGTGCACAAGGGGCAATCATAGACAACACAGTCGAAATTAAAAACAGATCGCCGCAACATTTCCAGAAGCGGAGCAAGTCTTTGGAAAAGTGCACAAGGGGCAATCATAGACAACCCAGTCAAAATTAAAAACAGATCACTGCAACCTTTACAGAAGCAGAGTAAGATATCCGCGTCTCACCATCAATCAGAGATGAAATACAGACAGCAGTACGGGACCACAGAAAAATAATGCTCCTGGAATGTCGCAAATAAAGCCTTTTACTCCCTACTTTCTATCCTAAGATCTAGAGTAGTGTACAGGCAAAATAAACCTCGCATTTACAAAACACTTTGTTTGTATATCGAAGTGAAATATGGACGCTGACGAGTGAATCCAAAAAGGCAGTGGACGTATTTGAACGCGAAGTGCTCCCGAAAGTTGATGGCTCAGTAAAACAAGAAACAGAGTGGGGACTTCATTACAACAATGAGTTGTATACATAAAATAAACTATTTGATGGGTCACGTAGAAACAATGGAACAAACCCGGCTACCTAAAAGAACATTAATGGGTAGAACGCAAGACAGACGTCTAGCGGGAAGACCAAAGACTCGATGGAAAGACACGATAGAAGTTGACAGCTGATCCTTGTTGGCGGACAAGGTTGTAGAATCGAAGAGATTAATCCTAGAGACCAAGGACTGGCTTGGGCTGTCATGCCATATATGATGATGATGATATTAGTTAAGTTACCACTTCAAGAACAAGCTTATAGTCTCTAACAAAATTAAAATTAATTCATGCACAGATAAAAATGTTAACTAGTAAAGTTCCTTTAGAAAAGCTTTGAAACTGATAGATAACATTTGGAGTGTTCGTCTAATAGCTAGATGCATTTTACCTTCCTTTTTAGGGTTTTGTAAAATAATTTTACAAAACCCTTCTAAAATCGCGTCCTGTCTGTCCGTCTGTCTGTCTGTGCGTCCGTCCGTCCGTCCGTCCGTCCGTGTGTCACAGCAGTTTTTCTCGGAAACTACTTAAGCTAGAAACATCAAATTTTGTATGTAGGTGTAAAGTGGTGATCTCTTCAAAGTTCAAATATAAAAAATTTTATAAGGCATTTAAGGGGGGTCTCCCCATATAGAGGAGTGACCCCCCAAAAAAAAATTTCATTGAAGGTGGCCGATATGGGTATCAAATGAAAGGTCTCGATGAGAGCTTTTCAAAACAGGTCTTCGTTTGGCAAAGTTTGCTTCGAGGGGAGGGGAAATACACGAAAAATTTGTGTCCCCCCCCCTCGCGATTGGACACCTGTGATCCGAAAAATCTGAAAAAAATCAAGAAAGTAGGTCTTGATGAGTACAACAACAACAAATACGTTAGAAGTCGCAATTCACTCAACTTTGTTGGTAATAGTATGATTTATCGATTTTATGTTTTCTTGAATAAAATCTTAACGGTACACAGATGACTATTTATAAGATTGATCTATTCTGAAAGTTTCATAAAGATTGAATCATATTTAGCGAAGTTATAGCGGTTTGAATTTTCCTGTATTACTATGGAACAATATGCGCTGCATGTATTGCTATGGCAACATATGGCTATGGAACAACACGCGCTTTTTACCGACTCAGACACTACAGTTTTGCTAGGATTTGCATGAAAATTTCAGGAATGATAGGTGTCATGTATACCTTTGAGAATCGGTTGAGCTGGTGGTATCAGTAATCGCAAAACAAGAAAGTGGCTGTTTTAAATGCGAAGATTGAATAATTTTGAGTTATTTTTTCCCAACTTCAACGTTTAAGGTGCATGCTTTGAACACTTGATTCAATTTAATGAATGACTGTAGATCAGTACCTACAATTAATGCTTATAAGTGAAACAAGTCAAGGAGGCGGGAGAGAGCTCCTAGCAAAAGGGTTTTGTAACCATTCTAGGATTCGAAAAAATTGGGCATTAATCGATGATAACAGTACAGGAGAGTGGCCCCTGAAAAAAAATTCATCAAACGTAGCCAATATGAGTATGAAATAAAAGTTTACATGGGAGCTTTTCAAAACAGTTGTTAAACTGCCAGTTTTTGCTTCAGTGGGGCACAGGGGGTAAATACATGAAAAATGTGTTTCCTCCGTCGCGGCTGGACATGTGAAATAATTATCAAGGGAGATATTTATGAGTATACCAATACCAAAAACCTCAGAAGTCAAAATTCGTTCAAATTTGTTAATAATAGTATGATCTTCGCATTTCATATTTTCTCCAATAAAATCGTCTTTGACATGTTTCTTGATGTGATTCGATCTGGTGACTGCATTTTGTAAATTGAATACAAAACCCTTCTGACATGAGCGTAGGTCTGTTTACCCAACTTGTTTTGTTCAACTTCTGCCACTTATAAATGTCATTCGTACTCAATCTAGTCAAATTAACTGCAACTGACTATCATTAACTTACCTAGTTGCTAAATAAGCCTTTTGACTGAACTATTCACTTCCATTCCTGAATTAAATTACAAATTAAGTTTACTCTCATACAATTGCATCATAATATCATATTCCATTCTCACATGCTAACATTACCAAACACAATTTAAATTTTCCAACAGACTACTCATGCATTTCCACACGTGCGTCAGTTCGAATATACATACTCTAATTTTTGGCAAATTCGTCGCATGTTACGTTACACAGGAAGTATACTCGTAAGTTATTCTGGTTGTTAAATATCCTGCTTGTGGTAGAACATACATAACTGTGTAGCTGAAATGTTTGTATGTGTAACGTTGTGTGTATCTTGCAAGGGAATCAGATGATAAAGTTACGGAATCTGGTGAAAGGAAATATCGAAGCCACCATACAATGCCGGTTACAAATTTACAGGTGGAAACGTCCTACATAGTTGGCTTTGTAAAACAAGTCCTTGAGATGAGAACCATACGATCACAGCATCAAGTGTGTGAGAACACAGCCAGTGGTCGTGGCGATATGTTTTATTCAGCAGCAACTTACAAGTTTGTAATCTGGTTGTAAAGTTTCAGTAATCTCATTTATTTATTTAATTAAGGTGACTTTACCTGTAAATAAATTTCATTCTCCACCTGGTATACTACAATACAATTGAATTTGCACTGCAGATATAGCGCCTACTTGGGAATTCGACAAGGAACAGGCATTTCTCTGCTTCCTCACTGAATTGAAATTCTTTGAATTTGTGTCGAATTGTACAAGAAATAAGTAAAAGAACGTGGGGAAATATTAACTTAAAGCATTTACTAACTCAAAAGAATTTCTAAATTAACTGCATTAATATTCTGAAAGCTTGGAAATTTACAGCATCTTTAATCAGGGTAAATTTTACTTCTTTTTGATTGATGAATTACGCAACGATCTCATTTCAAAGCTCTTATGTTTACTTAATCATTAAAATTAGGTTACGTAAATCAATTTCTAAACTTTATCAATCATGTAATTTTCCTTACGAAACATACCATCAATTCGATACAATATTGACTATTTCAATGTAATATCGTATTAATTTTGCCAACACAAATATTTCAATATATTCTGGACACTAGGACATAATATTACTTACACTAACTACTTACATACATAATTCAGCTCAAATTCGCAATCAAGTTAATAATGTTTGAGATGTTGTTTGACATCATAGCCCTCAGCAATGTTATTGGCATCAAATCTGTAGCAGCTTTTCACATATTACCTGTCACAATTTCATCTCTCCAAACAATCTTAATCAATTGATCTCCATTTAATTATCCTCCCGTCTTTATTTTCAGGCTTTGCGACGTCAAATCACCATGACAAACTTATTATCAGCCCATCGAATCCGGAAGCTATTCATTATGTCAATGAATCGCACATCGTTACATGCATTGGAGCAAAGGATATGGTTGTCGAGTGGGTAAATCCAAAAGGGAAGCCCGTCTCAGATAAGAAAGGACGAGTTCACGTGGAAGCCATGGTAACAGGTAAGAAGGACAATGCGTTATGTGATGATCTAATTAAGTTGCCTTTTCCATTGTGGCTTCGTGTTACACGTTACATGCCAGAGGACATCTTGACTTTCTATTATGCCCAAAAAAGTTCTAGCAAAGAGTTCGATATCGTGTGGTTAGAAGGGGCATAATTTATGAGGGAGAGTATATTTCAAACGAATATTAATAAACCACAGCAGGTAAAAGGATTAACCATAAAGCTTAAAACCTTTAACAAAACGAATAGTGGGAGTTGTTCATTTTTACTTCAAAAATTAGAAATATTAGAGGAAATGTTGTTGGAAGTCAAAATGCGTAACGCAATCATAAACATAGAATAGATCTACATAGAAAACAAAGTTCGAACAAATTCATTCAACTGACCCGAAGACCGTTAGATACACAAAATAGCATGGTTCATACAAAAATTTGTTTCAGGTGAAAACATAATAAGCAACTGTTAGTACCCGAAGCAGCATGGTGAATTTGGGTGAGATATACAGCTTACTTTCTATGCCTATGGACAAGTTGTATATCATATCCTAGTTGCCTAGTTGTATATCATATCTGGCCATCTAATGCAAAACATGCAATTTTGGAAGGTAAAGAGATCTGGAAGTATCATTCGAAGATATAAAGAATCTTTTGCATTTGGTGGTTTATCGACCCTATCTAGGATTTCGCAGTGCTCTAAGTATATCGCGAGATGCACTCCGATGTTTACCGCAAGAAATGACGATAATGCCCATGAGTCGCCTTAATGGTTTTTGCAGAGCTTGTTATTTGCAGAGCCATTTACATAGATCCTACCATTGAAAATATAAGGTAAAGAAGGAAAAAATGTGTCAAATTTATATGAATGCTAAAACTTCACGAATTTAAGCTAAGAAATATGATGGACCAGAACAGACTTGATTTCCTATACTATGAAAAAAAAAAGGACTAGACTATCTGCCTGATGTGTATGATAGTCCTGATCCAAGAAGACAACATCATTTACACTTAAGCGTTGGATAATACTACGACTATACAGTCGCGCAACTATCGCAAGTTACACATCGTCAAATGGAAGCGCGCACACTAAGACTTTGTGATAATCCTGGCCAGGTCGGCAGTCGCAGGAATTTGTGATTTCCCCTAAAACTAGTTCAGTAGGAAGATTTTGTGATACTCCCGCAGGCGCACATCATTTCACACTGGCATACATGGAAGTTTCTTGCATAGCGCACAAATGAGTTAGAAAGCTTGAATCAAACTGTCTGTCCGTGCGCAATAGTTTTTAAAAAGTTTTTTGCATTTCTTCAATCTAATCATTGGAGTGGCAATAAAATGGCATATGCATTAGACGAAATATGAGCTAATAATATAAAGATAATGCTTAGAGAAAGGAGTAAAATTTTATGGAAATTTCAGCCTAGGATGCTACTTAATTTGTATTACCTTTAGTGGCTCTGCTACCAAATTTGGAAGAGGTCTAGTATGAAATTATTTTCGAAACAGTTTCAGGCTAGGATACCTTGACAGTAGGATATTCAAGGAGTGGCTCGCCAAGCAAATACAGCTGATAGTCCTGCACTATGGGTACAAATTCCTTTTCTCTTCAACCAAAAACCTGTTAATAAGTTAATGAATTTCGATGTTAGTTTCAATTTTGAGAATAGCTAATAATGTTTGAATAAAGCCATCAGTGACCTAACCAAAAACTTTTGATCTGATCAAAATCGAATTTATAGTAGATAAGCTGGAGCTTTAGAAACTCCAAGCTTGAAAACGTAGGTACTGGAAAGCTTCCCATACATTGGATAGAGAAATTGAGAGGAAAGCTATAACAAGTCGGGTAGACAGAACTGCGTTCATCTCAGAAAGGTTTTGTACCTAGCCTACAATATGCAGATATGTATAGTAGAATGATTTAATTCAAGAAAATCTTTCATGACGCGCACAACGAATATATTCTTGCTATAAAATAACTTGATCGTAGCCAGCCAACATTTTGTTTTAATATTGCTGAAATCATTAACTGCCCTCAATCTTAAATGTATTTTTGTTATTCGTTTTATCTTAAGTAGATCCGATCAAAGGTATGGTGTATGGTTCGATAGAAAGCCCATGTAGTAAAAAATCATATATCTATGACTGTTGTAATCGGAGGAAATTCAAATTGCTATATCTTTTGTAAATTTTATTAAGACTTATGGAGTATAAGGATCTTTTACAGAGCTACCTAAATAGCTGATTTCATCCAATTCGATGATACCAATATAGTTTTACTGACAAAAATACTAAGTCCTCCTATTATTCGCAAAGTAAAACGAATTTCAACCTTCTAAGTTATTTGCTATTGGATATACCCCCATGATTTTTAGGGTAATGTGAAAGAAATTTTACAAAAACGTACTAGTTTTCCATCCATCTATCCGTCTGTCCATCGGTCCGTTTGCTCGCATATCCGTGGGACACAAGAAGTTTCTTCTGAAACTATAGAAGCAACAAAGCTTAAATTTTGTGAAAAGGTCAGAAGAAAGAAAGGTCTTATCAAAGCTTTCAAACGTTTTTAAGAGGGGTTCCCCCAATAACGTAGTGGCCATTAAACAATCAAATGTAATCGAGTAGGGTATCAAATGAAACGTTTTAGCACTTTCAGGATCTGAAAACTCATTTCATGCATTAGGGGGTGGCAAAATATACGAACAATATTTGTTTTCCCTCCCCTTGCGATTGGACACCTTTGAGCTGAAAATCTGAAAAAAATCACGAAGGTAGGTCTCAGAAATCAAAATTCACTCAACTCTGTTAACAATAGTATGTTTTGTAAATTTTACATGATATAAGACCCTTATGCCCACAAAGTTTCATAGAAATCAGATCAGATGAGTGAGTTATCGCCATTTATATTGTATGGAATTATAACAGTAAAAACAAGTGTTTATGGTTGATACATATTTCAAATTGACCTAGATACTTTTATTTTCTCCAGGTTTTGATGCAAATATAAGTAATAATGCTTCATTTGATCATGTTCAATTGGCTGAGCATTCAGAAAAATTATTTAAGCTCGAAAGAAATGGCGCCTGCTATGTACCTTTAAAAGAAACTCTGCATTAATTAAATATATAAATTTGAATGACTTCTTATGCAATTATTGGATGAATAATTCAAGTCATCGATTCATGCCATCTGAAAACTTGTTTCTGACCCTAGGATTTTTACAAAGCTCTTCTGCTAGAAGCACTCTCCTATTTACTCGACTTGTTTCACCTATCATCTTTAGCCATTCATTAATAAATTCAATCAAGCGTTAATAGTATGTACCTTAAATGTTGAAGTGTTGGAAAAATAACTCAAATATATTAAATCTTCTCATCTAAAACAGCCGCCATTTTGTTTTTTGATTACTGAAGTCACTAATTGAGCAAATCCTCAAAGATATCCATGCTACTAATCATTTCTGAAACGTTCATGCAAATCCATGCAAACCTGTAGTGCTGGAGTCGGTGAAAAGCGCATATTGTTCCATAGACATATGGTTCCATAGTAATACAGCACATATTGTTCCCTAGTAATACAGGAAAATTCAAACCGCTATGATTCCGCTAAATTCAATTCGATCTTTTTGAAATTATCAGAGTAGGTTATTCTTACGAATGGCCATTTGCACATCCAATTTTATTCTATTTAAGGGTACCTTTACGGTTTTATTCACGGAAATGCAAAATTTATAAATCATGTTATTACTAACAAACTTGACCGAATTTCGACTTCCGACGTATTTGTTGTTGTTCTATTTATAAAGCCCTACATTCATGATGTTTTTTAGGTTTTTCAAATGAAAGGTGTCCAATTGCGAAAGTGGGCACGCGAAAATTTTGTACTTTTTCCCTTCCCCTGCCCCCTCGATTATAGTATCGAAATTTTAAGACCTGTTTTGAAAAGGTCTCATCAAGACATTTTCAATGACACTCGACATTCGGCTACCAATGGTGAAAAAAGATTTTGAAGGGTCACCTCTTTATATGGGGAGAGCCCCTTGAATTTCGACTTCTGAGGTTTTTGTTATTGTTATACTCATAAATATCTCCCTTGATAATTATTTCAGATGTCCATTTGCGAGGGAGGAAACACACTTTTCATGTATTTCCCCCTGTGCCCCCACTGAAGCAAAAACTGACAGTTTAAGAACTGTTTTGAAAAGCTCCCATGAAAACTTTCATTTCATACTCATATCGGCTACGTTTGATGAATTTTTTTTCAGGGGCCACTCTCCTGTACTGTTATCATCGATTAATAGCCAATTTTTACGAATCCTAGAGTTGTTACAAAGCCCTTTTGTTAGAAGCTCCCTCCCGCCTCCTTGACTTGTTTCACTTATGAGCATTAATTGTAGGTACTCAGCTTCAGTCATTCAATAAATTGAATCAAGTGTTCAAAGCATGCACGTTAAACGTTGAAGTTGGGAAAACAGAACCCAAAATTATTCAATCTTCGCATTTAAAACAGCCACTATTTTGTTTTACGATTACTGATACCACTAGCTGAACTGATTCTCAAAGTTATTCATGGCACCTATCATTCCTGAAATTTTCATGCAAATCCTAGCAAAACTGTAGTGTCTGAGTCGGTAAAAAGCGCATGTTGTTCCATAGCCATATGTTGCCATAGTAATACATGCAGCGCATATTGTTCCATAGTAATACAGGAAAATTCAAACCGCTATAACTTCGCTAAATATGATGCAATCCTTTTGAAACTTGCAGGGTTAATCAATCTTATAAATAGACATCTGTGTACCCAATTTAAGGGTACCGTTAAGATTTTATTCAAGAAAACATAAAATCGATATATCATACTATTACTAACAAAGTTGAGTGAATTGCGACTTCTCACGTATTTGTTGTTGTTGTACTCATCAAGGCCTACATTCTTGATTTTTTTCAGATTTTTCGGATGGAAGGTGTCCAATCGCGAGGGGGGGACACAAATTTTTCGTGTATTTCCCCTCCCTGTGCGCTCCTCGAAGCAAACTTTGCCAAACTAAGACCTGTTTTGAAAAGTTCTCATCAAGACCTTTCATTTGATACCCATATCGGCTACCTTCAATGAAATTTTTTTTTGGGGGGTCACTCCCCTACATGGGGAGACCCCCCTTAAATACCTTATAAAATGTTTTAGTAGTTGAACTTTGAAGAGATCACCACTTTACACCTACATACAAAATTTGATGCTTCTAGCTTAAGTAGTTTCCGAGAAAAACTGCTGTGACACACGGACGGACGGACGGACGGACGGACAGACAGACAGACGGACAGACAGGACGCGATTTTAGAAGGGTTTTGTAAAATTATTTTACAAAACCCTAATTACGCTTGCCGATAAAGGAAACGATCTACGCAAAGAGGGACCTGAAAATTCCAAACTGACGAAGCTTATTTAAGAATGTACAGTGGACAATACTGTTGAACATGCTGGCATAATCAGTATGAATAATGTTAACTTGACAACTGGAATCTTGTAAAAAAATCCATAGAAATTCGACTGGAAAAGTTGATGAGGGGATAGGTTAGAGCAACGTAAATTGTGAAAGCTTCTGTTGAATCCTGATCATAGCTATAGAATGGGTGAGAATCTAGGATTTCATCCTATGTAAAATGTTTTATAAGCCAGGTTTCTCTAAAACAGATTAGGTTTTCATTGGCCATGTAGAAAGCAAGATTAATTGAATTCAGTTTGATCTTAAAGCCACGTAGATTTTGTTGATATAACTTGATTTAATTGATCGATTCATTGAAATTCCACCGGATTTGTTTAATACTGTCACATAACCGAAAATTTCTATACAAAGTTTGCTTTGACTAAGTAAGGAAGATAAGTCAGCTAGGACTGTTCTTTTGAAGGAGTCTATAACCCAATTTTTACAATTGTCACACGATAATTCAATGCAATTCAAAAGCTGTTGGGAATAGTCCAATTTTGATGTGATATACAGTCTTAGCTATAGCATCATATTTATTAGAAACCATACAAAAGATCAGAAGCAATAGTGGTAGAGGAATGAATCTTAATGAGGGTCCACGCCAGCCTGCTTGATCTGAGTGTTCATGGTTGATATTAATTATTGATGAGTTTGCAGTAGATTATTGAGTTTGATTATATTGTAGGAGTTTCAAAAACTGAACTTTTGATGGTATATAAATATACACAGCTGATGAAGCTTAATTATGAGCTCAGGGTTCGCCTGTCTAGCATATGAAAATATTTCTTAAATTGTATAAATAATTATAAATCCATAAAGGGAACGCAACCATCCAGGAAAAAACACTCTTACGCGTGCTAGTATTTAAAATGAATTGTTAATATGTATCTGTACTCACATGGCTGTGATGCAATTCATTCGAATTAAAGTGCGATTTCATGCTTCTCATATGAACAGTTAATAATAATTATTAACGACGCATCTGGAAGTGCGCAAGAATCGATCCATGAAGAAAAGAAATTAGTGTTGAGTTCATGAAAATTAAATTTTAATTGTAACTACCCTTTTCCGTCGCTCAACTTTCATACCCTTTCACACGTTACTTAATTGTAAGTAAGCCGTTTATATTTTGTTAATTTGTCCTCAAACTGTGTTATACACGTTTTATACAATCCTACATGATGTCAACAACGAATTTGATGGTAAAATTAGTCCAGTCCTCTCCTCTCAAAGTTTCCAAGAGAATATTATCAAGTCTTCCCAATGAATAATTCGTAAGCAATTGTTAGTAATTAAGATTACGATGCATGCGTTTAAGTGAAAGTTTGTGCTGTTGAATTCGGATTTGAATAATTTTTTACTCATCTGATTTAAAACAAGCACTGTTTTTCACCAGCCAACACTGGTGATTTTCGGTGTAGATCTTTGAAATAAGCATATGTTAATAGGCAATATGCAAATAGTCAAATAATATCGCAGTCATTTTTGTCCTTGCTCTAAACCCCTACGGACCGCAAGTGAAACAACTTCTGATAAGTTTCCAGCCATTAACTTGAAAATTATCTCATTAGTATGGCAAATTGGTAGCAAGTGTATGCTCCCCAAGAGAGTAATAATAGAGATTAATTTTTGTTTCGGCATCACATTAACCCCTCAAATTTATATCCTGTCCCTTCAAGGCCAACTCATAAACAACTCTTCCGCCTAACTATATAAACTTGCTTAATCTTCAACTTCTTATCCAATAACAGCATCAACTTGTGCACCTTTCTAAGACACCTTTCACCATCTTGTCTAGGTCACTTGGCGTTGGTGTTTGAGCACATTGCTCTATCTGATAAAGGCGATTGGACGTGTCGAGTGAAGGGTGGCGAGGCGAAGAAGTCCTTCAAGATGTTGACGAACCGTAAGTTCCCCCCCAACTTAACGAATCTTATCGAATGTTTATCCACGCGTAAAGCACTAAACTTTACTACTGTATGGTTGTTTATGAATATTGCAGAGCAGATAACCTTCCTGGATACGCCAATCGTGCAGACGTACGAGGAAGGATCCGAGGCAACGGTGCGATGCGAGGTGAAAGGTGACCCGGAGCCGCAGGTCTCGTGGTCTTTCAATGGGCAGAGCATTGTGTGTAAGTATGTAAGCAGTAAACTTTTATTTGAGCGTTCACTAAAGAGATTTAATAAGGTTAAGTTTATTTAGGAGGGCAGTTATTAGCTGCCTTTGTGCCGCAGATCGGAATCTGAGGAAATAAATTAGGATTTTGCAAATGTGGCACTTACTTACAGACCAAGAACTGCCTATCATGATTCGCATTTATTTTTAATGACATCGTGGAAAACATCCGCTGGAAAATTTGCTCCTTTTCATATTTTTCCGCGCTTTTAGGTTTGAAATCCCAGCATCTTTTTACAGTTAATCGACCGGAAATTGAAGAGCTTCAATTCCTTTAAGTGATTTGTAATGTTGTGTCAATAGAGTGAAAATTCTGATCTTAGTATTTGCCGCAGCTAAATGATTCGCATTCAAAAAATGTTTTTGAATTTTGAACGATTCTATGTTGAAACGGGAAAATTTTCATATTTTAAACAAATTCAATTGTATATGTCAATTTCTTACGTAAACTTTATAGAAGAATACAAGGACTACCAACGTGTGATGTTCAGCACAATGAACATGTCTCCGGGAACACAATTCCTTTTGTCATGTGTCTCACCATACGACAAGTATCTGGTTGAAGCACATTCCTCATATCTTATTTACACTCGTCCTCGTAAAGGTGTATTCGTCATATCTTATAATTGACACCCCATTCAGCATTATTGTCATATATTTCAGTATTCCAGTCACACTAAGTTTGCACGACGTTTATTTCTTTACATTTCTTCTCGAGAGTCATATTTCCATCTTGTGCTTGCAGTGCCGCATGCGAAGTTTACCAAGCTGGCTGATGGTTTGCTAATCAAAAAAGTATCAAGGAATGATAGCGGAGAGTATACGTGTCGGGCGTATCAAGTATCGGAGACAATCAGCAACGTTCGAGAGAAAACAATTCGCCTTAATGTTCAACGTAAGTACAACTTAGTGTTTACCTGTAAATATATGAGCACCTGTAAGTCCACATTATCCTTGCAAGACGTATGATGCAACAGAAGGCTCGTTTTATGCTCTATGGCTTGGGATAAGACGACATACGAGTACGTTCACACTTCTAACGGCCATTGTAGATCTATGTTGATCTAATCCTTTTTGGTAGTGTCAATGCTGGTAAAGGACTGTCTAGTTGACATGACGGACAAGAGAATGTGCCCATTGAGATTTTTCATGCTTTTCATACGAGTATATTGGTATTGCTTGATATATTTTATGGTAAGATATTTGCAAGTTGATGCAGTTTTGAGACTGTACACAATATGTTAACGCTCTTTGCCCAAATGTAGAGGCGGTTTTGATTTTGTATGAAAGCTGCAACGGAGAGTTTATTGCTACATTTTCCTTTCCTTGTCATGCCCAAAGTCAAATCAGCCACAAATTGGATTAAATATATTTTGCAGGCAATCTGCTCTCTTTGAGAACAATCCGGTAAATCATTTTTGTAATATACAAAAAATTTATAAAACAGCATCTATGGAGCCTCCATATCTAAGCACAAATTGAGCTTTTAATCTGAAATAGTCATCACTCTCCCAATAAGTAGCTCATTTTATAGGAAAAAGCTGATTCCATAATTCTATAGATAAGCTTATTGGAGAATAAATGGTTAGGATAGTTAGCTACACTAGGTAGTTTCTTTTACAATTACAATAAAACATAACAATTTCCACAGGCTAGATAAGTCATCAGTAGTTCAACTAATTACTCAGTGCCTAAAAAACTCTAATAAACTTCCTTCCTTTCCATCAGATAAACCAATCGCACCGCCAATCAAAGCTAGCGCTGACGTCCAATATGGATACATGAATGGTGTTGTCAATTTAACCTGTGAAGCGGAAGCTGAACCACAAGCAACATTCACATGGACGCGTGATGGAAAGAAGATGAGTCCGAAAAACCATGCGATTTACACAGGAAACCATACATCCATGCTTCAGATAGCCATCAATGATGTTTCGGCGTTTGGCAAGTATAATTGCAAGGCTGCGAATGCGATGGGTATATTGGAGCGAGTGATTACATTGAAGGAAGGAACAAAACCTGATACCCCCACTCAGTTCAATTTGCGAGGAGTGAATTCCGATACTTTCGACATTGATGTAGGTGCTGTGCGTACGTCCAAAGTTCGTACTCCGATGGACATAAATGGATACCGTATTGAACTCATTCCTGAACAGGAATATCGATCCAATGGTGAGAAATGGGATACAGCAAGGATTCTTAACTTTGGCTTTGAAGATGGTAAGTATATTGGTTTTTCGTATGAGCCTTTAAATAGATAGTAAAACATTTTAAGGTGTTTGGCATTTCAGCAATTTATATAGAAATAAAGGTGTGGGAAATGGATTCGATCTTTTGCGTGGGCTTTTAATTAGGTGTTTTAAACTTCAATGGCTCTGTCTTAAATGATTGCGATTGCGAGAATGAGAATAGACTGAATGACACGATATAATCGGAAAAACAATTTTTTGGAGCTTTTTGTGGATACTATGAATTTTCATTTCCGTTAAGGCACTTTTTCGTAGTGGAATTATTATTTATTTTTTGGATGTTATTATTCATTTAATCCGGATGATCGCTAACAATTAGTTATAGAGCATCTTAAATTTCAGCAACATGCTGAAATCATTAAATCATTTTTTGAGTAATATTTCATTTATGAATGCGCTGAGAAAATCATGCAACTATTCAGTATGGATTATCAGTCAATAATCCAAACAAATCAGGGACTGACTTGGGATTTACCGAGGAATATTGGAGAGTAAAATCTGCAATAGAGAAGAAGACGTAATTAGAAAACAAAGAGAGAACGGTGGTAAGAACCTCAGATATGTACATCCAATGACGAAAATGAAGGCTTTGTTGGTAAGATGCTCGGAAAACGCTGCCGATCCAAAACCATTGCGTAGTTACCAAGAGAGAACACCATATTATTGCTTTAATGCATACATGGCCTGAGATCATACTTCTGCAACGAGACTACAATGGATAGAACAGTGCACAACAACTCCTACGTGGGCTAGGTGATGACTCCCATAGAAGAAACAAATACCAAAACCTTGAAATCCTGGCAATTATTAAAGCTCTGTAACACTTTTGCATTTACCTCAAAGGAGATTCAATAAATATCATCACTGATTATCGAGCTCTTACCCAGATCCATGAAATACGCAGATATTTTGAATGGAATATTGTTTCAATTTACCGCATCTAACAAAAATATGAAGCTCTACAGCAAGAATTGGGATTGACAATTTCCATATACAAAATGTGAGTAGATAAAGACAAAAATTGCTTGTGGCGGCATGGGATCTTGTTTAAAAAGTATTGACCAGATAAACAAACCATTGAAGATAAATCGATGTTTATAATTTTCAGTACCCAACAAAACAATTTTTTGCAGCCACCGACGCTATTACTTTGCCACGTCATATTGAGAAGGAAATGATCACACCTAGGACTCCACGAGGAATGATTGGCCATTCCGTGTTATGATCCTTTCCAGCTCAATACTCGATGAAAACATTTGACGTGAAAAATATCTTTGACAAGTATTGAGCAGGAAAAGATGACAACTAGGATTCTACGATGTTTCAAAGGCATCATCACTCCTATATATTTTTTTCCATAGACGAACTTGCCGGACAGTTCAAGCTCATAAAGCAGCTTCAGTTGACCATCAAGTTATTATACAGCTGGAGCATTGGCACAAGTCCATTTAGAGTTCTGACATAAACTTTGATTCGGTATCAATAGCTCAGGATGAGTCCAGCGTCGAAGGTACAATCAAAATTTTAGATTTCTCGTACGCGTTCTTAAATGGTTGATGTTTTGTCAGAGAACAGAAAGAAACATAGCTACAATTGAAATGTGTCTGAGCGTCAAGAAAAAGAGAACCAAGATCTAAATATAATATGCAAGTTGATAAGATAAGATGGTGCTCCCACCAGAATAGCTTTGTAATTATTCACCAACGAAACAACTTCTCTGGTGATATAAATTGAAGACTTGGGTTATGCATCCATTGCACACATAAGAAATCTATCTAAAAGAATTAGGCCTTCTGTCATCAATACAATTTAGCTGTTATTTTGTTCTAGTTTAAATAATGTTCTTAAATGCTCTATGTATTGAGTATATTCAAAACAAACACTACTACTAGTCAATTGTACTGACACATTCAAAACTGATACAGCATCCATCTATCTTCAGTGTCCAGTCCTGGAAAGTAACTCAAGAGTGTCTTTTCCAAATTATATTATTCAAGCTCTGTATCATGCAAAGAATGTTAGCGCTTACAACCACCAATTAGCTCGTGAGAATTCTTCGACAACCTACGCAAAAATTCGTGTGGGGTGTCCATGGGTTATTTGGCATTATTGAGTTTGATTTTGTGAGAACTCTAATTTTTAACGGTTCATTCCCTTCAATCAATCAATACTTTAAAAAATATCTTGTGCAAATATTGGTCTGCGGTGCTGCAGGAAGTTTTTTGGAAATTAAATGTCGTCTGTGATACTTTTCTCTGCTTGAAAGCACAATGAAGCCCAAACTGTGCACATCAGTAGATTCGTAAAACTTCAAAGTCAAATATGGGCTCTTCTTTAATTTTTCAACTGTTTTTTCATGAATTTTGCTGGTCACGCAGTTTATTCTGCATTTAAAAGTATTGCCAAAAAGTGGTTTGGAAACTAACGTATATGCAAACTACTCACCAAATTTAATTCTGATGATATCTAGGGCTGCTGGTCAAATAAAATTTTCGAAATAAGCGACTTGAAATGCGACTGTATAGCAAGCTAATAGTGCATTTCGGTTGACGACGCATACCTGAAATAGACAAAAACCAGGCAAACAAATAAACGATTGAGCAATAGAAAATATTATTTTTATTAAAAGAGAGAAAGACAGAAGCCCATTTCCCAATCTAGTGCTGTTAAACGGTGTTTTTTAGAGGTGTAGTAAAAATGGCAACACTGTTTTTGGTGGCTGCCGATATCAAGGTTTTCAGTTATTTTGAGGAAAAATCTATTCGGCAAGTCGATTTAGATAGACTCACGTCACAGCCACATTTGCAAATTGTTCAAATGTATTTAGAAAAACAAAATTCAATTTCATTTGAAAATTTCCCTCAGGGATGAAGCACACTTTTAAAAAGCTGTGTCGACAAACATAATTGCTGCATTTTTGAATGATGATAATTCATGAGCAGTTGTCAAAATACCATTGTTTCCAGAAATATTCACTGAATGGTTTTTTTTTATGGGCCGGTCGAATAAGTGGTCCATATGTCTTCAAAAATAATAATGGTCACAATGTGTACAGAGATATGATTACCAGATTTGAAGGCATGGATGTTGCTGGCATGTGGGTTAGCAGGATGGCACAACATGTCACACAGCGTGCGATACAATTAATTTACTGAAAGATACTGGCCACCGTGCGCGTACGATTTGATACCGGTAGATTACTTTCTTGGGAGATATGTGAAACCGAATACTTACACCAATGAACCAGAAACAGTTGAGCACTTAAAGCCAACATTTAATGCGTTATTGCCAAAATATAGCCTGATTTACTGGGAAGAGTGTATGAAAATTTGACCTCCAGATTACGCGAGTGGCAGCCACATGCCCGAAATCATCTTTAAATATTAATGACGAATAAATGTTTTCAATTTTACGGGTATTAAAGACATTTTTCTTTGGTTTTTGTCAAATTAAAGTTCTCCACTTCTAAAAAACACCCTTTGTAAAAAAAACCAACTCAGTGGAAAACGGCAAGGATAGAAAATATGAGCTCAGAAAATAATAATCCAATTGGAATTATGACCCAAATCTCCTGTCAATGGTTGACTATTATCGCACTTAAGCTACCAGTTCGCAGTTTCTGTTTTTTTTCTTTAAATTTAACTACAATGATAACAATTCATTGATAGTTGACTATTTATTTCAAAAGTCTCACGCTTTTGGAAAGACACTGAACTTTTGTCAATATCTCGATAAATATTGAGCATTAAGGTCTAATGTAGTACGTTTTGAGTAAACTAGGTATGCTTAACGTGGACCTAATATGACACGCCTATGTTAGGTATGCTTAGCATGAGCCTTATGGGGACCTAATTATGTATGCCTTATTTAGAAAAGATCAAGTGCTAATACATTACAATTCGCACTGAAATTGTGTGTTGTGCTTATATCTGACAATATATCTAGAAGGTAAATTTTGTCGAAAAAATGTAAAAAAATTGCTGTCACTTAAAAAATGGAAAAATGGTAGTTTGAGTTCTAAACAAGGATTTTCGTTTTATCAATTTTTCGCATTATGTAGCATAGAACACCTCATCAGGGCCCAACGATTTTCTGTTTAGGAATTGTTTAGGAATATCCCATTAGGCCTTTATACGGTACCCCCATTTAGACGTAAAGTATGTCTCTTTGAAATTGATGGTGTATTGTGTTACGTTCGGTTTCAGAATCTAATAAGGATACTGCAAGTCCGAGTGATGTAGTGATTAGGGCAGTCATCGCTTGCGTAGCAGTTTTCAAGTTCAAAATTCGTTGGTAGCAATGATCTTATGCTTGTGGTACATCTGTCAGAGTATTGACAACTTAGGTAATTATCACGTTACGATCATAAAATGAGAGTCTCTAATAAATCTGAACACCAAACTCCGAATCGGGTTAGTGCGCGATTATGATTTAATTATAATTGTTAAAGGTTCCGCAAAAGCCCCTTATGGGGAATGTGGCACATCACTGCTTAAATTGAACTTCTAGTGGAGATACGTCAGTATTGATAAGGTTCGTCTATGTTGATAATTTTTATGAAATTAGATATATATATTACGTAGATATTATGACCACCGCAAAATGATCTTAATCGTTTCCAATCTAGGAAATGACACACTCCTTCAAACCTTACATCATTTTGAGGTTTGCATTGAAATTTGTTTGCTGTCGCAGTTAAGGATTGCTTGAAGATTGTACCAGACATTCTGCAATAGAAAGCCTGAACTGTATAAATTTCAATTGTTGGCGAAGATTTATTGCAACAGAGTCACAGTCTCTTATGTACTGTAGCCAAGCTGTGACGATTGCTAACTCTACGAAATGAAATTGAACCCAATTAAGTTATCCAGCTTGTCAACGCATCCCATACAGGACAGAGTATGTCTATGTCTGGGTTTTTTGTCTCACTTCCTCACAAAAGTTGGATCATTTTCTCAATCATCGCACGAGGCACAAAGAACGGTTGTTGGAGGTACACCAAACCATAGTTCCACGGTTTGTTTTTGTTATCTTTTTTATGCTAGGTTAGGTAGATCTGCCAATTCTGTTATTCGTTAATACTGTAGAATTTTAATTTCTTATTTAGTAGTTTTCAGGTTTCTACCATCATTTTGCAAAAAGATAGATTTGCTTTGTCGCAAAATTGATCCCAAATGTGTTCATTCATATATTGATTGAAATATTTAAATGGCGAAAATGCTTCCTAGAGGAAGACATCGTCAGTTCCATCAGCTGGTTTCTTCGGTTCAAAAAACTGCTTTAATTTTTCTGGGTTTTTCAGAGTATAACACTGAGTGACCAGGTGCATTTTAACATACAATTCATTGTCGTGATGTTCATCATCTTGTTGTACACTTTGCTTATCATCTTCTTCTTTTTCCTCGTCATGAGACATAATTTTGATATCTCACGCATTCTTGAATTCGTAATCAATTACAAGAATAGAATATTCGTTTTCGCATAATGGACTTTGAGCCATTACTTAAGCCAAATAAAATGAAATAGCAAATAATGTATCGTAAAATGATCATAATGTAGTACTACTTACGTATGTGTATGTTTCTTCTATTTTAACAACCTTATAGTCTTCTTCTTCTTCACAGCACCTCCAACTGTCTCGGTGCATTGACCGCAACCTCCAATTCCGAAACCCAAGCAGTGATGAACTGTCTTCGTCGACCGAGTCAGACCATCGTTTCCTCGGTTTCCCTACTGGTCTTTGGCCTTCAGTTCTCTCAACGATTACCTTTTTGGGTATCCATTGTTGGTCCCCGTCTAGTTTTGCTTCGGTTATCCTCCTCAGGACCCATTTCACAAAGGTGTTCAATATGTTTGTGGATACTTGCGTAAGGGTCTAAGTTTTGCACGCAGAGCATAGCACAGATTTTATCACAGAGTTATATACTTGGAGCTTTGTTTTCCTGTGTATGCAGTTGGTCTTTAAAATTGTCAAAGCTGAATAAAATATTTGACTTTATGGATAACTCTCTGAAAAACGCTGTCACCATATTTAATGAGCTCGACTAGAATCTCATCGATACTCGCTGCTTCATCATTCTTTTGGGTCTTAATGGTTGAACAAGCTTCATTCAGAGTTGGTGAAGCACATGGAAACTCTGCGGAAGTATTCATAGACTCCAATGTACAGGAGCTATGCAAAGGGTTAAGCATGTTCTTGAAATATGATGCCCATCTTTCTTAATCCTGTTTTCAACAGCGATTATGTTGCCAATGTTATTACAGGAGAGTATGGTCTTGGGTAGATAACCTCGTTTCAAGCTTTCCAGTACTTTGTATGCTTTATTTATTATTGTCTGCCAGACTTATATCGACGCTTCTTAATTGTTTGTCGTGGTATTTTCTTTTCTTGATTCTACATAATTAACTTAATCGCAACTCTCTTGAGATTTTCATAATGTTCCCACCTCGTCCTGGTTATCTTACCTAAATACAAGTTGTGTTTGTACGCCTTTGTTTTTTTTTTGTTTAACTTATTATGGCACTCATCATCCAACCAATTATTTCTTTTGCGCTGGGCTTGATGTTCAATCATCTGTTTTATCACGTTGCTAATTGCTGCGTTCGCTTCCACCCATAACTTGTTGGAAGCCAACTGGTTGTTAATAGTCTCCGTGGAATTTTGTGCCACAGATGCTGTTTGGAGCTCTCCGATATCGAATTTTTGTAGAGTGCTGACCTTCGCTAAATATTATTTTAATATACAATATATCGTATTTATCGATAAGTTGATTTTATCAATTGATGATCCGAGTTACAAGTGGCTCCTTGGTTTGTACAGACATCATGTACGTAAGCCCCATCGTTATTGAATCAGAACAAAGTCGATCTGGTTTTGTGTGTTACCGTCTAGTGATATCAAGGTCATTTTATGTGTGCGTCAATATGAGAAGCAAGTTGAGCGCATAACTTGATTTTCACTACAATCAGGTCAGCGTTTCAATGACTTTGGTCATTTAGGCACTGTCGATTATGATTGATTTCATCTTGAAGGCTATATTCACCAGTAGTTCTCCAATGAAATAGCTCATAACCAACTTTAGCGTTGAAATCAGCTAATATTATTTTGGTATTGATTGTAAGCAATGATTCAAATAGTCATTTTAGGTGATTGTCGAATAATTCCTTGGTTTTGTGGCCATTTCTTCTGTTGAAGTGTGTACGTTGATCAGCTAAATTTTGAGGGAATTTGCTTTTATATTGATAACACACATTTGTTCATTAAATGCCTTAAAATCAGTAACGTGTAATTTGAACTACCTATCCACAATGGCGGCCACTCCAAATCCTCGCTTTTCAGCAGGCTTCCCACTTTTGAATATTCTATGCGATCTCATATCTTGAATATCGCTTTCAGTCCACTTCCACTCCTGGATTGCCAGTAAGTAATTTATATTGAATGGCCTGTTATAGAAGCGCTGGGGCTACTCAGTGATCTGAAGTTCCAGGAATCAATATCATAGTTCTTTTTCGATTCTGAGGTCGTTGCCTTTTATCCATTCCATTTAAAGGCTCAGTTACAGGTTTCAAAACGATGTAGGGGTTTCCAGGGCATGGTTATTACTTTTGGTTCCGTTATCAGCCACAAAAGACTCGCTTTCACCCTCTTAGGTCAGCCTTTTACAAAAAACAAAAGTTATCGGCGATCACCACAATGGAGGTTTAATTAGGATTACGTAGCAGAGCTGTAGATGAATTTGCAGTTGTTGGCTTTTCTCGGCATTTAATGTCCCATCATTGAGGAACCAGTGAGCCCAATGTGTGACCGGAGACAATTTACTACCGTTTGGTCGATTCAATCAATGGTATTGGTTATATGGCAACGAAATGGCAGCCGTTTAAAATGGTATAGTAGTTACTTTTAAAATCAGGGTATTTAAAATACGTTATTGATTTACTATTGATAATTATACATCAGCCTTCCGACAGGAGCGCACTTCTGTCTGCGCAACTTATTCCAATCGTGTTTTGCGGTAAATGCATGATAGAAGCGGTAAAAATAAGTTAAAGTTGCATGAGAGTGCTTCTTCCCGAAGGGTTTCTTGAACAAATTAATAATTCAAACAATTTTTTCTGAATATCATGAACTGGGCTCACACAAAGATTCCTTGATTCAAATTGGAAAAGATAAAATGCATTTTTCATGTGCTTAAATTTGCCGTCATTTTGTTTAAAGTATATTGACACTCTTATTTGAGTAGTTATACTAACATATCAATATGTCATCTGCAAACATGAATCTCCCCAGTATCACATACTTATGTTCTTAAAATGTTGGGATTTTCATTCCGCTGTTGCCTTGTTGTTTAAGGTAGCCTTGTGCTCATAAAGATTTATTTCAAATTTGTCTGGCCAAAGGCTTCCAAAAGCCAGAGAGGGCACACCAATTTCTGAAATGTGTTGACAAGTCCTGTGCCCTCATCCTATTTTATTTGATATAAAAAAGACTTTTTTAAGGGAATTTCCAAATATGGGGGCACCCTCCTTAAATACCCGGTCATATTTTTTAATGGCAAAACTTTGAATCTGTTCACATACTTTCGTATTTGCGGATATTGTAGTTTCCGAGAAAACTTGTTGTAGCATACAAACAAACGTTCTGATAGAATGCAAACAGACGCACAGTCAGATAAGTCACAGTTTTAGTTCTACAAAACTCTAAAAAGCCGCGAGTTCGCGAGAAGACCACATGAGCGACATCAAACATCTACCAGCCGTGATGAAGTGCTGCATTTTTTCAATGGAACTACGAAAGTTTTTGGTACTCTGAAATCATGGAAAGCATTTCAATTTCATATTTTAATTTTTTGAGATACAGCAAAACCAGCACCTCCTTTCCGCATGATGATGCTTCATGGTATCGTGCGCAGTACGCCCAAAACATGTTTGCTCGTATAAAAATACTCATGTTCTAAAGAGGCAAATATTTCGACCTAAATCCGATTGAAAAAGTTTCGAGCCTCTTAAAATCTGAAGTCAATGCCTCTTCTAATCCTACTCTTGTTTTCCCTAAAAGACTTATGACATATGGAGAAATATCTAATAAACGGAGGATAAGATATATTGCATCGTAATGAAACACGTTGAATAGAAGCTCTTATTTAAGCCAAAGGTTTTCTCATAAAATATATGGTTAAAATATATTTTGTAGTTGATTTATTAGTAAGGAATAATCAAGAAATTTTAAATGCATATTTCTACATTTTACATCGTGATTAAGAAATAGTTTTCAGGAAAAAAAGTGTACTTTTTTGGATAAACCTCAGTCTTCCTAATTTTCTGAACAGGAACTGTATTAGATAGAGACGTTTTTTTGAAAAAATTCAAAGGATTGATCCAGCGGCGGTCGAAACAGGGAGCATCAGTCCTTTTTTGGTTATTTGATCCATTAAATTAAAATTACGTTATGGTGGACATATCTACTGAAAAAAATTTGCTATACTTCAGTTTTGATTTTTTAAGCCCTTATTGAGGCATTTAGATACAAGCAATTATTTTAGCTATGCCTCTAATTAGAATATATCATTTATCAAGTTTATTGCATACTAAGCAGATGAAAAGTTGTTTGATAACCAAAAGACAATGAATCAATAGTTGTTTGATTCAGGCATGCAGTCATTTTGTGGAATATTTACATTGCATTTTAATTACTAAAGGAAATTAATAAAGTTTGGTTTAAATGGTAATGATCATTCAGGATTAATATTAAACTTTAACGCGAAACAATATTTGCTAGTAAATCATTATGTGATTCTCATTATATTGCTTAATGACTCGAATTCATCTGATTTTCTCCCCTATTACAGGAGTAACATTTCTTATTAACAATTTATCGCCAAACACCACCTACGCAGTACGTGTGGCCTCACGTAACTCTGCAGGACTTAGCGATTGGACTGAAACAAAGTACTTCACCTCGTATCCAAAAGAACCCATCATGAATAGCGCGCTGAGTATTATGAAAATTGATAGTCCAATTAATTCAGTAAGCACTGCCCTATTATCATCAATTATTGTATTATATCTAGGACTCCGACGAGAAAGTATAAGAAATCAATATTTTAGTGTTGTTTTGTGAAATAATTCTATACATGTATTAAAACTAAACTAAATAATTGATTAATAAAGTAAAAAGAAAATAAAAGACATAAATCGAATTCCCCTTTATATATAAAATAATTAAATAAATGAAATGAAAATCGTGGTCCTGTTCGTAAATATATAAATTATATATAAAAGTAACGTTTATTCGCTTATTGGTTAAGTTTGTCAATATGTAATTTTACTTATCATTTCGAAGAAAGCATTTAATATTAAGATCATCTTATATATAGCATTTAGAATATAGATATATACACTTTGATTTTCATCGATATTAAGTTATTTCATAGTTTAAACAGAAATCCGCACCTATTTAATAATTATAAATTCGACGAATATCTTTCATATGCTACTTACAGAATGTATTTCAGAGGTAAGTGTTATGATTTGCTTTTAATCCTTCTCGCGTGGATTTTCAATTACAAAAAAAAATTGAAAAATGTCTACTTGTACTCGTATAGCCACCTAGAAATAGGTATAAAGCTTCCAATATATCGTTGGAAGCAATTATCAAACATATTTCAACCTCTTATCATTATCAATTGCTTGCCTATATTTGAGCTTCTTTCTATGACAACGGCCCCTCCTACCATGTTTTCGCGCATCATTTCTACAATCTCTCCCAGGAAATAATGAAATGTGAATAAATGCATGTGCATATTTACATATATTTACCCTCCATTTGCTCATGCATGTGGTATGCGGTTGGCAATTATTTGGCAATTAAAGTTTGAATGAAGTTTCCAGCGAACAAGAAAGTAATGGAAAAGTTTTGACAAGTTTAAATCCAAGAACGCAAAATTGAGAATGAGAATGAAATCCATGTTGTGGATAAGGGGCAAAAATCTATCCGAATACATGAATCTAAAGTTGGTTAACAATTCTACCAGTTTAATTTTCCAAAAGGGGTTTTTAATCCAAATTATAGGAGTTTGCAAACAATTTAATTATACACATAAATAGCCGGAAGCAGAATAGAAGAAACCGCGGTTTGAGTTGTTTCAAGTGTCGTAAATTGAGTATGATGTACATTCCTTTCAGTTAAAGTTTAGAATTCTGGTTTATTTTATTCTTGTTGAATACAGATTGTTGCAAGTTATGCTTCAAGCGTGTTGTGAGTTGATACCAAATGTTTTGCGTTAAGCTGAAGCGAAGCTGAACTTGCTCTTATGTAGTGATTAGCCCGAAAAATCTTTTCAAGTCATACGCAACCGTAAAATTGAAGTTTTTTCACTGTTTCTACTTAATGACAACTACTTAAGCAAAGGAAAACAATCAATCGTTCTGAAAGCATTTCATCCTTCCACAGTAAAGAAAATTTAAAAGATTATTGTGGAACCAAGGTTCCTCAAACCAATTTGCTAGAACTTGTCTAGGAAGCAAAAAACTCCAGTTTCCATTTGGTCAAAAGTAAAAAGCCTTAGATAAAATTTCAACACTTTTATACAATTTCAGTTCAAATTTATTTCCTTTATATTAGATCACCCATTCCAAATTTTGTTTGATGTTATTAGTTAACCTATTGAAGTAAGACATACTAGTAAAATTGATGCCAAACCGTAAAACGAATAACAAATAAAACTGAAAATATTTAGAACAATTCAAATTTTTTATAAACCAATTTACTAAAAGCCAATTATACACAAGAAAATATGCAGAGAGATTAAAGATTTGTTGTATCTAAGTACGAAAACTATTATTATTACAATTAAAATTATGAAGACTATTATAACTAGCATTGTCTTTAATGTCATGTTGTTGATTAAGAATAATTAAATTCTACAAGCCGATAAATATATAAGGAATAAAATAAATAAAGCCAGAGTGAAAAGAATATTAAACGAATACTAAGAACATTACATTGAGGAAATCGAACGAATATAAAGAGGGAATAGCGAAATTTTTTACAGGGTGTTCACATTTAATCAAAGTAACATATGATGTTTAGTAAAATTATCAAAAGGGGTATCTTTGTATGGTTAAGAAGAGTTTTAGTTATTTACAAAAAAAGGTCATATGTGATTTGCTATCTAACGCTTTCGTACTCCTTACTATGGTTTAGTGGTTAAATGATAATGCAAAAATTCTTTAGTTTATTGTTTCGCCATGAGGTTATATATTGAAAATTTGAATAAAGATATTTTTTGTGAATAAATTGTGGTATTTATTCATCATACTGAATACAGTGAGTTTATAAATCTTATAAATCAACAGTTGGAAACAACCATGAAAAGCTGAAGAAAATAAACGTTTCCCGTTGATCAGAAACGTATATTGCTGATAACAACTTGCTGAAACTCGATGTGAGTTTTACTATTTTGACTTTTGAAGGACTTTGCAAATGGCTCGATGTCAACGTATGGAACTTTGCTGATGTAATATATTCCTAACGATGCAACGGTTAATAAAGTAAGTATTTCATTATATGCGTTGGCTTTTTTAGGGTTTTGTACTAAAATACAAGACACTATTGGAATCACGACCTATGTTCGTCCATTTGTATGTTACAGAAAGCCACTCCCAACAAACTTTGTGAAGATATCGCTTGAAAGTTTTGGGATGAAAAATTTCAGAAAGTTTTAATTGGGGTCTTCCCATATGGGTGGGGGTAATCCTTAAAAAAAGTTTCACCATAAATAGTCAAGTGGTATGTCATATGAAAGGTCTCAGTGAGATCCTTTCAAGAAAACCCTTAAAATTACCTTATCTGTATGGAGGACCAGGAGTAGTAGTGTAGTATTTTACGAAGTTATAGTGGCTTAAAGTTTTCTGTATTATAACAATAACATTAAATGACTATGGAACAATTTGTATTTTCAATCAATTTGGAAATTGCGGGTTTATTAGGGTTCGCATAGATGTTTCAAGAAAGAACATTTATTATGAATTTCTTTGAAAATTTGTTCAACGAGCGTCATTAATAATCGTAACATAAAATAGTGGCCATTTAAAATGAGAATATTGAGTAATTTTGTGTATTTTTTACTCAGCCTAACATTTGAAGTCTCAGCTATTGAGCCTTGATTAGATATATCAAGGAAAAGCTTAAGATGGAATTCTACGTTATATATATTTAAATAAAAAATCGCAGAGGTGGCCAGGTTATATAAATATATATATATATATATATATATATATATATATATATATATATATATATATATATATATATATATATATATATATATATATATATATATATATATATATATATATAATCGCGAAAATCGTAAATTAATAAACATGATAAGTTTCTTTCCTTTCAGTAGCATAGCCTATTAGCGCTGACAGAAGCGGAAGGTAAGTATACCGTCGAGTGGGTTGGGTTCTCGGTAATTCGCGACTAGTTGCTTCAGGCTTTCGGTTCGGGTACGTGGTCCCTAATTTGATTTTGCGATTTTTCGTTAACATAGGATGTGCCGTTTCGAATGAGAGTAGTGTATTTCTGGCACCGCGTCGGTACGCATTCAATAATGGGTGTTTGTTTTCGTTTGAGTTTGCCATTTTAAAATTTTGGACAGTTGAAAGAGACGGTAAAGTAAAGCAAGGTTAGATGTTTTTTATCCAAAAATTTTTGAATGCACTTTAACTCTCTATAGTACTGTGTGGCATTTTGCCGCAAACCCTCTCTGCCGCCAAAAATTCAAGTATTTTTTGCAGAACTATTTTGAGTCAATATACTACTGTGTCCAAAAAATAAGGTGACATTGTATTTATTTTGAAAATTCATCCCCTTCAAAGCAATCCCCTCCCGATGCAATGCACTTATACCAATGGATTTCCCAATCTTCAAAACATTGATTGTAGTCACTTTCCGGGATGGCCTTCAGTTCCGTCTTCGCTGCGGCTTGAATCTCCTCTATCGTATCAAAACGGTGTCCCCGGAGCATTCTTTTGAGCTTGCTGAACAGATCTGGCAAATATGGTGGTTGCAGAACGATATGGGTTGAGTTTTTGGCGAAATGATCACGAATTACGAGTGCTGTATGGGATGGTGCATTATCGTGGTGTAAAAACCAAGAATTGTCTTTCCACGATTCCGGCCTTTTAAGGCAGATAGCGTTACACAAACGACATGTAAATTTGACATAGATGTCACTGGCAGTACTACTAACCTTAAAAAAAATAACTCTCCAAAGCCTTCGACGCGCGCAGTTTAAATTCAAATGTCACCAGTAGTAGTTTATCTGTAACAAACCAATATATTAACTTGGTTTAGCCTAATAAACTTAAAAGGTGTCAATGCCGTGTGGTCGCAGTTTTTTGTTGACCAATCGATGTAAACTAACTACGTACTTTTGGAAAATCAGCAAAAAATACAAAAACGTGATAAATACTATGTTTGTTTTGAAAATGGAAAAGGTGAGTTCATTTAATTTGTGGGGTTATATGTAATTGATTGCCTTTGAAAAGTTTGACGTTCTATCATTTTTGTTCAAGTAACGTCATATTGCCTAATATGGGTCTTTTTTTGTGAAGAGGATTATAAAATGATGCGTTTCTTTTCTTTCTTAGAATGACTTTTAGACCTCTTTGGGATGATTAAATACCCAAGATATTGAATAATTACGAAGAGAGCAATGTTGGCAAGGAAGATTACGAACACGATATTACAGAACCAGATTATCGAGCTGAGAATAAGAAGGAACAAGAGCCGTTTTCTAGCGATGAAAATGAAGGTAACGATGTATACATTGATGACATTATTCATTGTTTAGAAGACAGTGAACCTGATCCATAGGTTAAGAGGAATGACCAAAAGACCAAACAGTGCATTTCAATCGATCGTATAAATATTATAAGAGAATATTATTGCCATACGGGTGGCGTAGATCTAATTGATAGCATCGTGGGATGCTACAAAATACTACTTCACAGCAATCACATCCATATGTCAAAACTGGTCTAACCAGTGTCTTGTAACAGATAATTTTGACCTTTTGATCAATGTATCTGGAATGAAAGAGTTTTCGAAGGGCCATGACTACTTTGAGTGCCTTACTGAGCATAATTTTCACATGCTCAGTATAGTACAGATACTGATCGAGATAAACACCGAGGTATCGAACACAGGATTTATGTGGAACCCGTTCTAGACTACCCTCACCAGCCATGATGTGGAAATCTTTCCAATTTCGTTTCAGGTCTTGACTGACCCCCTGCAGCGTTGTCCGAAACAAGATTGTTTCACACTTCTGCGCATTGATTTCCATTCGCCAATTGTCAGTGTACAGCTGTACATCATTGAACATTTTTTGGAGATTGCTCTGAGCTATTGTAGCTTTTTGGCCAACGGGTAGGCCTTAAGGCGTATAGTTCATTGATGCATCTCTAGAACTTACGTCTTAGACCATTGAGAGGTCGGTTTAGATTTCCTTCGGAAAATCTTGCGATGTGACGACGAAGCGGGATAACATTACATCTTCTCCGATTATCACAACAACATTAGATGGTTTTTCTGCGTTGGGCTTACCATTGATTCAGACATTGCGCTTTTAATTTGATCGTCTCAAAATTCTGAGATAAAATGAATTAGTAAAACATTTTCAAGATTCCATTCAGCCAATAATTTTAATAATTTTGCACCAAATTGAAAACTTGTTAAAACAGAGCAATAATAGATTTTCTTTTGCAGTAAGTATGAACTTGTTGTGCATGTCGTTTAAGCATATTATATCTTGGGCACATATGTTATTCCTTCTGACATAAGCAAAGTTTTGTCCAATTTTTCACATTTAATTAATCCTACTGGCAAAAAAAAAATTGATGCAATAATTTCATTCAATTTGCCAATTTCGTGCTTAGTCGATTTTTTTTATTAACTTTTGAAATGGAATAGATTATAAGTTCAGCATATTTATTTACTTATTAGACGATGAAATTGAAAATAGATACTAGAAGACAGTGTTCCTGCTACTTGTACTTTAAAATGATTCAAAATGGCTTTCTTTGCTTGACTATTACTAAGCCGTCTTCATGTGCCGCGTTATTCCATTTTTTAGAACAAATGTTTTCTCCCACTAAATTCTTTGGAGAGCTAGAGCTGACTCATATGTAGGAAAAAATCTCTAATCATTTGCAGTATACTGCTGAGAGAAAACATAAATTCAGTGGATAGACGTGGAAAAAAAAGTTTCAGTAGTGAAATAAATCTAGGCATAAGATAGCTTTCGAATTGATCACTTGGGAAGTTGGTACTTTTCTGGGAGTCAGTTTGTGATTGCCTAAAACATCTGTGCTGGGCCTTTGAGTACGCAAAAGCAAAATTGATAGCTTTTAGTTTAAGCAATCATGTTTCAGATGAAGTTGTAATTAGCTTAAGCAGTTGAACTACTTTGAAATGATCAGCAAAAGCTGCTCCTGATAAGGAAACTAATTTATCTTGTCAAAACTGCTAATTTTGTTTTCATGTTACATTACAATCAGTAGTACTAGCGGGGATTCGAAAATTTAGGTAGGAATACCTCTGTTACCTTAACATCTTTAAGTTCGACGTCTTAATTGCTCTCCCCATCCCAACGAGTCGTAAACGTTTCATTTACAAATGTGATTCATCGTGCGTCTTCAAAAGTTGCTATCGTAAAGAGGAACTTACAATTCGTTTGGTTATTTCACTAATACCCTTTTGGGCCTTTGCTCAGAGATAGTTAGAGTATCCCATTATCTTGACTGAATGTATTGGTAGTGCCAATTTGGCACTCGAGAAGGTTATATAATCAGTACCACGCTCTGGATATTAATCCGTCCATCCAGTTGCGATACGTTCCGATTTTAAACCAGTACGTAATATAACTGAACGGGCTTATAGTTCGTCCGGAGGATCAACTGAAACAAATTTCATTGTCTCCAACAGGGTTTGAGCCAGGAAGCTTCGGCTTACGCAGCAAGCTCTCTGACTAATACACTATGTGGACTACTCCCCATACATATGGCCTGACACATTAGTCGTGACGTCACAATGATTTTTATAAATAAGCCGAAGTAGCAAGAAAGTACTCTAGAAAGGTCGTATAAACTAATTAGTAACTCCAAAATCTTCTAAATACCCGAACTTGTTTCATACACAAATTCCGTAAATTGGGTTCAGAAAACTAAATCATGGTTAGTATGGTTTAAGTTCGCCGCCGTTTTGTTGATGATAATATATCGGTGGTATCAGACTAATTCTAACATTTTGCTCAAAATTCCTATATATCTGTAGTGTCTCAATCAAATAGTAGGATCAAGTTCCCCATTAGCACGTGCTGTTGTTGTTGTAATTGTTGAATATTCAATAAGCTGTAACTTAGCTGTTTATTAATTGATTCTTGTGAAATTTTTAGAACATGCTTACTTATTAGTAGGAAATACAGATACAGGTTCTTGGCTTACTTAAATTTCCCATATAATTTTATAACCAACAACGTGATTTTTCAGATGAAAGGTGTCCAATCGCGAGAGAGAGGGGCATAAAATGTTCCTACGTGTCCCCGCCTCCTTCATTCTTTGGAGCAAAAAGTGTTAATTTTAGTGCTGTTTTAAAAATTTCTCATCAATTCTTTTCATTTAATACCTTTATTGGTCCCATAAGGCGAAATTTTCTTCTTCGGGGGCCAACCCCCTTAAAAGCCTTATAATTTTTTTTGCATTGAAAGTTTAAAGAAAGCATCACTTTACACCTACCTGCAAGATTTTTTCTTCACTGCTTAATCCGGAATAGTCAGTCATGCTCTAGTTCTCCTCCAGGCTTGAAATATGTAAACATGTTTGTGCCCCTCTCGCGATTGGATATCTCTTGGTTCACAAAATCTGAAAAAAAGTCATAGAAGTAGGTTTTTATAAGTACAAGGCCAAAAAAATATGTCAGAAGTCACAATAAGGTCAACTTTGTTAATAATTGTACATTTTATGAATTTCATCTTTTCGTAAACAAAATCGAAAGGCGATCTTGGCCAATTTGCCAAAAAAGCCATGTTACAGCCAATTGAAAACTAATGAATTACAACAACAAGAACACGTGTTATTGTTTAGATGCGCATTTGCAAAGGACGCAAGGACTCAAGCAATGAAGTCAAAGTGAATTCAAACACATCATAACCGTATGTTAGTTTCCCGAGCTTATTTTATGTAATACTGTATATGTTTGAATCACGTTTTGATATTCAAAAAGCGTTCTTTGACCTATTAATTATTTTACAAAACACTTCTAGCGAGAGCGCTCTCCTGCTACTTCCTCTTTTATTTCACTATTTAGTCGACTGTATTTTGATGGGTTCGTTAATATTGTTGATGTCACTGCTGTTGAGTCTCCCCACTTAAGTCATGGAATTAGATGCTTTAAAATATCTCAATGCTAGGTTGCAGAATGAAAAATTGAGTAAAGTAGTGATATTCATAAATCCACATAAGACATTTAAGGACAGATCTTTTGACACTATGATTCCAAAAGTTGACACTCTTTCTATGGAAACAAGTCCCTCATCGCTTCAAGGAATTTTTCAAAGTCAAAAATTCCTGCCTGAAAGTAGTGGAGTATTATCTTGTTCATTCTCGAATATTAAGTTTTACTTTCGAAATTTTTGATATTTATTTTAGGTGCTGCTAGTTTAATGTATTGCATTTATATAATTTGGATTTTCGTGTATATTCTGCGTTAGTAAAAGTGGAAGCTTTCCGATACCATCATTTAGAATAAAGTTCGGCTTTCACTTAGAAAATATCGATGGTGTACAGTCTGCATTATCAAATAATTTGTTTATGCTTTTATAAAGATTTTATTGTTGGACCAGAAAGCAAATGAAAGTCTTGATGGGCCTTCTGCTACTAATTAAACTAATGCAACAATTGTTGAAGCTGCTTCCAACTAATTTGTATCGTAAATTAGTATAGTGTCATCATTGCATTGTCGAAAGTAAAATTTACAACTTTCGTTCAAAATTAAATTCAATTGTTTTGTAATTACCTTAAATGTCTGAGCTGCCAAATATCACTTATGTTTAAAAGTACCTTGTTTAAACTCCTGGATATAGATTTATTGCATACTAAAACAATTCCCCCTCTAGGATCTTTTAGTTTCCTTCCAGGCAATGGTGCTCTTTATACATCCAGATAACGTACCATTCTGAAATATTTACTCAATATCCATAACTATCACATCACTATCTCATTCTAATGAAGCACTATGGTACATGCATTTTAACGTCATGACAAAATTATAGCACTTAAAGCATGCAAATTGTCTTGTCGTCTTTGTGACATTATTACCAAAACGTGCTGACTTTCCTTGGACTTGGACCTTGGAATGTGTATTGCGAAACACTTGAGATAGTTCTGCCTCCGCGATAACTTTTTTATGCGCAATAATATAAAATGAAGGAATGTGTCTTCTGGGTCGTTTTTCCAAGGAAGTTATCTTAAAATGTTTCTTCACGTACATAATAAGTGTTCTGTTTTACGGTAGAATGAGTTGAATATAGTCCATTTGCAGGAGTATTAGCATAACCACATGTTGATAATTTAAAGTAACAGTCGTAAGGGTATAATATTATTCGATAGATGCATCTCTAAGTATTGCTGAGGTAAGACTTGTGAATAAGTCTCAGCTTTACTATTAACTTACAAGACTATCAAATTCGATCAACAAGCGACACAACAAAAATATATAATATTAAAAACAAAAGCGGAACTTTTAGTTTACACCTAAATCAATTTGAGTGAATACAATACATTTAGTTCTAAAATTACCTTTTGAAAAATACTCCCAATATATCAAGTATGATATACAACGTAGACACCTTGATAATCCTGTTCCAAGCAACTTTTTCAACAGCAAAGTGAAACTCACTCGTACATCAAGTCAGGAATTAACTTCCGCAACTCTTGTAACACGAACACACCCAACATATTAAATAGCGTGCAGGAAATGAAGGAGCGAATGCATTCAACTGACAAAAGAATTCACTTAAAAGCTCTTGGGATGTTACAAAGGAAAAGTCGTAATAAAGTCACGTTGCAGGTGTTAGATGTGAGAATATAATTCACACACGTGGTTCCCACAAAAGAGGTTCAAATAAATTTATATAGCTTTTGAAGTTACTTTAAAGATTTCATTAGACGAAAGTACGGATGTACGTTATTTACATCTGTTCATTGTTGCAGTTTTGAAAGCGTTTCTGATTTTACACATGGCGAAATGAAGGCGAGTTATTTAAAGCTAGTTTTAAATTTACGTTATATAGTGGGTCCCGAGAAATATTTTGAAAACTACATACTTTTCTTTATATAAAATAAACCAGGTTAGTTGTTGCATTGTAACTTATGATGATATGCAATGTAAAATTCTTGCTCTAAGTATACTATTAAATGAGCATAACTTTTCATAAGATTTGACTGATTTAAATTTTTTTGATAATTCTTTAAAATTTAGGCTTGTTTGAGTCATAGTATAGCAACAAAACTAACTATTCATTTTTCCATGCATTTCATTTATCTCAGAAGCTATTAAGTCCAATAGCATTACATTTTTTATAGGGTTCGCAGCTTGAAAATGTATAATGTCTTTGCTTAAAATTTGATTTTGTTTCAATTTTACATCAATGAGTACATTATCAAAAGCAGTATTTATCAGAATTTATAACTTATTCGCATTTTTCTGGTAATCTATAGATATCTTGCCCAAAAAGCCGTACACCTTTAGTGGGCAAGAAAAAGTTAAGCCAATTTTTGATGCCTTAAGGTGAAGTTATCCGAATTACTGATAAAGCGTTTCACATTGATTGAAACAAGAGAAAACTAGAAGGAACCAGGTTTGATGAAAATGGTGGGTCTGGCTTCCTACCCACAGCTTTGAAAATAGTTTTCAACCAATATAGCAAAGCATAGTCATGATGGGAAATTCCGCACTCGTATATAACCGCATATTCTGGTCGATTTTTTTCCTTGTTTTTTTTTTTTCAAATGAATCAAATGACGGTTGACTGCCCTGTAATAGTTTCGCCAAGATTTAGCAACTTGCTGTGTAAAAATCCCTTCTGCTCCCACAAACAACACTGCATTACCTTGACACTATGAACATTCGGCTTCGGAGTAGATGTGCCAGGTAGGCAAGCTTTACCTATGGATTCATTTTGCGTCTTTAGCTACCACCCAGTCCATAAATGATTTTCTATAGTGGGCTACAAGAGACACTCCTGACATGCACAATCGCCTTTCTACTTCGTGAGGCCTTATATCCTATGGCCCCCAGTTTCTTTGCTTTTGATCAATGACGCAACATTCAACCCAGTGCATAGATATAGAGAGTACTGGATCCGCAACCAGTCGTGAGAGCCGAAGCAATTGGCAACCTTCGCTAAAGTTGTGTGAAGTTGAGGTTTGAAGTGATATGCTTTTGTTTTAGCACTCTATTCACGGCGAAACACGTTCACATTTAAAAAGTTTTTAATTTTGAAGATCGCGCGTACGTCATCGAAACTTTAATTCACTGCTTTAATTAAAAATTTACGAAATTTCCATCCGCTTTGACACATGAGTTTTCCCGCGTGTTTCGCGCTCTTTTCGATTTTCTTTTGCTTTGACGTTCGAGTTTTCCGTGAGAGTCGTTTGTTGTTTGTGCTCAAACTGTTTTCCGAATGATAACGAAGGTGCGATCGTGTGCACGTGAAATGAAATTTCTTTGGTGTGCGCGGGTGTCAGTGGGAGAAGCGATTCTTCTGAAGAGAGAAAAGAAAAACCTGTCTGGAAAAAAGGGGAAGGGGAAGCAGAGGGAATCATATAGCATATAGCTTTGAAAATAGTTTTCAACCAATATAGCAAAGCATAGTCATGATGGGAAATTCCGCACTCGTATATAACCGCATATTCTGGTCGATTTTTTTCCTTGTTTTTTTTTTTTCAAATGAATCAAATGACGGTTGACTGCCCTGTAATAGTTTCGCCAAGATTTAGCAACTTGCTGTGTAAAAATCCCTTCTGCTCCCACAAACAACACTGCATTACCTTGACACTATGAACATTCGGCTTCGGAGTAGATGTGCCAGGTAGGCAAGCTTTACCTATGGATTCATTTTGCGTCTTTAGCTACCACCCAGTCCATAAATGATTTTCTATAGTGGGCTACAAGAGACACTCCTGACATGCACAATCGCCTTTCTACTTCGTGAGGCCTTATATCCTATGGCCCCCAGTTTCTTTGCTTTTGATCAATGACGCAACATTCAACCCAGTGCATAGATATAGAGAGTACTGGATCCGCAACCAGTCGTGAGAGCCGAAGCAATTGGCAACCTTCGCTAAAGTTGTGTGAAGTTGAGGTTTGAAGTGATATGCTTTTGTTTTAGCACTCTATTCACGGCGAAACACGTTCACATTTAAAAAGTTTTTAATTTTGAAGATCGCGCGTACGTCATCGAAACTTTAATTCACTGCTTTAATTAAAAATTTACGAAATTTCCATCCGCTTTGACACATGAGTTTTCCCGCGTGTTTCGCGCTCTTTTCGATTTTCTTTTGCTTTGACGTTCGAGTTTTCCGTGAGAGTCGTTTGTTGTTTGTGCTCAAACTGTTTTCCGAATGATAACGAAGGTGCGATCGTGTGCACGTGAAATGAAATTTCTTTGGTGTGCGCGGGTGTCAGTGGGAGAAGCGATTCTTCTGAAGAGAGAAAAGAAAAACCTGTCTGGAAAAAAGGGGAAGGGGAAGCAGAGGGAATCATATAGCTTCGAGAGCGTAAGTTATTTATAGCTTATTTATGTGGCGAATTTGCTTCTCACATGGACGAGTACACAGATTCTCGTTGCTTGTCCATTTGTTTATATGTCTTTGACCCAGTGTTTTCAAAAACATGGAAATTTTGGCTTACGCCATTCCTATTGGTTCAGCAAACTTTTCAGTATTTGGCATACGTCTTTACGAAGCAATACCTCCACATTTTTGTCTTCGAATTTCTCTGGTTTACCAGTTCTTTATGAGTACAATAACGAAGTTGAAATTCCTTGAACTTTGTTAGCAATAGTATGGTATATCAATTTTACATTTCCTTGAATAAAATCGTAAGGGCACCATTATATCCAATGAAATTTTACATGCATATGGCCACTTATAAGGCTAACAAGCTAGAAAATTTCAGAAGAAGCGGCTTGTATATAACGAAGTTATGGTGGCTTCATTTTACGGTGTTACAACAACAACAATAAGTCACTTTTGAACAATATGTGCTCTTAATGGACTCAGACTCTACGTGTTTGTTTGGAATTGCATGAAAAGATGTATATGATACACATCTTTGAGGACGAGTGATATTACTGATCGTAAAATAAAATGGTGACTATTTTAAACGAGAATGTTGAGTAAATATAAGTTATGTTTCCCCAACTTCAGTATTTAAATTAGAGGTCATTAACTCTTGTTGAAAACTTACATTTCAAAGGTGAAAAATTTATAATGGTAGTTTTTCATAAGTACAGCAATAACAAATACTTCAGAAGTGTAAATTCATTTAACTTTATAAATGTGACATTTTTCCCAGTGAAATCATATGGATACCTTAAATTTAAGTTAATGTAGTTCAAGGAAAGCTCGTTATATTCTGAAAGTTTCAAGAAAGTTAGATCGCATTGACGGAGGTAGTAGCAATTTGAAAGTTCTCCGGGTACAACAAAAACACTGTAAGAATTTTTTACCATTCGGGCTTTGCATCGAACTAGACAGTACACTTTCAATTGGATCTTCTACTTTCCAGATAAAATGAATTATAAAAATATCTTTAAGATTGCATTCAGTCAATAGTTTTTAAGTGATATCGTAATGAAACGGCAACAGGTTAAAATGGTATAGTAATGGTTTCCCTTTTGAAACAAGTATGTATTTGTTGTAGATGTGTTGTAGTTTTTCTTGAGTTTATTCATTACTGATGACATGAGCGAAGCTGTGTCTTCTCAACTTGTTTTAATTTATAAAAATGCTTGTCGCTAGTACCATATTTTAGTACGTACATTGACATTTTTGAACCTGTAAAAAATTGCAATGATAAGGTTTAGCGAATGGAACTGTACTACTGTACTATCCCGACTTCACTGCAATTGCAGACATTAATGTTTGGCAGAAGATTACCTATCCTGAGGTGGCACATTGAGACCGGCTAGCACTCAGTCGCATCATAGGTTGCTCTGAGCTTTCTTCTGCCTATTTTGAGCCACCACAAAGTAAAGGAAGGGAAAGGAGGGAGCATAATGTGTAATGAAAATGAAATAAAATATTAATGTTGTTCTTTTCTTACGCTTTAGAACATAAAGTTTCAAATCAAAGACAAAAAATGAACGGCCACTAATCCGCTTGCCAGCACCTCGAAATGACTCCAATTCAAAAGTCATATGATTTGTATTTTCCTTTAAATTTCGTACCCGTGAAGCAAGCTCTTGTACTCTTTGACGGTAAGTACTACAAACAGAAGTCTGGTGCATCGATGGCTAGTTCTGTATCACTTTTTTTAAGCGACATTTTCATGGCATGAATCAAAAAAAAACTGTAGCAAGAAAACATGATGCTCAAATTTCGGGTTCGATACATTGAGGACATTTTAGCCATAAGAGAAGAAAAAGATACGAGCAGGTTGCTGGTGAAATTAAATACCATTCACAAAAGCATCAATTTTTAAACTGTAGAACAAACCAAAAAATAACTATCTTTCCGTGATTTGAAAACTGTGAGGGCGAGCAAAAAATTAGAATTGGGTAGATACTGAAAAAAATAAACATGCAAGGGACGTACCATAGACAGTAAAATATGATTTGTATGGGCAAGCAACGGGTACCTAAAAGGGTGAACTGGAGAGCGGAGACCAGTGGGGAGACCGAGGAAACGCTGGGCTGACTCGGTCGACGAAGACAGTTCATCGCTGCTTGAATTCAAAAATCGGAGGACGCGGTCAATGGACCAAGACAGCTGTAAGTGAAGGCTCGAGAGGGGCTGTAGCACTATGAAGAAGAAGAACAAGGTAAATAGACATTGATGTTAACTTAGTATAAACACCCTCAAAATGGCCTTTTAAGATCAGAAACTAATTGGCACTGAAGGGAAGAGAAACTAACTCCTGTAATTAATATATGTCAAACAAAAATTAATCAAAGTGTTTTTAATGGAAAATCGTCAAATAAGTGGTAGGTCAAAAGCACTAAATATGAAAAAATACACATGATACAATAGCAGACGGTTTAGTGGCCTAAATATAGGCAATGATTTGGGATAATTCTCTATTCATTGTGTAGGATTAGCATGATGCTGATTGCCAAAATGTAGAATGAATTGACCATGTAAGCTTAGTTGAAATCTATAAAATATTCTTTTTACATGTTCTGAGATTCTTTCTCTTGATCTAGGGGTGAATAAGAAATGTTCCTCAATCAAATCAAGTTTCTCCCTATCATACATAATAGAGTGTCATCTCCGTCAATCCTGATTTCAACCAGCACTTTTACTTCATTGCTTTGCTGCAACATATGATATGCGTCCAGATGTAGCTGATTCCACTCCTGTTTTCTTCCTGAACGAGATTTCACATAGATTGACTTCATCAGGGTACGATGGTAGTAGTGCTGCAGCTGCTGATATAAATTTTTCATGTGGGTCGTGAGGAAGCTTTTAAGGCCATTATTTGATGATTTGAGTGTGCTATACTTCCTAACTAATTCTCGGTCTGGTCTCAGGTACAATTTGCTATATGAAATCCAGCGTCAGATTTTATCCTTGATCATATAAACTCCATCTCATCATTATTTAGATTTATATATCTTGTAGCCTGATTTTTCACCAAACTCCTATTCAAACCAATTTTTATACAACTTCTCATCGGCTTTATTCATGTTTAATATCTGGTGAATCTTCACGACAACAGTTTAATCTTTGTAACGAAAGCATGATGATTGCGTTCATGATGAATGATCTGAAGTTTCTTGCGACCATTAAATTTAAACAGGAACATCATTCATATGCAGACCCTGGAGGTCCAGGGTTTTCTGGAACACGTAAATTACAATTAAAGTCAGTTTAATATTGTGTTACCTACAGTTGTAGAAACAAAGCCCCTTGGATTATTGGAGGGACTTAGACAGTCATTCCTAGGCCCTTTTAATTCAATTACTTTAAATAAAACCTCGTATTTACCCTTATACTTAGCTCTACCATAATCAAATGGAGATAACATAAACATAATCACTACTCAGCAGCGGCATTAGAATATCACTTCTTAACCGGGTCACACAGGAAATTCCTTGGAACAAATGGATATTTGCAGAAAAATTGTACCATTTACTATCGTTTCTCATCTTATTTCCTTTAGATGCACGACAGGATACATAGATCCTAGTCGTCTAGATCAATAATCGGTGTATTCCTAGCACCGTTCTGCTGTCAGCGTCCACTTAGTCTTTCCATCATTTGCGTGGCAATCCCAGTGGCCAGTTACCTTTGGTCATTTCGGGAGTGAACAGTGGATAGCGGATAGTGGCGGGTGATGGCAATTGATGGCGAAGAATATAATTTGACGCATGTCAGAAAATGACGGGAGATGGCCAATGAGGAATGATGATTGACGGTGGTGGCAGATGGCTGATAAAAGTGGGTGGCGGCGATTAATAGCTGATGACTGCGAATGATCCCTGATGATGGCGGGTGGATGACGACAGGGAATGATGACAGATGATAAATTATGGATAGTACCGGATCGCAAATGTTGGCGATCGGTGGATGATTGTGAATGGCCGATTTTGACAGATGACGAATGCTGGCTGGTGTTGATGGATGATTGTGGTTGCCAGTTTTCATGCTTAATTTGAAATGAATGCTTCAGCAATCTTTTACTTCCTCTTCGTTTCACCTTAGTATAGTTTTCTCAACTATATATATCGAAGAGTGAAAGAGTACCTGCAGATACTACGTTTTACCACATTTTTGCATTCACAAAACGAAAATGGAGGATAGAACTCTGATAAAAGGTATAATTATTATCTTAGGCTCCTGCTGAAAAGTAGTATCGGCATTTTTAAGTAGCATATATTTTAAGCTCCGTTCCTTAAATTTTATTATTGAAATTCAAGACTTTCAGACATCCAGCAAGTTGAATTTTGCCAATGAAACAACAGAAAAGACTAAAGGTTTCGGCAATGTTTATTTTGTATAATACTTTAAAAAAAACTATCCATGTAGAAGTTGTTGATTGACCTTAAAAAGTATTCATAACTATAAATCTGGAAAAAAAACTTTACTGAGAGAAAGAGAGAAAATCGATTTAAACCATTTGATTTGAATTATCCAAGTTTTTGTTCAACACGTTTGAATTATCTGCAAAATATTCTGAGCGTAACATCTGGACCTAAATTCGGAAATTTGATGTATCCTTTCCAAAACAGTGCTTCAAGATTCAATATTTCTTTGTGGACTTGATTTTTATGTCTTATTCTTTTTGTATGGATATCAGACTAATATCAAGGCATTGATCTTAAATTATATTACCGATCTACATATGTGTTCTTGCAATAACTAGAATTTTTGTCTTAGTTATCTGGAAAGTCGTGGAAATCCTGAAACCCTCAGTCAAGCGACGAGCGACTGCACGAAATACTAATACCGTTATCGAAATAAATATACACCATTTGTTCCGTCAGCGTTGTCGCAAGTCTCACCAAAGAGCATAATTTTCTCCGTACGTCCATTGTCATCATTGTCATTTTCAACTCCTTATGCAGTTGCTCAAAGATTTATGAAAGGATAGCATTTGCGAACAACCATAGCGTTGATAGAGGTCACAAAAAGTTAAGCGGTTTCAAAAGCAACTTTAGCAAAGATGTTGCAGTGAACCGTAAGGATGCTAAATGCGGTGGGGAATAAACATTTCCATTATTGTCTTTGCGCGAAGCAAGTTGTGCTGGTTGTGTTTATGAATGATACACATTCTTGCACAGTATTAATCTACGACTACGAGTATATGAGTTGGTAGCAAGCGATCGATTTTTCTTTGGCATCGAAGAAAAATGAAAGTTCGACAATTCTGGGTGAACATTTTTTGCTGCGATTTTTTCTCTCTTACTGAAGAACATTATTGTGAGAGTTTGTTTACCTGAAAGCAACGTAAATTGAACGTGGGGGAATCAAGATGAAAATGATGCGAGAGATTGCACTTTTATCAATTATTGTCGACTTGAATGCAATTGAAAAATATGAATTTAAGAAATAAAGAACCAGGCTATTCCTATTTGTTCAAAATGAGATACGCTACAGAATGACCTCAGCGAGAAGATAGAGGCATTCTCTCTGAAAAGTCTCACTGAAAAAAAGCTCACTTCAGTTGAAATGTGAAACCATCTGGCACGTTACGCTTGGGCAGTTCTTATAGTTAAAACTGCGTCCTTGATCGCCTTGTGATGCCAGGAAAGGGGGAATTTTTTTTCTCAAACTTTCTATGCCCTCTTTCCTTTCCGCTGAAAAAGGAACTGCTTAGGTAGTTCTTATTGTTAAAACTGCGTCTTTGATCGCCTGGTGATGTCAGAAAAGTGGAAGTTTCTTTTCTTAAATTTTCTATGTCCTCTTTCCTTTCCGTTGAAAAAGAGCTCTTAACTACAGCTGTACGTGTAGGAAAATGAGACCTAGCTTCAAGTAATATGTCAAACAGTTCCAAGCTAGGTTCTAATAGGGGAAGTATTTATTAGGTAGTCTGAAAGTGTAGCGCTATTGGGAGCCTCACACTGCAGGTGTAAATTATCTTTAGCTCTTCACCATAATTAGAACTCTCTTGTGGTAATTTTTGTATAAAGTTTGAAGCTGTTAAGGTTTTTCTACAAAAAATATAGTAACGTTTGCTCAACACTCTTAGATGCTGTTTCAGGGTGGATGCAGAAAAGAGAGCGCTTGCTCTACTTGAAAACAGTGGAGAAGTAGTCTGCTTCACAACATATCGCCCTCTAATTCTTGATTTGATTTCTGGAAAGTGGCCACAAATATAAATTTAAGTTCAAATGCTGTATTGTGTGCAGTCCGTATAAAAGCGTATTTCTTCAAAATTTGGCTGATTAATGTACGTTCTCCGACTGGAAAAAGGATTAAGAAACGAAGGAAATGTTTCACAATGAGTTTGAAAGACTAGTCGACTCGTTGCCTACAAACGACACAAAGATAATTTTATGTGATTTCAACTCTAAGGTCAGCAATGAGCTGTCTCATCGGGGAATTACTGGAGGATACAGCGCAAACGACGTAACAATGACAACGACCCGTGCCTGCTTGAACTTGCCTGTAGTAGAAATCTAGTCATACGATCGACTTGCTTTCCACATCAACGCAAACATAAAATGACCTGGGTATTATTGGATGGCAGCACACAAAGCCAAATCGACCATGTTCTGATTCAACAACGTTGAGCCTCGAGAGTACTTGATGTCTGTACATAACGAGGAGCAAATTGTAACTCAGGTCATTACTTGATCAAACTAACAAATCGATGTCGTGTGTCATAAGCGTATTCAGTGAAGACCAGCGCGCTAACAAAATTTGTCATCAAAAGGCTCCAAACGGCGTCCGTGGCCAAAAATTTCATCAAGATCCCCGAAAACCAGCTGGCGCTTATTCTATCTCACACATCACTGAAAACAAGCAATGAGCTATACGTGAAAGTGAAAGCGGTTATTAAGACCATGGCAGAATAGACGATAGCACATCAGGCATAGCGCAAAAGAAATGATTGGTTCAAAAATGAATGCCAGAATACGTTAGAGAAAAAGAATCAGGCGTGCAAAGATGACGTAGATAGCGAAACCAGGACGAAGAGAGGACACTATGAAAATCTCAAACGAGTAGTGAATAAGATACTTAGAATTCAGATAAAAAAATTCGATGACATTTAATTGAGAAGTATTGACGTAAGTCTAGCGAGCGACAACACAAGGAAAGCACACAAAGTAGTAAAAAGCCAGAAACGACGTTATCAGCCCAAAACCGTGCTCTGTCGTGATGACAACGGCAGTATCATCGCTGATGAAACCAGGATTAAGAAAAGATGGGCAACATATTTCAAGTACTTCCTTAGTCCTCCGCACAGCTCCAGAGCATTGGAGCCTGTAGATGTTACAGGAGAGCTTCCATTGGCTCCACCTTCTCCGGATGTAGTCTGTACCACCATCAAAGCCCATAAGAATATTTACGCGCCAGGCATTGATGAGATTCTAGTAGAACTCATCAAATATGGTAGCAGCGGTGTTCAGAGTACTATTTGCAAAATTAACCAGCACATTTGGCAACAAGAACATATGCCATAAAGGTGGAGCCATTCAATTATATTCCCTATCCACAAAAAAAAGTGACAAACTACAGTGCAAAAACTATAGAGGCGTATCACTACTTTGTAAAGCATACAAAATATTTTCAAAGATCTTAGAAAAAAAGATCGGGTCATAAGCCCGCAGTATTATTGGGGAGAATCAAAGGGGTTTTAGAGCAGGTAGATCGACAACAGACCGATTTTTCACTGTAAAGCAGGTACTTTAGAGATGCTGGGAGTTTAACATAGATATACCTGTACACCCAATTTTCGATGCCTTCAAGTAAGCATATGACAATACTGATCATAACATAATGTACCAAACAATGCTTTGTTTTGGTATCTCAGCCAAATTCGGCTGTCCCAAGTCCGCATCAATAATCAACTCACCGACGCCTTTGACACAAATATCGGACTAAAATAGGGAGATCGGCTAGCCCCATTGCTATTTAGTTTGACTCTAGAATTCGTTTTAAGAACCTGTCGATACAAGAGGTACGGTACTATACAAGTTGAGCTAAGTGGTAGCCTATGCGGATGACATCAACATTTTATCACGGTCATTAAAACTGCCAAAGAACTCTTCCTGCAACTCCAGTGGGGCTACAAAACAATGATCAGAACCTGTGACAAAAGGGATGAATACGCCAAAGAATACAGTTCGTATTTAAAATGTTTTATTCGGTTTTGACGATCTTGAAAAGCTATTGTCACACTGCCACTAATATCTAGATTGCTCCATCTCAGCTCGACCAGCCTCAATAAACCTAGTAAATAAGCTTTTGCGTCGATACTTTCGGTCTTTTCAGCTGTAACTTGGATAATAGTTTATCTTCTTATCGGTGACCCATCTATGCTTATGCATAATATACAACCAGAACACCGTGAAAATCAAAACATACCGATTCATGTCCAAATACATGTATGCTCCTAAAGGCATGAAGCTAGAGGTGAGACAAGTCTCATTGTGCCCGTCGTTAGGGTGGAAAGGATGCAAAATTCATGGTTTTTGCTCATAAGTACGGACGTTGTGATATAATTTGAAAGTAGTTTCAAAATGAAGATATTGGCTCTCATTTCCTAAGCAGTTCAGTAAACGATTTTATATAAAGTATTACCATCCTTTGCAGACTTTTTTTGCAAAGTAGTGAGTAAACGAAAACATTACCTTTTGAAAATTCTTAATTTTCCACTGCGCCAGCATTCTGCCCTGCAACCCTAAACCTTTTCAGTCGACACGTTAAATTAAGCCATTCAATAGCTTGCGAATGAATACGGAAGAGAACAGTGGCACAGTCATTCACGACCTTGAAATCACGTTTTGTCCTTGGCTTCCCATGAGTTTCCCGGAACAATTACGACAAGGTGTCCAGGAAACTTGTCCTGAAGGAGTATAGAAACTAATCTATACAGCCACACCATATCAAAGGATTCTCCATATCAATGAAACACACTCGAACACATTCTTTATTGCTTAATTTCTAGCAGATGTTGGACGTCATTCTCGTCATTACTTGTATGGTTGAATGCTTGGTACAAAATTCAAGCTGGTAAGTTGGCAACAACTCACAGTTCTCGATTTAGGCATTCAATGCTTGATCCAGTTTAACTTCAAACACCTTGCTGATGCTAGGCAGTAAGTTGATTGGGCGATAATTGTTAAAGCACAATGAATTATTTCTTTTCTCCAAGTTACAAAATATCTTGGTCTTCCTTTCCTGGTTTAAAAAATATGAATTGTTCAAAACGTTGCGGCAATAATTTATAGCAATCTCAGAATACCGTCAATACCACATGATTTCTTGTTGTTTATCCTGCCAAATACGCGACGTAAGTCTTTATACAGGTAACTAACAAAATAATAAAGAAGATGTCTGCTCGGTATGAGGTCAAACTTTTGCTTTAACGGCTTCCGAAAGTATTTGTGACCCTCTCCAAGTTTGCTTGGTAGACCAATTCAAAATAAGTTACAATTAGGAAAAGCTTCTATCATCCATCACGTAAAATTTGATTAGCATCTGTATCCTGAACCCTACTAGTAATTTCAATGCGAGCTTATCTAGAAGACTCCTGATTAACGACTTTAAATTTTGACATCTTCCCTCGAGACTTCTTATGAAATATGCTAATTACTTTCCTAAAAACACCATTTAGGTCCTGTGAGTGAATACTCTTCAGTTTTTCTGCCCATTCATTGCTGACTTCACTCTGAAGTAGTAACAGGTTGAGTTGTGGACATTCTTAAGGTGCAACTTCAACCAAGTCCAAAAATCACCGATAAATTTTGATGACACGTGTGAGAAGAAAATTTTCAATCTTTTCGAACTTACGATGGTTGATGTTTCATATCTTACCATAATTTTTCTATGTTTAATCTGGAAAACTACTTTCTCAATCGTTTTCAATATTTATACCTCCAATTTCGACAAATAGAGATCTACTTCATAGTTAATTAGATTCCTGTCATTAAAACCCATTGGGCAAGAATTTCATTGTCAGAGAGTAGGCATTGCTTCTTGTAATCTTGATTAAACTTTTTCAATCATTTTTTCCAAAAATTCAGTCGCTGTTCCATGTTTTGAACTGGAATGAGGAAGACATCATCCGTTTTATCATTTATTTCTATCACGATTGCGTTATTAATCTTTCATAAGGAAGTACCTGCAATTTTCGTTTTGTTGATATATCCTAGAGTGTTGATATATCCTAGGGTGTTTTGGAAGTTCTAACCCATATAATTGCTCCAGTATTCAATTTGATTCTCTGGTATCCACGATTTCAAGATTACACCTCTCAGATTATTTTTGGCGTACAGCTATGATGTATGCCAGGCATTCAGATAACGTGTAAGCATATAATATCTACGCAGCCTATTCAATTGGAGTATTTCAAACAAAGAAAGGAACTCCACTTTGAATTTAAATACGTTTCATCGATTTGCGTAAACAGAGACAACAAAGATGTTATCTCCACCTTTTTTTGATAAACGCTCTTTGATTACGAACGCTTCAAGAAATCTAAAGTATCTAAAATTAAATTTATCAGAATTTTTGAAACATTGTCGTTTACCCTATCATTTCTTATGAATTCAAGATCCTTGAAGGTCATGGAGTGCCATGAATTGAGGTGAGAATCATGATGTCAAGCTTTTGCTCAACAATGAATTCAAGGAGATAGTCACGTCGACGTATAGCAACAATGGAGTTGACGTTGATCGAGATAAAATGAAATCCATCCATGGGAATGTGATTGCATCACAAATCATTTTGAAAAGCATGTTAATTTAAACGTTGAAAAAAGAAATTAATTTTTTCATCTTGCTTATCTATCCTTCCCAATCGGGAATCATGTTGTTAATAAATTTTGAGACCAGCTAATTTTTGCTCCTTACATTATTTACATTATTTACATTATTTATATTGTTTATAGTATTGTCTGCTGGTCCTCAAGCGACAAGTGTAAAAGATACCATAGCCTTGACGGAGCTAGAACAGGTCAAACTGTGTGGTTGTTGTATAAGTATTTGTTTTGGAATAAATGTAACTTCTACTTCTTGATATCGGAGGCATCCTTAATATGATGCAGAACGAACGAATATACTGCGTTTAATGCAGCAAAATTTTTTTAGGCTCCGTCTAATTTGCACTCACCATGGGCACTAGTTACACATGGTTCAGTTGGCAACCAAATGATCAAATGGCACTGTCTGACTTGTCTTTGCTGGAGAAGTTCATCTCTGGCTTCTCTGAAATTCAAGTAACTACTCGTATGTATTGAAGCGTACTTGTACTACTTTTATTAAAAATTTGTACTGAATAGAAGGGTAAACTTTTGTTCTCATCGATACATCTCCTTTTGGTAAAGTATTTATCGAAAATAAAATCAACTGCTGGTGCGGCACCCTCAAATACAGGTATCTGAAGGAAATCGACCGTATCCTCCCCGCAGTCCAGATCTCTCAACAGAAATGTCTGATTTTTTTTCATTTTTGGGGCGTAAATTAAGTATCGAACCTCCTTAGAGTTCAATGCATCTTTGGATGGCTTGAAGTCAACCAGTGCTTCCATTCATTTATTTTCTTAATTTCAAAGTTATTTATCATATGTTCTGTTGCCAATAGTTAAACCATGTTCAATCGCGCTGCCCGAAGAAGTTGACTGGTGGAACTTTTTCGATGGAAAATGTTCTCCAAACATATTTTGTATGCCCAAGGCTGCAACAATTTTGAGAAAGTCATAGAAGAACAATGTTGCTTATTCACTTTGGTTATAAAACTCGGGGTACTTCCGTAGAATAAATTATAATTCATTGTCTACTAGATCGCAATGTACACGCAAGTCCCTAAAGGAGGTCAGACTCTAGTACAGCAATGCTCTAGTCATACTCGCTTTCACACTTTTAATGACGATACCCCTCTGCAATTGCAACTACTGATATTTTTCCTAAACATTTTTTTTTTTTTCATCAAAAGCAATCAAACGGGGTGTCTTATGAAAGGCCTTAATGTTATCTTCCTGAAACAAGTCTTAAAATTACCTTGCTGTTGTCAAGGGGGATAGGAGAAGGAGAAATGCACGAAATTTTCAGGTATCTAAACGAAATATTTTGTTCGGAGTTCCTCTTCCTCCTCACCAAAAACATACATTCTCATTCAATCGTAATGAAAACTATCACATTGTGTATACATTCAAATTAATTTTTAAGTCATTATTTTGGCATGGAATCAATCAACTGCAATCAAAAGACACAAAGGGTACCGTATAATAACTATTTACTTAAATTCCCCTGACTAAATCTTCATAAAAATATTGCACATGTTTCCATATCATTCGAAATTTAATGAAACAATTCGCATTTAATAAATAATTAAAACCAAATAATGAGATGCGCATATATTAATATTATTTTTGAGAAGTCATCTGAAAAGAGTCATGAGCCATTTTAAATATTTGTTTAATCATTTATAGTTGATTTATGGATAATCGGGCATTAATGACCCTTAAGTTTTTGATGAATACTGTTATGGTGCGTTCAAAGCATGTATATAGAGTATTCTTGTTTGGCAGTGACGGAAATGTTTTCATGAGTAAGGCTATTGTAATAATAGCTATAAACTAAGTTCTTTTATATACTTAAAACCCTAGAGGTTACTATTGGTTCTCCGAATTCTTCTCTCTTACAAAAAATAATGAGACGCTCGCATTAAATACCTTCGTTTCACCTCAGCTTCATTAAAATTCCTCAATAGCATTTTTACAAGCATTCATCATCGCAATAAAAAATTCGAAATGTTGTCCAATTTCGATTCGCTACCGTATTGAAAATTAATTTCGAACGCTTCGGAACCCTATCAAGCGCATAATGAAATTTATGGTAACGACCAAATGGAATCGAAAGTATGGGAGAAGAACTAAAAGAATGTCAAAATGGGTAATACGAAATGGGACATTGGAATAAAAACAAAAACGAAATGTGTCCTATTACAATATCTGAATATTGGGAAAATGCCTTTTCAGGCCTGTCAAATCGATAATTCCAAGCTTTTCCGATTCAATGGCTTGCAAAAATGATATGGATTGGATGCAATGCACAACAAAAATGTACCCTCCCTGTTAAAAGCGGGAGTCCACTTATGATGAAAAAGGTTTTTTTCATTCTTGGATTAAAAGCTTTCAACGCAGAGTAATTCTACTGGTAGATACAAATTTTACTTCACGGCCCTTATCGCATTACAATCCATGAGCTGCTTTTTGCACTTGACATACTTTAATGTGAGGATGTAGATGTAAACTAAAACCTCATTCTGGTGCTAGAAGATTTATTATTGAAAACGCTAACCAGTTAGTTATGCTTGAACAATATACAAAGAGAAACTTTCGATAATTTTTAGCAAACTTATTCCAGTAAAGTCACTTTGCAGGAGCTTAATAAAGTTCCATGGCTTCCGTAGATACAATGGATTGAGAATATTTTCAGCGTGCATAGTTACAATTCGATTTCGAGAGAAATTCGGTACGACGGCAATTTCAGGTTAAGGTCAGTGATTTCAAATGAGGACGAAACCGAGCACAAAATTTATAGGACTGTATAACAAAATATGACAATATCGTACTAGCAAACACCTTAACACGGAAAGGGACATATTCACTACAATGATTTCCGTGAACATGAAACGATTCAAGGATCATCCTATTATTAACAAAATTGAGCGAACTTCAACTTCTAAAGTATTTTTTGTTATTGTGCTTATAAAGACCTACCTCAAGGATTTTTTTTTCAAATTTTTCGGCCCACATTTGTCCCATCACGAAGGCGACACACATTTTTCGTGTTTTCCCCCTCCCATTGCACTCTACGTAGCCAGCAACACTGTTTTAATACCGGTTTTTGAAAGTTCTTATCAAGTTTTTCATTTCACACCCCACATGACTACTTTTGGCAAAAAGAATTTTGCGGCTCCGCTTCGATATGCGGGGACCACCTCTTAAAAACCGTTGAAAAGTTTATTAATACCCAAACTTTCAAGAGATCATTACTTCTGATCAACATACAAAGTTTGGTGTCTCTGATTTATAACAAGACGGACAGTCAAACCCGATTTCAATAGAGTTTTGTAAGTAGTAAAAAACCCTAAAAATTACACTTAGTAGCGCCCAAACGAGGAAATATGTTCATGGAAACTAGACAACTAGTATGGCGGCACCGACTACTAACTGTCCAGTATGGTTGAGCATGGAATATATGCTGCGGGAGCAAGATACATATTTTACGAGCAACTGCAACAAAGGTAGAACAATGGTGGCTACTGCATTTCGTCACCGTTATTGTCAAATCATATAAAAGTGTCCACACTAAGCTGGCGTGATTTTATTTGAAATTCCGGCCGCATTTTATTTGTTAAAGAATTGAAAATTTCTGAGGCAATTTGACGAAGTTTTCAAAAAATTGTTAATGACATGACATAGTGATCGAATTTGTTCAATTTTCAATGCTCTTTGGAAATACCAGGCTACCATTAGTTAATTCAATATGATATTCAAATAATTTGTTTCAAATTACTGAAATTGAGATAATTTGCGAAGTATCGGTTTGTATGAAAAATTTTGTAATTTTGGGCATTCAAATTACCAAACCAGCTAAAAGTTATATAGCTCTCGTATGAACGTACAGACTATAAATTGTAGAAACAGCAAATACAAAACCTTTACACAAATGTCAAATTTGATTGCGTTTGTTTTTATTTTGCTTTAGCTCTATACACCCTTTGGGACTTTTACTTTGAGATAGTTGGAGTATCTCATTATATTTATCGGATCGTTTGGCACCCGCGAAAGTGAGTCACCAATGCCATGCTATGACCACTTACCCGTCCACCCAGTTGCGATCGGTTCTGATTTAAACCAGTTCGTATCTTAACTGAACGGGATTGTAGCCCGTCTAGAAAATTACTCAAAAAAAATCGGTCACCAAAGGGATTGAACCAGGGACTTACGGGGTGAGCACTCTAACTATTACACCACGCGGACTATTGTGATTCCGTTTTTTGTTGTAGTAGCACTACAGCCAATAAGAAGACTAATAAACTATAGCAAGAAAAAGTTGCCTAACGTATTAGTGAAAGCAGTTCTGATGAAGGTGAATCAACGCTTTTTTATACATCATATAACAAAGGTTCCCAACACCAGGAAAAAAATTGCGCTGGATGCGGAAAAACATTACAAAATTCGTCTTGTTGAAGGTTGGATCCAGTACGTTATTTGTGATGGGAGGGTATAATAAAACTCACAAGAGTTTGAAAATATTTGTTCAAATTTGGGCAAAAGAAGAAAGTAGAAGCAAAAGAAGCAAAAAATTTAGAGAATAAAGAGTAATGTCAAGGCAAAAGAAAAAAAAAATTGCAAATCAACTGTCTGCCATCTTTTTTGTACTAATAAACTCAGCTGAAATTGTTATACAGAGTGAGATGGCAAGCTTCATGTTTAGGGTTCTGTAAAATTATTTACAAAAACCGATTGAACTAAAAATCTGAAAAAAATTAAAGAGGTGGGTCTTTATGCGTACAAAGGCAACAAATACCTCATATATTTAAAATGTGCGAAAATATGTGCCCTCCTCACGATTGGATATTTTCAAGCCGAAAATTTGGACAATGGATGTTAGTATTTACAAGTACAAGTAAAAAAATACTTCGAAAGTCAAATTTCAGTAAACTAGTTGTTGTAACAATGTAATTTGTGAATTTTTTGATTTTTTGAATGTAAAATCAAAATGGCACCCTTAAATTCGGCAAAATCCCATAAACTTTTATTTATGAAAACTGTTTGTGTGTAGCTACATAATTGAGTTGCATTTATTACTTTTTGAAAAATTATTAAGCAGAAATATGTTAGAAGAAGGTAGTTTCGATGCGTGTACTAATTCTCATCAGGCCATCACTCTTATTAGACACATACGCGTGATGGCGGACAACATGATTAGAGGTGACAGAATTATTTTTAATTTGTTCTACTTATGCGAACTCAATATGTTATTGTAACTGCGAATAATCATCAGGTTAATTTTCTCCTGAGCTTTTTTTTTTAATTGAACATTTTATCCTTTCTGCATCAATTTAATATAAATTTATTTGATAATTTGCTCTACATTGAGCTTTTTGCATCGTGTGGGGATTGATCTTGTTTTTTGGATGGAGCGATCAAATCAATTTATTGTATGTTCCTCAGTTACAAAACTTTATTTTGTGTTGATGTTTTATAAGACTTAGTATAGAAAATTATGATAAAATTAAAGACTAAGTTATAGCGAAAACATTTCTAATTTTATTTAATCTTAAAAAGTAAGGAAAGATGTCAATACTTAGCGGAAATCAGAGGTGATTGGAAAAACAGAATATTTTTTATTATAAAGATACATGCACATTATCCAAAGTATGTCTAGCAAAAACAGTGTTACAAAGTGTTAGTAGAATATATAGCAGTATATAGCTGTTTGTTGTAGAATATAATGTATCATAATACAGAGACAAAAGGAAATAGTGATTTCATTTTTTAAAACAAATTTTCGTACTTAGTTTTGAATGCATTGAAAATAAAATTACTGAAATAATACCTTTTTCTGCAATACAACAAAACATTTCAAATTATATGTTTCTGTTCAAACAAACGCTTTTGCACATTTCAATTTAAAAGACCTCCTGGAATATGCAAGCTGTTAGACTAGGAAAACTTATTTTAATGATATAGTTAGAGACCATCGTAGAATATTCGAAAGGAAGTAGAACGCATTTGCGCCACTTTTCTCGTAAAGTAATGATTTTGTTTGAAAGCAAAAGAAAACTACTCAAGAGGAGCAGGAAATAATTTTGAATCCATTCAAACAAAGTGAATTGTTTCGAGAATTTAATTAGAAGCCAATTTACAGTCTACAGTATTATAAAATGTTACAAGAATAATGTAGAGTTTGAACGTTCTTCACGGAATGGATGCCTCTGTAAATTTATGAAAAGGATGGAATTAAATGTCACGTTAATATACAGCTTATCGACCGAATTAATGCTTTATAATAATATTGTAGTATACAGATTTTAGAATTCATTGAGAAACAAAACAATACCGTCAAAGACTACAGCTCAAGCTGCAATCAATTTTTTAATAAATACTCACACCCAAACTATGCAAAGAGTATTTAACTGTTATGGATATAATTCACTGGTATTTCACGTAAACACAGATGAAAAACTTCAATTAATAGAACTAATAATAACAGAGGATGTTATTTTCCAAAATCCTTATAAGATGGTTTCTGGAAAACATGATAAGGTAGGAGATATGGTTTGAATTTTTATCGCTACTTCAGGGCCTGGCAAGCTTATCCACATCGAGTAAATTGTGGATGAGAAACTTTAATTAAATATTTTAAAGGAAAATTTGAAAAAGAGTTTCAAAATTTGGACGTAGTTGATTAATTTTATTTCCAGCAAGATAATAATTTGAAATATACGGCCCATAATGCTAAAATGTGGCTCGCTAATAAAATTGCTCATACTTAACCAACTTCCCCATGGTCATGGAACCTCAATCCAATCGAACATTTGTGAGAAGAATTAGAAGCATACTTTCGGACACACTTGAGGGATATGCTCCTATTAAAATTGAAAAATGATGGCAGCATTTACAAACAAGTTGGGTAGACCAAACTAGGCTCATGTTAAAAGGGTTTTGTACTTAAACTACGATATGTAGACATATAGAGTGATTCAATTCAATAAAAACTTCAATGAAATGCACCATAAATATATTTTTGCTTTAAAACAAAAATCAGTGTTACTCAATTTTCATCGACCGAGCATAGCTAGCATTGAATACTACAAAGACAAAATACATTACTTTTAAACAGAAGAATAAGGAAGACATAGAAGTTGACATAAAAATTAACGGAGAAAATTTTCAAAAAGTATTTGAAACTAAATACCTCGGTCTTACCAAAGATCATCGTTTGACATGGTTGCCACACATAAATTATTAGAGAAGACAATTACCACCAATGATAGGAACGTTGAGAAGGTATGGAGGTTTTCCAATGCATATAAAGAAACTTGTATTAAATGCATTTGTACTGAAAACGCTACATTATGCGGGGGTCATTTGGAGTCAATCATCAAAGCAGAACCTTAATGTTATATCCAGGATACTAACTAAAGTCTATAAAAATATTCTAAGCCTTCCAATTCTCACTCCAACAAGACTAGTGCATCAACGGACTAATGCACTCACCTTCAGTCAAATCATTACTGTGGATGAAGCTAAGTTTAACTTCAAATGTCTAATTTTCAGTGAATCGGAACGAAGCCCCTTTATAAAAGTATAACAAATAAATCCATATAATTCAAGAAACGCCAAAAATTTTGCAATACTTAACGCTAGAACTGATCGACTAAAGAGAGATGCAACAAATGATGCTCTGCGTATATACAACAATCTTCCAGAAACAGTGGAAAACGCAAACTCATTATTGGTTTTTAAGAAAAGACTTAAGGAACATCTAATAAATTCAAATTAATGATAAGTCTGGAGGATTGAAAATGCAGTATCTTAGGACATTTTAGAACCTATCGTCGAGATATTTAAAGATAGGTAGTTTTGATAAACTCAGAGTCTTTTTACAGCGTCGTTTATAATATTTTTCTTATCTCTGAGAACCGTTCATGAATCGGACAAGACAAGAAGGAAAGGAGTACTTCACAGCTTTTTGTGTGCCTCTTATACCGATGTCTTAGCATTACCTGGAGGCACCCGTAGGAATCGACGACGTGTGAAGTGCAGATCGCACGAGCGTTGTGCGACGGTGAAAGATTGATGGAGAGAGTGGTAGGGAAGGTATTGAAAAAAAAACAAAAAAAAATTCTATTCATTATGCATATGAGTCCCGATACGTTGATGTAAATCCTAGCAAACCCGTTGTATCTGAGATGATTAGAAGTGCATATTGTCCGATCGCCATGTATATTGCTTTTTAAGACGAGTACAATCAAATTCAAACCCCCATAACTTCGTTAAATACTGTTCGATCTTTCTGAAATTTTCAGGGATGGTCAAACTTGTATATTAATATTTAAATATTGAATTTCATTGGTTTTATTCAAGAAAATCTAAATGTGATTAATAATACTATTACTAGCAAATGAATTTCGACTTCTGACGTATTTGTTGTTGAAGTGCTCATAAAAGTCTAAACTCATGAATTTTTCAGATTTTTTGTATGAAAGGTGTGGGTTTCCCCTAAAACTGCCCCCCTGCTCGACACTGGTAAAGTCATTTTAAGAGCAGTTTTGAAAAGATCTCATTAAGACCTCTCATGTGGCAGCCCATTTGGATACTTTTGATGAAAATTTTGTTTGAAGGGTCACTTCCTTATATGGGGGGACCTTCTTAAAACTTTTTGAATTTATTTCACTCCAAAACTTTCTAAAAGTCATGACTTCCGACCTCTTCATAAAATTTCACACTTAGTAGAAAGGCATCCGACAAAATATTAATTGCAACCAAGTTGAATTGATAGAAGTACGCTTTTATCAGAAGGGTTTTGTACTGAAGATATGAAAAGCAGGCAATTACATTACGTAACTAATGTAAACACTCAAGAAACACTTTTATGATATGTATGTTACATCATAGGTTTAAAGAAAATCGCCTTTTACCCCAACATAGCTGGTTGCCAATTTTGTTGCAGAATAACAAATTTCATTCAGTGCTCAAAGATTTAAATATATTTTAGTTATTCATCTTTGCTGAAGTTTTCCAAAAGATTTGGTCTATAATGTGGTATCTGGTTCAATCAAAATAGGATAACCTTGTATTTAACTAACTTTGTACAAAATTTCATTGATTTGTATCAAATTTTATTGCCGAACACATGAAATTCATTAATCCGACTCGTATTATTAAAATTGAATGATTTTTGACTTCTGATATATTTTCCCTTATTGTTCTCAGAAAAAAGTATATATATATATATATATATATATATATATATATATATATATATATATATATATATATATATATATATATATATATATATATATATATATATATATATTGTTACATGTACAAATAATTTTGCGAGCTACTGTCGCAATTGTTTTCACAACAATGAAGAACACTAATTTACTCGAAACCACAAGAACCCAACAAGCATGAGCAACATCTGAAAGTGAGTCACTGCTCCATTCATTTGCAGTCGCTCGAATGTTCCCGCGAATTCGCCAATGTACGAGAACTGGGTTGAATGACTACAGACCCTATATAAAGGCGAGCTGAATGAATGGGGGGATCATCATTCGTTCGACCGCGAAAAGAACTGCGATAGTATGTGGGAAGCGATATTATTCGAGTAGTAGAAAAGTGATTTTCGTTATAGTGAAGTGATTTAGAAGACAATTGCGAAAAGAAATTTATGGACAAGTGTTAGATTTTTCATAGTGAAAATTAAAATTAAATAAAGTGTTAAATTGATCATTGTGCACTTTTGTAATTAAATAAACTCTTTTAACTTAAATTAAAAGACATTGCGTTTTCACTTTCCCGGAACATTAAAATTATTGGGCCGCGAACCGAAAACACGCGACAATATATATATATATATATATATATATATATATATATATATATATATATATATATATATATATATATATATATATATAATCTTAAAGAATTTTCAGTCCTCAGGTGTACAATCACGCGGGTAGCGGGCACAATTTTTTCGTATTATTCTGCTTCTCCTGCCTACCTTGTTGTTGATATTACGATTTTAACAATGGATATTAAAACTTTTCATTAAAACCTTTCACTTAATACACATCCTACTTGGCTATTTTCGGTGAAAAAATAATACACATCCTACTTGGCTATCTTCGGTGAAAAAATTTAAGGGTTCACATCTTTATATGGAAAGTCCCCTTAGAATTCTTTGAAATTTTTTTCAATTACATAAACCTGAAACTTATGAGATGTTCGCAAAATTCAATGACTTTAGCTTCTCTAGTCCCTGAGAAAACTTGCTGTGACGCGCTGATGTACAGACAAGTACCGATTTTAATAGAGTGTTGTAAAAAAAAATTTACAAAATCTTAAAAATGGACTGTTATCATCATACGACTAAAAACTGTGGGGAGAAACCTTTGTATGGGCAATAACGTGATACTTAAAACATTGTTTTGTTTTCCCGGTTAAGTTATTATTTTATTTTTATTATAATTCATACCTTAAGAATGGATATTTGTTTCCTTAAAAGAATTTTCCAATATTTTCTTTTGGCTGTGTTTTAATTTTTGTTTTTCTCAACGAATAGCTGACTTTTGTTCACCTTTTTATATAGTCCCAGCCAAAGCGTAGTTAGGTATAATAGCTTTTCAAAAATCTCTTAAGGATTAAATCGATCTAATCTCGTAACGTAATTTCGCTTTTCAAAAGTTTGAAAAATTTATTTTATCAACATGTGCAGTACATACTATACTTCGATAAAAAAAACAACTTAAGCTGGACCAAACGAAACACATATTAAGACTTAAATATATACCATCAGCATCAAAAATACGCAAATATCTCAAATTTCAAAAGAATTGGAAAGGAAGTCGGTAATCACATTATTTCCTGTCCAAAATTTATATTCCTTTGCCTTCGGATTCCTATATCCCCCAAACAATATAATTGGTCGGTGCGGAAGGGCCATTCCCAACCATTCAATAATTGTATTTGGTTTCCGGATCTGGTTGTTCCTACATCAAGAGCACCTCCAGTGCCATCATCTTCTTCGAGTACGCTTGAGAAAACATTTTTTCAATACTTGCGCTTGTTCGCATTCACATCCTTCCGTCCTCCCAATGGAGTCTTTATGATGCGTAAATCGTGTCGCATCAAGTGCTTTCGTTGTTGAGCGACAGCAGCTATGTAAAGTGAAAAATTCCTGGGAAAAAATTGAAATTGCTTCAGGCAAATGTGCAATATGTATGAATTCGAGTACGGCAGAGAGCTGAAGTACACATGTGAACCTGGTGAGCAAACATTTGCTCGCAATTGAATAATTCGCGAAATGTGAATACGGCGAAGGAGTGAAGATTTTCATAAAAATTTTAAAAACGTTCTCAATATTCAAGATTTTGCTCTACATTTTTCAAAAAGGTATTTGTGAGCGCTTATGGATGATGAAGAAATTCGCGTGCAACTAGATTATCGAGAGCGGTGGCGTGTGTATTGCTGGGCACCTTGTCTTCTTCAAACCCTTCGGAACTCAAACAACAGTTGCAGTCTAATGTGAGAACTCTGAAAACACATGTTCCCTAAAGCTAAACACGGTTTGAGCACTCAAAAATATTAATATAACAATTTCAATAAAACTTTCTTTACCATCCATCTTCAGCACAATTTTGTTATATCAGCAAGATGAGTTTTGATACTCGTATATTAAGCCAGGTAAACAATGATATTAATATGGTCATCTATAAGTAAGTTTCATGTTATAATTTAAATGACAAATGAGCGCAGATTCCAAACATGGACCCCGTTTCGGGGAAAAAAAACTTTTCTTTAGTTGTGTTTCATTTTAATTACCAACTATTACGGTCTCAACGCAGACTCTGCACTTAATTGCTGACCCAATTTACTTGTTTTTAATGGTCCGACTAATTAAAGTTGATGAAAACTTTCGGTTGTTTAACCCTTTCTTGCCATACTGATTATTCGCCGGCGACAGCATTGACAATTCCAACGACAAGGACGATGGCTGCAAAAATGATAACTAGAAACTTCGACAAAGTGGTTATAAGAAAAGTTTGATACTTGGTAACGGATGAGACAGTGGTTTCTAAAGTTTCTGATGAAGTAAATATTCTCGGAGAGCTGCGCTCAACAATTACTCGGTTGTTGGTTGGGAGCAATCAAATGGAATTTAAGTGGGTAAAGTTTGCAGGTTGGATTAGAAATATAAATAATTAGTGGATTGAGTTTCTAAGTGCGTGTTGTTACTTAAAATAGTATAAAGTAAAGCTATTAGAAAGTGATCGGTTCCAGCGTTCTTAAAAGTGAATTCATTGAGTTGAATAAACATTTAAAAAAATTCTAATGTTGTGCACAACATTCTCCTTCATGGTCAATTTACTTCAAATTGGATTATACTATCTGATAATACCAAAGCATTTAATTTCGCAACCTTAAAATTAATAGAAATACACTTGCCAGAAAAATTATCCGTACATGCAAGATAACAAAGTTAGTTGTAATAAAAAGGATAGATCCACTTAATTTGAATGTTTTCTTTTATAATATCATAAAATCTACACTTTTGCATGATTCCCAGTATGTTTCATAATAATTGCTATTTAAAAAGACTTGAAACTCAAACAAAATCAATTTGCGACAACACAATAGACCAGAAAAAGTATCGGTACAGAACACAACGGGGGATTCCCCGTGTTATGCGATGACATATGCAGATGCATATTAATGTTTTTAGGTCCGATAATAGTTCTACTTTAAATTGTGATAGGTTTAAAAGTTAGTGCAGTTTTTTTAATTTTTTGTGCACTAGAATACATGATGACGCCCGAAATTAGCGAAATCAGTGCTGAGGAGAGGAAAATTATGCTGAAACTTAAGAGTGAATGGAAAACTTACCGCCAAGTTGGTCTAATAGTAGGCAGAACTGACTCCCCTGTCCAGTATGTGGTGAAACCATTTAATACAACTGGTTAGATTATGTCAAAGCCTCGTTGTGGTCGACCCTCCATACTAACTGAACGCAAAAAGGAAACGTTTTGCAGGCAGTTAAAAAGAATTCTCGAGTAACTGCTTCCCAAATTGGTACAAATATTAAAAAAACTTCTTGGCAAGGTTCTCCACGAAGATACCATACGAAAAATACTAAAGAGAGATAAATATCGCTCGTGCATAGCACGTAAGAAGCCATACATTTTGGAAGTGAACAGGAAGAAACATGTGGACTAGCAAAAAATATATAAACATGCCACTAGAGTTTTGGGAACAGGTCCTATTCTCTGACGAAAGCAAGTTTTGCATATTTGGCATTAAAGGAAGAAAGTGAGTGTGGCGGAAGAGCATTACTGCCTTCAAAAAAGAAAATCTCGTATCAACTCTGAAACATGATGGAGGTGGTGTGATGGTCTGGGAGTGTATGGCGGCAGAAGGAGTTGGCCAACTAGTGTTTATAGAATCAACTATGGATCAATACGGTTACCTTAATATTTTGAAGGCGAATTTCAAGCAAAGCGTTCAGCAGTTGAGGCTTGGTGCCGATTTATGGTTCCAGCAAGATAGTTATCCCAGACACACAGCACATAATGTGAAGCTTCGGTTGCTCTACAACACAAAACATCAACTATCTACGCCGCGTTAATCCCCAGACCTTAATCGCATCGAGCATTTGTGGGACTAGTAGGAGCGCAGGATTCGTCAGCACAGCATAACTTCGAAGGAAATGCTGGAAAACGTCATCGTCGATGAATGGGGCTAAATTACCAGGCAGGACACAGCCAAATTGGTTCACTCCATGCCAAATAATCTGTAGAAGGTCCTTGAGAGACCTTAATAGCCTTGATACGTAATAAAATATTTGAATTTTTCAAATGAATATTGTCATGTACGGATACATATTTTGGTTCGTTTAAGTGAGGCTTTTTTGTTTTTATTTTGTAAAATCTTGTTTTTAAAGGAATACCACAGAAAAAAAATTTTGTTGCTTACATATTTATATGTAGCAGCTTTCTTTAGCATGAATTTCCTAATATGTTGCTTTCTTTTGATGCTGTACGGATACCTTTCTGGCAAGTGTATGTATTTTTTATCTTTTGAGGCCCAATGTTTGGGCTTGATATTTTATTAAAGCACCTGAAAGCGGTATGCATATGTAAGCATTACATTTTAAGTTGTTTTAAAGTGTCATTGAAAAAAGAAAATATTACTTTCAAACACCATGAATTTTGCTTTGAAATTTTATATTAGTTTTTATGTTAGACTACTCACGTATTTTGAAAATACTTAAGCATCGTACTGACCAAAAATTTCCAAGAAATTATTTAGAAACTAACAAAGGCCTCGACACATGTGACTCATATAGGGTAAGTCCAGGATAGTTGGACCATGTTTTTTTAAAGCTATTTTTTCCGAAAGTTTGCTATGTCTAGCATTAGGTTTATATTTGTATAATATATTCATATGTCCTTGATTAATTGTAAGCATATTTGACGGTGTTACGCGTGCCACGCCGGCTGATATGATTATTTCTTTGTTTCACTCAATGGTCCATCTATCCCGAGCAGACTCGGGTTATACGGATCACCTAATAGAGATTGATGGCCCCCTATTCTTCATTACTTAATCAGGATATAACCCATGAAATGAAGATTATAAAAGCCATAAAGACTGTTTATTTCAAACTTTAAAGTTAAAGACTGGTCCAAAAGTGGCTCGTGAAGTGTTATAAACTATGTGAAATATGATAAATAAATTTGGATACCAGTTTACTGAAAAAATAGAGGTAGAAGGACTTATTTTCACATTTTTCAGAACAGTGAATCGTTTTGCAGTCGTATTCTTTCAAGAATCCTGCTTCCAACAATAATCACATTTATTTTCGAATCTTGTGCAGCCTTCATTTGTCCAGCGGGGGCATTTCGTTATGTTTCATTGTCGTTCTCTTTGCACTATACACAATAATCCTCATCCAAGTCACTTGATAAGTGAGAATATAAATAATTTTACAAAACCCTACTAAAATCGCGTCCTGTCGGTCCGTCTGTTCGTCCGCCCGTTTGTCACAGCACTTTATCTCGCAAACTACTTAAGCTAGAAACATCAAATTTTGTATGTAGGTGTAAAGTGGTACTCTCTTTAAAGTTCAAATACAAAAAGATTTTATAAGGTATTTAAGGGGGGTCTCCCCATATAGGGAAGTAGCCCCCGAAACAAAATTCATCATAAGTAGCCGATATGGATATCAAATGAAAGGTCTTGATGAAAACTTTTCAAAGCATTTTTTGCTTCGAGGAGCGCACAGGAAGGGGAAATACACGAAAAACATCCGAAAAATGTGAAAAAAGTTATGGAGGTAGGTGTTTATGAGTAAAACAATAACAAATACCTTAGAAGTCTAAGTTCGCTCAACTTTGTTGATATTAGTATGATACTCGAATTTCACATTTTTCCCAAGAAAATCGTATAGGTACCCTTAAATTGAACGAAAATCGATATTTAAGTAGTCCTACAAAAGGTCCTTGATTTTTGCAAGTTTGATGAAAATCAAATGATGTACACGGAAGTTATAGCCATTTGAAATTTATCCAATTACAACAACAATAACACATGTATTAGCTAAACTTTTTAATTGGATCATTTCACCCTTTTCACATCAACTTAATGTAAATCTATACGACGAATTTGCTGTACATTTGAAGCTTATCTAACGTCGCACGGATATCGATCACTCTTTCGGATGGCTCCGAAAGCTTTTTAAATTACTTTTTATGGAACACATGATTTTGGTATTTTATGGACTTTCCATCGAATCAGTCACTGTAGTTTTGATTTGATCTCCTTGAAATTTTCAAATACGGTCAATAACATTAATATTTTTGGCAATTCATGTTTTGAGTGATTTTTGTCGGTTTGTAACAAAATGGCGACCATTGAAAATAGAAGCAATGGATTTTCTTTTAAACGTGCACATCTCTTTGACGTATTTCTTGACTTTATTAGTTGCTGATGACTGCATTTCTGAGAAGTTGAGTACAAAACCCTTCTGACATGAGCATAAGTCTGGCTACCCAACTTGTTTCTTTTTCAGAGCGACATCATCTTTTGAACTATTAGGACCAGCAACAGTGACATTATATCCAGGTATATCATTTTGGAAGAAGAAGTATCTGGAGGCCTGGAGTCCATGGATTCTGAACAAAAAAACATAGTCTGGTATCGCATCAGGTTTGAAAGGAATGATTTTTCAAGTTCTAAAACCACTTATTCCATTATCTACGTTTGCTGACTTACCCAAAGCTAAGCTAAGAAGCGCACCAAACTGCAGCCGGGCATTCTTCCTTGAAGCGTTGTTGGTCATATATTTTGAGCAAGCAGAATAGTATTTCATTTCTAATGACTTGGAGAAAGTATGATCTAATGGCTGAAGTCAATGGCTGATGTGGGGAGGAGTACTCATCAAAATTATTTGATTATTCTCTGAGTACTCTAGCATTTTAACACAGCTAGAATGCGACGTATGTCCATCGAAAGAAAAAGAACGTTTTCATTTGGTATGCTTGGAGTGAAATGGTTTTTCAGCTAAACAAAAAATAAATCACTATTTAAATAGCTGAATTTCGGAGACATTTTTAACTTCAGAACCGGGAAACAAACCATCACAAAACTTCTGTTCCAGATTCTTTCCTTTCATTGTGCGAAAACTTGGCAAGAATGTCCTTTCTCCATTAACGTATGAGATGATTTCACCCTTTTCTCCCGAAGTAAGAGATTTCACATTCTTAGAGACTTTCAAGGCAACTACCTTCAGAGGTTTGTTATTCAGCTGCAAACTTTTTCATCCATGTTGAAAATATTTCCAGGTTTATCCATAAGACCGTTTTTTCCAAAATATTCATTAAAGGGTCAAAATACGCTTTGACATCTATTTCACTAAGACACTTTGCTCTTGCAATAGATTGCCGGATGGAAAATTCAGGATTGCACATAAGAAAAAAAGAAAGCCAGGCATAAGTTATGTTACAATTGATGTACTGAGTCTCCAGTTGGGGTAAGCCCCATTGGTTGTAATTTTCCTATATCTGCAAAGTTTTTTTTTTTGTTTTCAACTCTTACCAATGAGTTTTTCCTCATGAAGCCTTTCTTGAAACTTTGTGACTTTATGCGTCTCTTTAGAATGGTTTTCGGTATGCCAAATGCTTTCGCTGCAGCATTCACTCCTATTCCCACATTTTTAACAGCTTTGACTACATTTTTAAACTATTGTCGGACCATTCTTCTCTCACAGACGTGCTTTTTCTGGTATAAAAATTAGATATTTTCCTATAATATCAAAAAACCAACGTATCAGAACACAACTTTGTATTCACAATAATTTTTTTTATAAGTTTCATTTAATTTGAATAAGAAGTAAAATTCTAATAGGAAATATAGTTCAACTATTCCAGATTTTTTTAAGTGGGTGAACTATCCCAAATTTCACTCATCCATCTATCCCAATGTCAGGGATAGATGGTCCAGCTTCTCGCTTAGACGAATAACTATGCATATGAGTTATAGCACTGACCTTGCGTGAAATATTTTAAACTAACTTAACCACATCAAAATCAAATCCAGTGAAAAAACTTTTCAACTCACCAAAAGAAATAAATGAATTTCCTAGACGACATATGAAACTCATGCAAATGCGGCGCTGCTGTGACTGACTGGCGAAATATTCGAACACTCAGTCTATACTGGTAGTCCATCTATCCCGGACTCACCCTATATCAATCGAGATGTTTTATTCGTTTATGTTTTGTGGATAAGATGTTTAAACATAAGCTATCTTATTTAAACGCTATCCTTCAATCAAGAAACATAAAGTAAACTTTATAAAATTTATATACTTATTAATGACAGGTTAATATTTTCTGCGTCATACAAGGAAACATTTAAATGTTTTAACAATTTTATTGCTAGAAACCTTTTTGAAAGTCGGACTGTTAGTAATAAATAAGCTTGGAAAATAATACTTCAATCTATAGACGACTACAGCCCTCACTTTGTTGTCATTTTGGGGTAACTATAAAAGTTCAAAGAAATTTAATTTTATGTCAATAGTTTATTTTTTAGGGTTTTGTAAAATCATTTTACAAAACCCTACTAAAATCGCGTCCTGTCTGTCCGCCCGTCCGTGTGTCACACCACTTTTTCTCTCAAACTAGATAAACTAGAAACATACGATTTTGTAAGTGAGGCCCTCTTCAAACTTTCACCAGAAAAAGAAATTCATAAGGTGTTTAAGGGGGGTCTCTCCATATAGGGGAGTGGCCCCAAAAAAAAAATTGCATCGCATGTAGACAATATTGGTACCAAATGAAAGCTTATAATGAGAACCTTTTAAAACAGGTCTTAAAATCACACGTTTTGTTTTGAGGGGTGTAGGGAAAGGGGAAATGTACGAAAATTTGTCTGACGAAAATCACAGAGGTGAGACTTTAGAAGTACAAGAGCACCGAATACCTCAGAAGTCGAAATTCGTTCAACTTTGTTAATAATAGTATATTTTATAAATTTTACATTTTTGCCTATAAAATCAAGATGGGACCCTTAAATTTCTCAGAATCCATAAATTAAGTTTTTGGAAGCAATTTTGTGTGTTCCGAAAATTTCACAATAATTGAACAATAAACAGCTAAATTACAGCTGATTGAATATTTAGCTATTGCACAACATTAACACGTGATAATAGGGACACACGTTTGCAACACTTAGACACTACAAATATGTAGGAATTTTGATAAAAATTTTAGAAATGGTTTGTAATATTGATTTGTTATCATGACTAATTGGTCAATAGGGTCAAAACACATGAATCAAAATTTAAAAACATAATAACTTAAATAATTTTTTGAACTCAATCAATAGAATCTGTATATTAGTCAAGTTTTGATATACAGAATATATTGTTTGATTTACTAATTGTTTTACAAAACCCTTCTGGCAGAACCACTCTAGTGCTGCTTCAGAATATTTATCATACTATGCTTAAAACTTCTGGGCAGCATGAATATAATATTGTATTGAGTTTTCAATGTAAGTTTAAAACTCGATATCTTAAAGAAATCCATCAAAACCTCCCTTTCAATGATCATGAAAAAAACAAAAACAAGTTAGGTAGACAGACCTATGCTCATGTCAGAAGGGTTTTGTACTCAACTTACAAAATGCCGTAACCAGCAACGAATCAAGCGAAATATTTATGGGTATAATTTTAACAAATACCTCAGAATTAAAAAATTCTTTCAACTTAGTTGATCATAGTATGATCCTCGAACATGACGTGTTTCTTAATTTTATTCGTTGCTGGTTACGGCATTTTGTAAGTTGAGTACAAAACCCTTCTGACATGAGCATAGGTCTGTCTACCCAACTTGTTTTAGATTTTTTTAGATCACGGGTGTCCATTCGCGAGGGAGAAAACACATTTTTCATGTATTTCCCCCCCTCTCTGTGCCCCCACTGAAGCAAAAACTGTCAGTTTAAGAACTGTTTTGAAAAGCTCTCATAGAGAACTTTCATTTGATACTCATATCGGCTACCTTTCATGAAATTTTTTTCAGGGGCCACTCCTTTGTACTGTAAGCATCGATTCATGCCCTATTTTTTCGAATCCTAGAATGGTTACAAAGCCCTTTTGCTAGGAGCTCTCTCCTGCCTCTTCGACTTGTTTCAATTGTATGTAGTCATCCTCATGATATCTATCATTCCTGAAATTTTCATGCAAATCCTAGCAAAGCTGTAGTGTCTAAGTCGGTAAAAAGCGCATATGGCTCCATAGCCATATGTTTCCATAGTAATACAGGGCACATTGTTCCATAGTAATACGGGAAAATTCAAATCGCTATAACTTCGTTAAATACTATTCGATCTTTATGAAACTTTCAGAAAATCTCAATCTTATAAATAGTCATCTTTTTGCTAAATTTTATTGAATTTAAGGGTATCATTTAGATTTTATTCGAGAAAACATAAAATCGATAAATCAAACTATTACTAACAAAGTTGAGTGAATTTCGACTTCTCATGTATTTGTTGTTGTTGTACTCATTAAGGCCTACATTCATGATTTTTTTCAGATTTTTCGGATGGAAGGTGTCCAATCGCGAGGGGGGGTACGCGAAAAGTTCGTACATTTCCCCTTCCCCTTCCCCCCTCGGTACTCATAAGGCAATTTTAAGACCTGTTTTGAAAAGATCTCATTGAGACCTTTCCAATGACACCCTACTCGACTACCAATGGTGAAAATTTTTTTTTGAGGGGTCACCTCCCTATATGGGGAGACCCCCTTAAACCCTTTTGAAAAAATTTTTCACCCTTGAACTTTCAAGAGGTCACCACTTCTGACCTTTCCACAAAGTTTCATGGCTGTAGCCTCTATAGTTTCGGAGAAAAAGTGCTGTGACATACAGACGGACGGACGGACGGACGGACAGACGGACACAGGTCGTGATTGCAATAGGGTTTTGTATTTTAGTACAAAACCCTAAAAAAGTTAATTTTAAGATGAAAAGTAAATTAGCTGAAGAAATGAGCTAATGATTCGCTTCTTTAGGGCATTTTTTAGAGGTGGAGAACTTTAAAGTAAAAAAGAGCAAAGAAAAATGTTTTAAATATCCATGAAATTGGCTTTATTTGAAAGTAATACGTGGCAGAATCAAGCTGTATTTTGGCAATAACGCGTCGAATGTTAAATTCGAATACTCAATTGTTTCCGGTTTATCGGCATAAATTTTTGATTTTACATATCCTCAAAGAAAGTAATCTCTCGGTGTTAAATTGCCCGAACGCGATGTGGTGGTCAGTTAAAATGGCCGTTTCGTGAAATTAATCGTTCGTCAAATGTGTCTTTTAATAAATAAATTGTATCGCACGTATGTGACCCTGTTTTGCAAAAACAATAACAATAATTTCTAATGCCTTCCATTTGAGGCACCATAATGTTAGTAATCATCTATTTGTACCGCTCCCTGTTGACTGAAACATTGTGACCACCATTATTTTCCTATAAAGCGCATCCAACGATAACCTTTTCTGAATGTTAGGTGTTTTGACAAGTTTTTGTGGATTTTCATCGCTTCAAATACGGCAATTCTGTTTGTTGACGTAGCCTTTAACATAAAGTGTGCTTCAGTACTGAATCACATTTTCAAATAATTGAAACTTTGGTTTTCAAAATAAATTTGAAAAAATTGCATATGTTGCTGTGGCGTGAGTCTATTCATGATGAATTGCCAAGCAGAAACATACTCAAAATGGCCGAAAACTTGAACATCGGCTGTCATCGGGAAAGGTGATGTGATTTTTAAGTTCTCGCCTCTAAGAAAACACCCTTCAAATAGAGAAGATACAAAATTCAGAGTTTTTTGTGCTTTGAACTTCAATTACTAAGTATTGTTTTTAAGCTTACCAGTATGATAAGTATAGAAATTTCCAAGCTTAGAAGCATTTGTGCTGTTGAAACCAATTAAAATTGGAACAGATCCACCAAACTCATGGCAGTAAGCTAATAAAGGATTGTTGCAAGGATTGTTGCAGGATTGTTGTCCCTTGAATGCAACAAGTAATTGTTTTCTAAGGTGAACATTGAATTTGATTATTGGAAGGTTAGCTTTATTTATGATTCAAATCCAACTTAAGTCTGTCAGTACATTTAAACAATTCAAATCAGCTAGGAAAATAAGTTTCATGTAGGTTCCTTGTCTAAATAGGAAAATTTTTAAATAAGCCATATTAATCACTTCTTATTAATTTTTCTGCTCAGGTTTCTCTTTTTATAAAATAATTATGTATAATTTGGCCTTATTTAGGTCGTACTTGGCCCCCAGTCTAGGAAGCATTCGTGCATTGTTTGCAATCTGTCTGAGCCCTGTTTTGGACCTTTATATTGTTGATTTGAAACTCTTTTTAGCCTGTTTTCGCCAATTTCTTCGTTTGGTCCATTTTATCATAGATTAAACCATTTTTGAACCTGTTTAGGATTTGTGCTGTGCGATTTTGTTATAAGTTTGAGTTTGTTTCCTACAAGTCGATATTTGATTTGTGACAAATGTCCTTCAAACGGGCCTTGTTTAGATTTTTAGGTCTTTGTAAAAAATTTTTTTACAAAGCCATACTAGTCTCGCGATCTGTCTGTCCGTCCGTCTGTCTGTCTGTCCGTCCGTCTGCCCGTGCATCACAACAAGTTTCCTCAGAAACTATAACTACTAGAAAGCTCAAACTTTTCAAAAAGGTCTGAAGTGTTGGTCTCTCAAAAGTTTAGGCCTTACTAACAATTCAAAAATTTTAAGGGGGTGCCCCCTGATAACGAAGTGGCCCTAAACATTTTTTGAATTAAAGGTAGTCGAGTAGTATATCAAATAAAAGGTCTTGATTTGAACTTTTAGAATCTGAATTTAAAAAGTTATTTTGTGCATCAGGGGTCCCAGGGGGAGACAAAATGTATCAAAAATTGGTCCCCCCCCCCTCACGAATGAACACCTTTGAGTCGAAAAATCTGGACAAAATCGTAGCAGTAGGTCTTTATAAGTACATAGGCAAAACAAATACCTAAGAAATCGAAATTCAATAATTTTCTAATTTGTTAATAATAGTATGATTTGTGGATTTTAAATTACCGTGCATAAAATCAAAGCAGTACCTTTAAATTTCTTGAAATTCAGCAATTATATAGATTAATACAAGTTCCTTATGGTTTTTTTTATTGGAATCCAATCATAAACAAAGGAGTTATAGCCATTTTAATTGTATGGTATAACAACAACAATAACACGTGTTGATGGATGATACATATTTCAAATTTATCTACGCATTTTTATTTTCTCCCGATTTATGAATGAAACATTGCATCTTTTGGATAAATTTGAACGATTTCTTACCCAAGTATTGGATGAATAATTCAAGTCACCAGTTTACCCTATTAGAAAATGTGTTTTGAACTCTAGGGTGATTACAAAGACCTTCTGATAGGAACACTCTCATTCTACTCAACTTGTTTTGGTTGTTTTTTAAGGCCTTGGATCAACCGCATCTGATCCGCGGGTAGCCTATGTATTTGATGTGATTTTCTTACGCCTAGATTAAGATAAGATTGATTTTGGTGACAAATTAGATAATAAAACGGATAGGAATCAATTGTTTTATGCTATGAATAATTCGGCCATGTGTTGATCAAGACAATTTTTTTCCATAAATTTCTTCCTCGTCTTTTTTCTCCTCTTTTTGTTTACGGTTTTTTATATGGCAAGTGACGCAGCCCGGGCTGTGAACATTCTGACAGAACCCTGACAAGGTTGAGATCGAACCCGGCTCTGGATGCTAAATTCAATATGTATTTACGACTAACGTGTGTACCCGAGCATAACAGCACTCCTAGAGTTTTGAATTTCTAGGCTCACTCCTAACTCCCTCGTTGAAAATAATTTAGGTAGATGTTCCATTCACATGGTTGAAACTAGATTTTTTATAATTAAAAAGACTTACCAGGAGTTTAATAGTATAGACCAATGTGACAATATTCAGCATATTGAAGGTTCAATAAGATATAGTAAAAAACCATTCTGATCCAAAATTACCTCGATGACAAACCCTCGCAGTGTGCCATATTTAGTGCATCTTAGTAAAGTGAATGAGTATATTTAGGTATTAATTGCTCAATTTATTTCTCTTATTAGTTTTTTAATTTCATTCTCAAACAACTACGATTCTATGCTCTGGCATGAATGGTTTATCTAATGAGCATTGATTTTTTTACTTTTTTGACTGGTTAACGTTATCTGATGTTATTGGCATTGATTAAAACAAAGCACCCATTTCACACAAATAATCGATAATTTCTATCTTAACCTTTCAAGGCTCCATTCATGGTCCCTTACTTGCTTATTTATTTTTTTAATTACCATCTTTTTTCTTCAAAATCATCTACAACTTATAGTTACTGACCATTTTGAAATGTGCTGTTGACGGTCTAGTACAAGCGTCATGGAACTATTAAAGAAAACTGAATTCAGCTGACTATCTTCATCACATACGAATGCTGGCAAACTAGCTGTTTTAGGGATCATATGGGTTAAATTTTACGTTGCGTGAAGAAGCTGTCTTACATGACATTTATCATGCGTACCTTACTCTTCAAAATCCGATCAATTTTTACTGTCTTTTAAAATTTTCAATTGTGTACAAGCCTTAACTTCCCCGTAGAAGGTCGTTGCATTAACAAAAAGATTTCAAGCCTAAAGTTGTTTGCGTGGCCCATGTGACTAATTGATGGAACCTGGATACATGTAGCTGCGTATAGCATAGCAAATCTATAAAGCATAAAGTAAGCAGTTTCGATGAAGTGAATTGACTATTTCATTACGAGCAGCTCCTAACAATAACAATGGAGCTGGTCGACTGCTTAGGTTTACTACATGGCATTCTCTTAGATGCTGACCCAGGTATAGAAAGAATGAAGTATTTTACCCTTCACCGCTGAAGAATCGATTTTTTAGAATCCAAAAGATGGTCATTCTGTATTTAGGCACTTTTTTCTTCATACCAAGTCCCAATCTTCTTTTAAAGGATGCTATTCAAAGCCGCAAACCAATCATATAAACAAGAGTGGATTTAATTCAAGAACAATTGATGATGCAGATTTTATAACTATTAATCATCAGATTAGCTGATGGTCAAAACTGACGTAATTCTTAGCAGTACATTTGAAAATCCCAGGCACCATGATTTTGTACACATTTAGACCTGTCCGGCTTCAAACTATATAATAATTTGCAAATCTTTTTCCTGACAACATTCAGAGATGTACTATTTTATAACATAAGATGGTCTGGCCACCATAAATGAAAAATTCCAGAAGAAGTTATAGACCTTACCATCCAGAAGGCAAAAATACAACCCTAGAAGAAAGTTTATCGGTATTTCTATCTCTACGTTACTGGACCCCTTTGGCCCCACGTTGGGTGCTATAGTAAATTAGAGTATTTAAAAATCCATGCAGGACTTACGTGTCAATGGTCTGACATAAGAATCTGTGAATTATAAAAGAAAACCGAACTCAGCCAACTAGCTTCACTTTGTGACCGCGTACGCATACTGGATGGCAAACTGTTTTCAGCATCATATTCGGATTCTTTGTCACACAACTAAGCTGGGCTACAAAAAATTTATCATGCGTATTCTACTCCACCAGACATTCTGATTAATTTTTTTTGTCTTTACAAATGATTAATTGTGTGTCAATAAAGCTACTCTACAGTAATTCGAAAACTTGTTCTCGTTAAAGTCGGTTGTCATGGAGTTTGAAACAAATGCAAACATATAATAAAAAGCAACCATTATTTTTTTGCATTACAAAAGTGATGTCAAGCCTAGAGTTGTTAAAGTGACTGATGTGAACCACTGATCCCTGCTTAAGTGATAAACAGTTGATGGGTGTAGTTATCTATAGTATAGTATAATAAAACTACAAAATAGGCAATTTCAATGAGATGAAAAGCTCTTCTCACCAGGAATAACCACGGGACTGTTCAACTGCTTAGGTTTACCGCAAAAATATTTTCCATTATTTTTATTTTCGATTCACGTCCTATCACATCTTTAATAGCCTCTCTGTCTAGATTACCCAAGAATTGCCTTCCCTGTGAGCCTGGAACCTTTGGCCGAAATATTTTGATGCATTATTTAGAGATGAACCTCGTTCTTCTATGCATTTAGGTAACATCACATTGCAGTCATCCTTTTTTAAAGCGGGGGAAGAATATAGAAGAACGGTCGTCGCCTATAAGTGTTTTTTCGTGCTTCTTGTGCAGGTAAGACTCAAAATATTCACGTTCACTCAACAGCTGAGTCAAAAAGAAGCATGGATGGCAAAGAGAATGGATGCGAAATATATCGAGAGAGTTGAAGCATTTCATGATGTGGCGTAATGTTGGCATGTTATCAGCTGTTGATTTGAATTTCAAATAAGTTTGACGTGACGTCTCCTACTAAATTTCGCGTTTTGAACTAAATAAATTTTCGGTGTGGCGATTCTAATTTAAATGAAATAAATGATCAACATGACACCCTCCGAAGGATGCGTCCCTGACTTGCTTCCTTTAGCTATTTTTACAACCCTACATACACCACTACATTTTCTTTTCCCGACACAACAGCATTCGCGATCACTGTCAAACTTTTCAGTTTAATTCATTATCGTTTTTGCACCACTTTCACACTACATTGAACCCGATTTATCTTAAAAAATTGTCTCAGATTCAACTTGACAAGATTTTTCCCATCATCAGATGAATTTTCTCGAATCATATGTTTTCAATCATATGGTTGAATTTTCGTTGACAATTTGGGGGTCAAAGAATAAGAAGAATGTGATTTTTATGAGAGCGACCAGATAGCCACTTGAGTGTGTGGATGCTCTAGCGGCGTGAAAGGCGAGGGGATTTTAATTCGTATGGGAGAGAAAGGTATGTATGTAGTAAAAAACCATCACTCATGTATATATGATAATAAGCATATTTCGACTCCATGACTTTATATGCCTTTGGATATAAGTCAGTTTCATCATACCTTACCTTTAATTGAGCCATGGCCTCAGATCAGCAACGAGATACGCGGTTCATCTCTTGTTCATGTTAATCGACCAGAAATGTTGCCAATTATTGGGCGAATGTTCTCTCTCTTTGCGGATGTAGTATATTTGATTTTCATGCTATTGTTTGATTACTTGTGAATTCTATAAATTATGACTCTCCCACACAACCTCGATCAATTTGAGCTCTAATTAGCTTCAGTCTTGTATTGACCACCATGTTATATATACGGACATGACCTAGAGAATAAAAAACGTTTGCCATTTAAATAGCTGAGACAGTAGTGCACGCCATGGCTTGCATGTAATTGAATTAGTAGTGAAGTACAATCGAAACAAAGGACCAACTCGATATTTCACTTCCTGAAATGTTTTACTTGTTTCGACAATAAATTGATTAAATTTGGATAAAATTAAAATAAATTTATTTACCTCAATAGAATACAGTCGAAATGAGGATGTAGGGATTGAAATTGCCTCGTACATGAGGGCAATATAAGGAACTACATAGTTCAGGTGGTATGCATTACACTCGGTGAACATGTTTTACACTCATTTCTTCAAGATAACATTTTAGCAGTTTTTATTAACTTTCCAGATAAAATATGGGAACACGAGACTGCCGGGCTGTGTGTCGAAGGTAAATGTTAGCTCCTCGTACATTTATTTAAAATAACCTTTAAACTTAGTCAGCATGTGTATCCATAATAAATGTAATCAGGACCTTGATTCCTTCCACCGATAAAAGATCTGTGAAAAGTTCAAAATGACAAAAAATTTTAGAAACATATTTTATGCGAGACGCTTAGATAAATTGCCCAAATTCATATAAACTCTCCTGTTGGAAAAAAAGTAATGCTAAATTTATATTTGAAAGTATAACTTTCCATTTTATTTTGTGTTCTGTAAATTTATGTTCATTAAAATTCATTCGAACGCTCAGTTATTTATACAAACATATAACGGATAGCAAAGCAGAATCGTGCGCATAGTCATGTGATATCTTATTCAACCATAGACACTATAAACCATTTATATTAAACGTATTGTAGTGCTCTATTTAATGCTGATTGGCTCATAGGCCTTCTATAATTTACTCAAATTTTCCGTGCATTTGGCCTTATCTGCATTTATGGAATCATTGAATCATGTATAATTTTGCTTACAGTTTTGTGTGATTTTCGTCATCCACGAGAAATGTGCTTTTACAAGGGGTTTCCCTCGGAGTACATAGCTGCACTTGTTTGAATGAGGAAAACAACTTATTAAATATATAATGAACATTCGAATACAACGCTACCGTATTTGCTGATGCAACACAATAAAATTCCTGCTTTAGTCTTTAGTCCATTAGCCATATTCCCGGCAAAAAATAAACAATTCACTGGAATGCATTCGGTATGTTTTCATGTTAATTTTTCGATTTTCTGTGCATTATTTATGGAAATATTATCCTGAGGAAAGCGGAAAATTCAATCGTAAATTATTGTCAAACTGGTGAATTAATCATAAAAAAATATAATACACTGCAGAATAAGTAGGTTGAGCGCTGTGTTGTTACTGCGAGTATGTGTTTTTTTTCGTTCCCCACATTTCTTTTTAAATCATGAAAATTTATTATCGGTCTGGACAATTTCCAATTGGTTTAACGTATCCATACTATCCGGAAAACACACATAATCATTGGCCACAACCGGACTGTTAATTGTTCCCGTGAGAACAAACAGTTTGCGTATAAGTTACACCACTCATCGTGGATATTCTGTTTGGGATTTTTTTAGGTGCAAGTTAATTAATTTGTAATTAAGTGCAGTTAATATGTTATGAGAGCTTAAATTTGTATACTTTAAGGTGACTAAGTGATTGGGAGTGGTTGTTTGTATTTCCTTGATGAATGTTTGTAAATATGGTCGTGAAAGAGCGTAAATTAATGGTGGGTGAAGATGCACACAGCAACGTGAATATTTTAAATTTGTGCGCCAACTCATTATGAGAGCAAACAAGAAAACGTTCTGGAAGAGGCAGGTGCGATATTGAAACTACTTGAGTTACTCCCTGCAGTAGTTAACCTACAGGATGGAGGAGTGCAAACAGCTTACTGAAATAATTCACTGCAAGTTGAAGTATATTATGGTGAATGCACAGTAAACACCGGGTGTGTTTTTGCAGGAGAGCGATGCAACAGACGTTCAAAACCATATTATCAGCTCGAAACCTCGGGAAGACTATAACTTTCAAACTGCACAAACATTACTTTCAAATTGATCCCAGTATTGTAGGGTAGGAAAGGAAGGTAAAATAATTGATCCAAGTTTTGTAGAAGAGAAATTTAAGGAAAAACACTTTTTATATAATTTGGTCCCATTGTGCATAGTTATAGTAGTTTATCTGCTGTATGAATATTTAAAATGAACATCAAACAGTTCATACAGAAAATTCAATACTTTCTTTCAAAATTGACTTATTACTTTCCTGGAGACTTTTACTACTAAGCAGTTATGTTTAGAATCAAACGGTAGGCAGTTTTTTGGATTTTCAGCTCTGATTTGATTTACTAAAAAACAGGTACGGTGTTGAAAATAGTTAAGAATCGTGTAAATAACTAAACCTAAACTGAGATTCATGGCCAGTAAAGTGTTGATTTGTAAAATAGCGTTCTACAAAGATCGATCAATTCATATTTACTATCGAGAAAGGTCAGATGCTTCAGAAAACAGAAGAATTTTGGATTTGTTGCTAGTCATACACAGAGCTGACTCTACAATAAATTTAATTATCAATGGAATCTAAGCAAAGCGTCAAATAAAATAGCAAAAATGCTTAGAGCTCATATAAAAGCAGCTCCACCACCTGAGTATGCGAGTGATATATAGTAAATATTATTCTAGGTCGAGCATCCGTTGCGTACAGACGTGTTTTTAAATCGCTTCTGTCATTAGTTTTCAAAACTTAAATAATTTTTAAAACGTCTGTCTGAGGCTAATTTTTTAAAATACATGTCATATCAATGCAATTGATTCAAGCAAATTATATCCAATATCATGGTATTACTTATATACGAAGAATATCAAAACACTATTGAGAGCGCTGGTAAGGAGGAGCCCGACGGCTTCAGACCATTTTGGAACCCGGGAAAACGTCAAATATGAAACTGATGACAAGCATCAAAAAAGAAAACAAAATTAAGAAAACGCCGCAGTCGGCAGATTTAAACTACAAGTCGAAGCGCTTTATGCAACAATAATCGTTATAAATGTTAAAAGAATACAAAACAATTTCACAACAACAAAAATACGAAAATGTTGTGGCTATTGGGTCTCTGAATTTAAACATTATCCATTTAAAATTATTTAATCAAAAAAACAATATCAACTTTAATTTAATTAGAATTATTACATATTTAGGGACTCAATTGAAAAAACGAGAAAAAAAACCAACCAATACTGTTTAAAATTAATTATAATACTACCCCAACAGGGAACTTTTATCCTACACCTAATATGTTATAGCCTAATTCTAATCTATTTCAATCAACAATTTTATCTTATACTAAAGAAACTATCACCATATTCCTAACCTAAGCGTATAACCCTATCTGTAAGCCTAATATAATGAAAATAACATACGAGTATACTTATCCTAAATACTGAAACTTTTCCCTAATTTTTAATACAAACAAGCAACGACACTAAATGTAGCAATAAGGAGCTGAAACTCAAAAACTAAGTAACGAAAAAGACAAAAACAGAAAATAGACACAAATAATTTAGATATTGTCATTCAGCCATCAGCACCTAGATTGTTGCATCTCAGCTCGGCCAGCCTCAACGAATGAGCCAATGAGTATGTATCTCCATTGGAATTGTTGGCCTCGTCAACTCTGATTCCGAGGATATTTTATCTCCTTTTCGGTGGCCCGTCGGTGTATGTGATATATGATTGGAACACCGTAAGAATCAAAAACATATCAATTCATATCCAAATAGGAACAAAGCCAGTAGTGAAAAAAGTCGCAATATCCCCGTTTGTAGGTTGCAACGGCTGTAAAATCTTTGGTTTTTTGCTAACAGTTATAGATCTTGTGATATGATTCCGAAGAAGTTTCAAAATGAATATATCGACTCTCTTAAATTTTGCAGGTTGATAAATTTTTATATTCGATATATAGTGTTTCCAATCCATCTCAGACTTTCTGTACAAACCAGAGATTTCCTTTCGAAAATTCTTAAGCTTTCCATAGTACTAGCACTCTGGTTGTACCAGGTCTGACAACCATATGTCAAGACTGGTTTAACTAGGGTCTTGTAACAGATAACTTTGACCTTTCAATCAATGTATCTGGAATGAAAGAGCGTCAAAGGGTTATGATTACTCTTTATGCCTTACTGAGAATGATTTTGACGCGTTCAGTATAGTATAGATATTGATCAAGACTAACACCGAGGTATCGAACACAGGATTTATGTGGAACCCGTTCTTAACCACCGTCACCAGCTATATTGTGGAAATCCTTCCGATTACGTTTCAGGTCTTGACTGACCTTCTGCAGCGTTGTCCAAAACAAAATTGTCTCGCACTTCTATGCATTGATTTTCATTCGCCAATTGTAGGTGTACAGCTGTACATCATTGAACATTTTTTGGAGATTGCTCTAAGCTATTGTAGCTTTTTGGCCTTTAGTATATATGATCAGATCATTGGCAAACGCTATCAACGATGGCGTTGGCAAGACGTTAAAATCAACGCCATTCAGTTGCTCAATGAATATTAAGAAGAGCTGAGGTGCAGTAACTGTTCCTTGTTAAAACCCGTTCAAGACCTTGATGTCGCGCATTGTCACAACAAATGATTTCCTGTATAACATATTGCACATCATGGCGAAAACCTGTCCTACGGGAGTTTAAAAATAAGTCCATCCAACCACACTGTTTCGAAGGGTTTCTCTATATCAATGAGACACGCTCTCTGTTGTTTAGTTTCCAGCAGATATCTGAGGTTACTTTCGTTATCTCAGGTATGGTGGAATGCCTGGCATGAAAATCAAATTGGCAATTCGGCATCAAGTCATATTTGTCAATGTGGGTGTTTAATGCTTTATTTAATATCACTTCGAATATCTTGCTGATGTTAGGCAGCAAGCTGATTGCGCGATGGCTTTTAGGGCTGGAAGATTCTTTTCTTTCTTGAAGATGCAAAATACCTTAGCCTTTTTTTACTCATCTGGGAAATATGAATTCCTCAACATTTTATTGAATAATATGCAATAATTCCTAATAATGACCACAGGCAAAAGTCTAAAAATTTTATTTAGAATACCTTCAATACCACATGATTTCTTGTTGTTTAACCTGCTAAATATGAAACACAAGTCTTCCAAGCCGACAAAATTATCAACAAAATTCAAGCTCAGTATGAGGTTAGATGTTAATGTTTCATTGAAATGAAGAATTGATTCCCCGGTCAGGCTTAATTTGAAGTCGGAACTTTTTGCTTCAACAACCTCTGAAAGTATTTCATTCCCTCTCTCAAGGTTTGGTAGATGAATCAATACAAAATGAATTCCGATCAGGGCAAGTTTTTTGCAATCCATCACATATAATACCGTTTCCATATCTATCCAGCGTCATACTAATAATTTTGAGAAGATTTATGTCATCACTAGCGACTTCTAAATTCGATACCTGCACTCAAGACTTCCTATGGAAGAAGCTATTCATTTTCATGAAAATGCCATCTGTTTTTCTGCCCATTGATTGCTGACCTAACTCCTGAAGTATGAACTGATTAAGTTCTGGACATTCTTTAGGTGCAATTTCAAAAAAGTCAACGAGGGATGGTTGTAATATAAAAATCACCGATAAATATTCTTGACCCATGTGAGAAGAAGGCTTTTCAATCTTTCCAACCTTGCAGTGGTTTAGTGTTTCATATCCTTCCATATTGTTTGGATGTTGGATCTTGGGAACTACTTTATCAAACATTTCCAACGTCAACTTCTCTAACTTCGAGAAATAGAGATGTATTTCATCGTTTGTTGGATTGCTGTCATTAGGAATCATTAACCAAATATTGCCATAATCAGAAGGAATACATTACTTCTGGTAATCCCGATTAAACTTCTTTTGAAGCGGGACTGGAATGCGGAAAAGATCATCCCTTTGATGATTGATTTCCATTATGATTGCGTTATGGTCGCTATCGTAAGGAAGCAACTGCAGTTTTCATTGAGGACTATGAAAGCTGAATTCAAGTCTTGTATCAGCAATGCAGAAGTCCAAATATAAATTTGTCCAAGCGTATGTTGGGAACTCCGATTCATATAGATTGCACCTGCATTCAATTCAGTTCTCTGTTATCCACGATTTCAGGAATAAGCATCTAGGATTATTTGCGGAGTTCAGACATCATATCTGCCGGGCATTCAGGTACTCGAGAACGTTTCGACTAGTTGTATAAGCAAAGATAGCGAGGAGGTTATCCCCATCTGGCAGTGAAATTTTGATAGCAGACACTTCAAGAGATTCAAAGTTTTTGAATTCAACCTTATCAATATTTTTGAAACAATAGGGTTTTCTAACTAATATCCCGTTGCCACCTCCCCCATCACCGTTTACCCTATCGTTTCTTACGAATTACAAAACCTTGAACGTCAAAGAGTGCCATGAATTGAGGTGGGTTTCAGTGCGAAGCATGATGTGAGGAAATAGTCACGTCCATGCATAGTAACAATGGAGTTACGTTCTTCGTTACGTTAATGAGATAAAGCCTATGCATGGGATTTGAAAGCCATTTGAAAGCCCTAAACGCTGATAAACAAAGTTAATTTTTGAATCTTGCTTATCGATTCGCTCCGATAAAGAATTAAGTTGCTGGTCAATTTTAAGCAGCAGCTCATTATTGCGACTTACATTTTTAAGGGTATTGTACTAAAATACAAAGCCCTATAGCAATCACGACCTGTGTCCGCCTGTCCGTCCGTCTCTCTGTATGTCACAGCACTTTTTCTTCGGAATTTAGAGTCTACAGCCATGAAACCTTGTGAAAAGATCAGAAGTGGGTACTTCCTGAAAGTTTTGGGGTGGAAAAATTTTTCAAAGGGGTTTAAGGGGGGGCTTCCCATATAGGGAGGTGACCCTTTAAAAAAAAATTCACCATCAGTAGTAGAGTAGGGTGTCATTGGAAAGATCTTAATGAGATCGTTTCAAAACAAGTCTTAAAATTGCCTTACCTGTACCATGAAGGGAAGGGGAAATGTATAAACTTTTCGCGTACCCCCTTCGCGATTGGACACCTTTCATCCGAAAAATCTGAAAAAATTATGAAAATAGGTCGTTGTGAGTACAACTACAACAAATACGTGAGAAGTTGAAATTCACTCAACTTTGTTAGTAATTGTATGATTTATCGATTTAATTTTTTTTTTAATAAAATCTTAACTGTACCCTTAAATTCAACGAAATTCAGTATACACATGACTATTTATAAGAGTGACATGTCCTGCAACTTTCATAAAGGTCAAATACTATTTAAAGAAGTTATAGCGGTTTGAATTTTCCTGTATTACTATGGAACAATCTGCGCTGTATTACTATGGAAACATATGGCTATGGAACAATATGCACTTTTTACCGACTCAGACACTACAGCATTGCTAGGATTTGTATGAAAGTTTCAGGAATGATAGGTATCATGAATATCTTTGAGAGTCGGTTCAGCTAGAGGTATCAGTAATCGTAAAACAAAATAGTGGCTGTTTTAAATGCGAAGATTGAATAATTTTGAGTTATTTTCCCCAACTTCAACGTTTCAGGTACATGCTTTTAACACTCGATTCAATTTAATGAATGGCCGAAGATGAGTACCTACAATTAATACTCATAGATGAAACAAGCCAAGGAGACAGGACAGAGCTCCCAACAAAAGGGCTTTGTAACCATTCTGGAGTTGGAAAAAAATTTTCTGATGCTATGAATCGATGATTCGAGTGCAGGGGGCGGCCCCTGAAAAAAAATTTCATCAAACGTGGCCGATATGAGTATCAAAGGAGAGAGATTTATGAGAGCTTTTAAAACAGTTCTTAAACTGGCAGTTTTTGCTTCAGTGGAGGCACAGGGGAGGAAAAACCACGAAAAATGTGTTTCTCCCCTCGCCATTGGACACCTGTGATCTAAAAAAACCGGAAAAAGAATTATCAGAGGAGATATTTACGAGTATAACAATAAAAAATACCTCAGAAGTCAAAATTCGTTCAACTTTGTTAATAATAGTATGATCTTCGAATTCCACATTTTCTCCAATAAAATCGTATAGATGCCTTGAAACGAGATTCGATATTGAAGTAGCTTTACACAAGGTTCTAGTATTCTGTAAGTTTGATGAAATTCGTATCATATTCACGAAGTTATACCCATTTGAAATTTCTCCAACAAGAACACTATTTTGGTATTTTATGGACTTTCCATCGAACCAGGCACTGGAGTTTTGATTTGGTTTTCTTATAATTTTCAGATTAGATCGATGACGTAAAAGCTTTTAGAATTTCGTGATTTGAGTAATTTTTGTTAGTTGAAAATGGAGAAACAATGGATTTTCTTTTAAATGAGCAAATCTCTTTGACATGTTTCTTGATTTTATTCGTTGCTGGTGATTACATTTTGTAAGTTGAGTACAAAACCCTTCTGACGTGAGCGTAGGCCTGTCTACCCAACTTGTTTATATTATTTACAGCATTATCTGCTAGTTCTCTAGCGGCGAGTGCAAATGATACTCAGTGGTTGACGATGTTGGATGGTATGACACTGCGGTGTACATGTGTATGTTTTGGAATAAATCCTACGTGTGCATCTTGATATTGGGAATATCCTAGATATGATTCTGGATGATCAAAAATACCGCAGTTTTCTGCTTCTTCTTTGTAGCGCTTCTCGGGCCTTCGCTTTTTGCAACGGCAATCACCAAATAGTATCATTTTCGGGGAAAAGAGAAGCTGCAATTACATAAATAGCCAATAAGGTCTTTTTGCCTACTTTAATTCGATGTAAAAGTATCAATATATATTTAAAGACCTCGTATTTAAGCCTTTAACAATCTTGTATTTGGGTTACTCTTTGGTTACACGTATTTATTTTACACTTTCAATAATAAACGACTATGAGGACTACAATGATAATGACGTTGATGATTGTTGACCGCAGCGCAGGACGAAGAGACTTTTTCCGTTGAGCTCGTGCCGTGATATCAGATCATGAGAATCTGAAAGAACGGTGCGAGCTATTTTCCATTTTCTGGCAGCGATATTGCGGATTCTGCTCAGCCGTGATGCGCTGCGAAAATCTGCCGCGGGAGCAGGATCTGCTTGCGGCGCGAGGAAGATGTTGGAGTTGGGGCGTCCCGTGCCGCCACAGTCACTCCCTCCCCAGTGAGCTTCGCGGTAGCTGAAGGGAGTAAGAACATGACCGATTTCTTCGTGGTAGTAGGCGGTAGCTGTGGCGATGCCGGTGATGGAGTTGATGGCTTTTCTTCGGACTGCTCTAGGTAGGCTGGCTTGAGGTGGTCGGTGGAAAGGGTTTTGGTGACGCCGTTAACATCCACGACGTAGGTGCGCTCGTTGACCCTTTCAATTACTCGATGGGGCCCGGAGTATGGCTGGTCGAGTGGCCTCTTGATCGCGTCGATGCGCCGAAATACGTACTCGCAGCTACTTAAATCCTTAAAAACGAAGGGGTGGTGCGTAGTATGCCTAGCTGGCGGAACTGGATGAATTCCCCTGAAGAGGCGGCGTAATTCGGCGACGAAGTCTTGCGGTTCGCTGGCTGACGTTGTTTGGGGCGTGAAAAATTCGGCCGGGATCCGTGGTGATGCACCGAAGACCATTTCCGCTGGCGAGGCTTGCAGGTCTTCTTTGAACGTCATGCGCATGCCCAACAGAACAGCCGGAAGTGCCTGCAACCATCACGACAGGGTCACCACTTTAACGACCTCGTATTTAAGCCTTTAACAATCTTGTATTTGGGTTACTCTTTGGTTACACGTATTTATTTTACACTTTCAATAATAAACGACTATGAGGACTACGATGATAATGACGTTGATGATTGTTGCCCGCAGCGCAGGACGAAGAGACTTTTTCCGTTGAGCTCGTGCCGTGATATCAGATCATGAGAATCTGGAAGAACGGCGCGAGCTATTTTCCATTTTCTGGCAGCGATATTGCGGATTCTGCTCAGCCGTGATGCGCTGCGAAAATCTGCCGCGGGAGCAGGATCTGCTTGTGGCGCGAGGAAGATATTGGAGTTGGGGCGTCCCGTGCCGCCACATATACACAGCATGAGCACTAGCTATATTCGCTGAAAACTATTCTACAGGCGGCTGACGCTTTCTTATTGGGAAAACAATATGTTTTGTGATTCGAATTGCCAGAAGAGAAATGTCGTCTCATTTAAAAGCTAAATAAACCACTAAAAGCTGAACATCACACAAGATTTGTAGTTTTTTTTAGCACTAAAAGATTTATCTCGCAATTTGTAGTGATTTTTTTCGCAATTGCTTATCGATGTAGATCTTTTCCTGGACATGCATGAAATTTACATACTTTCAGGTAACGATGTACTGCATTTTCTGTTGAAACTTCAACTCAATGTTTTACAGTGCACACAACAAGAGGCAACCCGTGGAAGAGGAGAATATTTCACAATACGAGAGGCTGGAAAAGAGGATGAAATGGCAGAGATCGCGAGCAGTATGCGCGCCTAATCTTGAAAACTGCCTCTTCGGTTCTTTTACTGACTCCAAGGGCTTTCTGGATGAATTGCATCTCCAAACACAAGATTTGGTTGATTGCTTACCCGTTGTACCGTTTAAGTGCGTCGGAAATACACGCTTCAAAACTTAACAAAAAACTACTTTTGCACAACGTAGAGTAAGCAACTGAAAGTATCGAGTTCCATCAATGCTTTTGGGTACTCTTGAAGTGCCCAGTTTGTAAAACAATAGTCGGGCAAAAAAAATTACGATGAAAAACTGAAATTAGCCCGAAAGGTAGGTAACCCGTGCTGATGGGCTTTTCAGGGACCTCTCTACATCTTAAATTGACGGCATAAGTGTGAGTAATATTCATGGAAAGTTTTATACCTTAATCACGTAGTAAAATATTGTGGTCTCAAACGGCACTTAGCGTCTGTACTAAAATATTGAGGAGTATTGGGGGCAGTTTATCCCCAGACTTTAGACTTAACTCAGTTGGAAAACTTTTAAGTAGATCTTCGTTGACCATAATCTGTGGCTCGCTTTTTAGCATTCATACATATATTTATGTATCATAGGGACAAGTGAGTTAGGACATTAAAATCTACCATTATTTTCTAAAAATAGTTTCTCGACACTTAGAAATACATGTTTGGTCAAACTAGATAATATATGCCAAAATTGTTGATTGCCTTACTAGATTTTTGTTCTTCTTTGTTTAATCAAGGGGTCAAGGTTTTAAAAACGGCTCATCGTATGAAATTGTAATTTAGTTATTTCAATATTCTTATGTCATACATCTAAGACTTGAAAGAAATAAACAATTTTAAGTCAAAATGAGATTATATCCTCGAAGAAGTATATCGTTTTAATTATTTACCGCAAATAAAAATTGTACAGATCCCTCTGTCAATCAAATGAATGTCACTGTCACCATTAACTACTTTGCATTATTTATTTCAATCTCTGGAGATGTCGCACTGTGCTCAATATCACTGTAGCATTGACATGAATCTCATAAAAGTTTAACACCATAAATTCTTAGGATACCAAATATACTTAATCCTATCAGACCATATATACGAGTGTGTACTTACATATGATTTCGGCATGCATACGTAATTTTGACTGAGGTCTGACGTGTACCTGTACTTATCCTAGGATAAACCAACTTTAATTTTAATTTCTTCCTTCTTTTTTACTTGTGCATAATATTCAGGCTTTTGCTTGCTTAATTCAAAACAAATTAGGCGTGTCTATGGAAAAATCGGGGGAATATTCCAATATTATTTATGTCGTGACCTATATAGGTACATATGTTTATAGGCCGATGTCACAAAAATAAGTTAGAATCCAAAAGTACTCCCAATTATGACTCAACGTGACACATTTCCAAATGCTTCCTTTAACTTAAAACTTCAATATTTTATCCTGTTTCATTACGGTTGAAACCAAAAATATCGTTTTATCTCAGCGTCGGTTGAATTCCATATTTCTAGGTAAACCTACTTTGGTTACATAATTGCAAAATGTAATGGGATGTTGGGTGGTATTTTACGATCTTTTAAAGCATATAAGCTGGTGGATAATGCCTGATTAAGGTCGTGAGTGCCTGTGAATGGAAGCTATTTTCGACGAATCGTACGAAACGCGTTATACAGGAAGGAAATCAAGAATAACGTAATTTATTTGCGAAATTATTATCGTACGTGGGGGACGAGAATTTAATTAATGAGAAGACTTATTTTTTATTTTTCTGTTCTTTGACTTTCATGTTAAACGAGAAAATTGCAAATTTGTATGTAATTGAATGTAATTCGGCGAAATGTGCTATTACCGAAAGTAATGATAAGAAATTTAATAAATTAGATATTAAAGTATCTTTATTGAGTTGTGTTCAATTTGAAAAGATACTCTTGAATGAATCAGGAAAATTTTAGTTGTAAAAAGGGTTGTATATTTCATGATGTTATTCTGCAAGAATAATAAAGTTTACAATTTGTATAAAATAGGAAAGAAATCTTAGTTTCTAGATAATGAAAATTGATTAATAAATTAAAATAAAGCTTGTGCTATTGATATAACATTTTGTTAAAAGTTGCGTTTGGGACTAGTGTTAATCTTTTTTTTTTGAACCTGTTAGAACTGGTAACGACTTGCATCAAATACAATATTTAACAATTTTTTTTTATATTTATGGCACTTTTTAAGCTAGAAACATAAGATTTTGTAAGTAGTTGTAAAGTGATGCCCTCTTCAAAGTTTCACCACAAAAAGAATAAAATATAAAGTGTTTAAGGGGGTCTACCACAATAGGGGAGTAGCCCCTGAAAAAAAATTTCATCGCATGTAGGCAATATGGGATCAAATGAACACTTTTCAAAACAGGTCGTATAATGACAAATGTTCTGTTGAGGGGTGCAGGGGAAGGGGAAATGTATAACACCTTTGACCTTAAAAATCAGAAAAAAGTCGCAGAGATAAGTCTTTAAGAGCACAAGGGCAACAAATGCCTCAAAAGTCAAAATTCGATCAACTTTGTTCATAATAGTACATGTTATTAATTTTACGTTTTTGCCTATAAAATCAAAATGCAACCCTTAAATTTTCCAAAAGCTACAATATAAGTTTTGTGTTAGCAATTGTATGTGTCCTGAAAATGTTACAGTAATCGAACAATAAACAGCGAAGTTACTGCAAGTTGAATATTTAACCTTTACAACAACATTAACACTTAATAATAGGGAGATACACGTTTGCAACGGACCTTGACACTACAAATATGTAGGAATTTTGATAAAAATTTTAGAAATGGCTTGTAATATTGATGTGTTATCAACACCAATTAAGCGATGGGGTCAAAAAACTTGAATCAAAATGGCGGTGAATTTAAAAACATTATAATTTTTCGAACTCAATTTACGGAATCTGTATATCAATCTAGTTTTGATATGCAGGGCATATTGTTTGATTTACTAATGGTTTTACAAAACCATTCTGGCAGGAGCACTCTGCTGCAACTTCAACTTGTTTTTGCTAGATTTTGAAATTGACAATTTACTCCATAAAATCAACCGACTTTTATAGAAAAGATATCTATCATTTTAACACGCATATTTGGCTCTAATACCGACTAATAAAACCCTGCTCAGATTTTGTGGTCTGTCTGGCTGTCTGCTTGTGTCTGACCACAGTTTTAGAACAGAAGTTGCAACTACTGAACATGCTGTTTTTTATTGTTGTTTGCCAACCTCTCCTCCTAGGCAGCTTGCTTAGACTTACGCCCACTTGATAACTGCTTATCATAATTAAGCTAAATATATTTTTAAACAGAAAATGACTACCATCCGCAGTGGCTGCTATTTATAAAAAATGTTTAGTTTCGTTCAGTTGACTGCGCCATACTCATCAGGTGCTGTTTCAGTGGCGACAGTCAGCTGGGAACAGCACAAATATGCAGAGTGATGTAATTTTGTCTTCCTTCCAAGTTACTTAGGAGAGGTTGGCAAGCAACAATAAAAAACATTTTATCGCAAGGGTGGTGCGTTCCTCCAAGTATAACTTGCCTCTGTGGTATGCTTTCCAACTCATATTGTATAAGCAGGAAGATAAATGATGAGTACGGCGTAGTAAGCTGGGCCAAACTAAGCATTTTTTATAATGGTAGCCACCACATACCTCAGCCATTTTCTGTTCAAAAAAATATGGATTACAAGCTTATTGAAAGTTCAGAGCTTAAAATATTTTGGGGATTTTTTAAAAACCTTTTCAAATACAGTAATTAAGAAGACTTATGAACGTCTTTAGAGCTTTGAAAAAAAATTTTTTTTTACGAAGCCTTACTAGTTTTGCACTGCAAGTTTTCTTAGAAACGATAGACGTTAGAAAGCTCAAACTATGTGGGAAAGTCAGAAGTGGTGGTCTCTCAAAATTTAGGTTTTATCAAACGTTTCAAATTGCTTAAAGGGGTTCCCGCTTATGCGGAGGTGATGCTTAAACAAATTTTTAATCAAATGTATTCAAGTGGAGTTTCAAATGAAAGACCTTGAGTATAAATTATAGAATCTGAAATAAAAAAATCATTTTATGCATCAGTGGGTCCAAGGGGAGGTCAAATGTACGAAAAATTCAATCAAGTGATTTAGAGCCATTTCAATTATATGAAATTATAACATCAAAAACACGTTTTGATGGGTGATGCATATTTTAAGTTGACCCAGGCACTTTTATTTTCCTCGGATTTTCATGGAAATATGAAGAATAATGTTTAATTTAAATATGTTTGATTGCCCGAGAATACAGAAAAATGATTTAAGCTGGAACGAACTGGCGGCAGTTATGTGCTCATGAAAGAACTCTGCATAGTTTGGATAAATTTGTACGATTTCTTATAAGTACTTTATTGGATGAATAATTTAAGACATCGATTCATGCCATCAGAAAACTTGTTCAAAATACTTGTATATTACAAAGCTCTTCTAGTGGGAGCACTATCCTTCTTACACGGCCTGTTTTTCCATAATAATTGTGGAATCTTAGATATCAACGAAATTTTTTTAAAACAATCACAAAGTTAATTTATCAACGTTGAGTGATTCAGTTGAAAATAAGTAGAGTGTGCCCCTCTCCGTCTTTATTCGATACTTGCAACGAAAAAAAACCTACTTTAAAAATTTGAAAGTAGTCCTAAAGGTTAAAAATATTGTTATAATATAAATTCGATTCACTTGATCCTTCAGTACAGCTCACTAAAATTTGTATCACTGGATTACGTCAATTGGCGACGCGTTTGGTAAAATTTAACATAATTTATTGAAACGCGCACTCGATAACAACAACAAAAGGACTTTCATTTTAATTATTTAAAACGTTTATATAAATTAGACCCAGTAGTTGACTATTGTAACAACAAAAAGCACTACCCACATAAATTCTTCAGCAGCATAATGTCACTTCTCAAAGTTGATTGGCTCTATTCCACGGGTGAGCCGCTGTTCATATTGACTTTTGTTTTTGTGTAAGATTTTCTGAAATACATCTCTTTTTCTGGATAAAACAATTTTTTTCAAATATATTGAGCCCATTGAAAAACACTTCCTTATTGAATGACTAAAATTAATCGTCTAAGTTGAACATATTTGCACATTATAATGATACAGTTTAGGATAAACATATACATAAGCTACAGGATGCACTTGTTGAGTTATTGGGCACATTTAAATCTCTTCATAGCTCAAAATAACAAAGACGAAAGCAATGAAAAACGGTTTACCTTTGCACATAACTGTGTGAATCTGCATATGTAATAGAGCACTGATTTCAATCACGAATCTAGTACTTAACATCATCGTTTGCGGCGAGCTTTTAAATTATTCAAAAATAAATTACAAATATGAACGTTTTGGAACATTTATGCACCTAAATCAGATCAGTAGTCAACTAACGTAGCGTGGCTATCCAGCCAATATAGGAAAATGAAACGCAAGCATACTCTCAACAAAAATGTTAGAAATCACATCCATTAAAGTACTCTTAAGAAACAAAAGGTGCCTATATTTAATGTTGAAAAATCCACCAGAAGTGTTTTCTCAATAAAGTGTTGCGAAATCACACAAAAAAGTGCGTGTATGTATTATATTTATCCACAAATCGTAATAATATAATCATTTCAATATTCAAATATCAAATAATATATCAGAAATCCATAATGACGAATCAATTGAATAATATTTATGATAATAATTTACTAACTGACATTACTAAACATAAAATACACAAATTCATTATTTTTTGATATTCAATGCTAAATACTATCAATTTTTAAAAATACTAATTTCATTCAAACAAAAATTCTGAATACATAAATATATACAATTTTGAACCTGAATCATAGCTAACTACTCGTATTTATATTTATTCAATGTGTATAAGTAGTAAAATATTTTTATGTCATGTCATTTCGTGTGTTGCATGATACAAATATTCCTATTTAAATATGCCACTCCTATTTGTCTATTATTTACTTTGGAAGTGTTTTATATATTATATGAGTTAGCCAAATACGCTACAGGGGACTTACACCCTGCTTGATGTAATTTCACACGTATTTTCGTGGAATCCTTCTAATTCACTTTTTGTGAGATTTCACATATTGTTTTATAAAAATACTTCTGTTGAATTTTTTTAACACGTCAGCTGCCTATTTTAATGATTATGATTTAAAGCATTTTTTTAAAGTGTGGACTGAATCATTCAAGGTGATTCATTTAGGGATGAATATGATATGAAGCATTAATTATTCTTTGAAATCTGGAAACCATTAGAGCATGCTTTAATTTAGTATCTCTAACCCATTTTTAATAGAAAAATCCCACTTGTGCGGATTTTTTTAAAAGTCATTTCAGGGTGAAACAACACATAAATTACAAAACCATGCGTTAAGCGTGGTTACTAAGCATTAAAAAGTGATGTTATACTTTTTCAGTGTGATTAACATTCATTATAGTGTTTCGCCTCCAACATAAGTGTGTAGGATTGGCGCTCTTTTGGGAGGGAATTCACTTATTTTAGGGATGTAAGTTCCATGAATTGTTTTAGACTTCATTTCAATTTGCAGACATACGAACGTATGTTAACAACAAATGCAAATTCCAAGTTCGCAGCCATTGATGATGAGATTACATTTAACTTATCTCGGCTTACTTTTTAAGGTTTTGTTAAAAAAAAATTTTAACAGTACCCTATTTAAATCGGTATCTGTCTGATCATCCACTCATCGATCCGTCAATGCATTACAGCAAGTTTTCTCAGAAACAGAAAGCTAGAGTCATCAAGTCTCGCTAACAGCTCAAAAGTTGCTGGTTAATAAAAATTTGACAGCTAAAAATGTTAAAGGATTTTAAGGATGGCGTTGCCATATAAGATGTGATCCCTTAATAATTTTTTTTCACCAAGGATAGTCGAGTAAGATATCAAAATAAAGGTCTTGCTGAGATCTTTTAATATCCGAAGTGGAAGAACACGAAAAATTTGTATTCCCCCTCGCAATTGGACGCCTGTGCATCAAAAAGTCTGAAAAACAATAACAACAATAGCAACAATAACAAATACTTCAGAGGTCAAAATTCGCTCAACTTTGTTAATATTAGTAAGTTTCATGAATTTTACATTTTCCCAATAAAATTATATTGGTGCCCTTAAGTTTAATGAAATTTTGTATCCAGGTAGCCCTCTTTTGTATTTTCATCATATTCAGTAGAATTGTAGCGATTTGAATTTTCATACATTACAGCAACAATACAGTTTTGGTACTCTTTGGGCTTTTGATAAATCCAGAGGCTACATTATTAATCGGATCTTCTTAAAAACTTCAAGAAATATGAATAACCTTAACTTCTTTCAAATTCCAGACACTGAATGGTATTTACTATACTGGATCGAAATTACACCCACCTAAATCAGAGTAAAAGATGATTTCATTTAAAAATATGATTCAACATATATCCTTATACCATGTAAGTATTGAGTTTGAGTAGTAAGCGTGGTGCAGTGGTTAGAGCACTCATCCCGTAAGCCGAAGGTCCCTGGTTTGATTCTCGTTGGTGGTAGCGAGATTTAGTTCGAGTGATTCTTTGGACGAATTATAAGCACATTCAATTATGATACGTGCTGGTTTAAAATCAAAAAGTATCGCAGCTGGGTGGACGGATATACGGCCACAGCGTGATACTGACCATACCACCTTGTGGAGCGCCAACACATTCTATCATGATAATGAGATACTCTAGCTATCTCTAAGCATAGGCCCGAAAGGGGCTGTAGTGCTACAACAACAACAACAAATTTTGAGTTTGTACGTTACTTAAATGTCTGCGTTTCACATGTTCAGTACAAAATCCGTTTGACACGTCCGCAGATTTGTTTATTCGACTTGCTTTAGTTAAAATAGTGAAACTAAATATGTTGAGAGACAAGGGTTAACTTAAAAATTGAAATTTAATTTCAAAGAAAAAGAAAATTGATGAGTTAGAAAAGAAAAGCAAAATCAAATGTTAAAATATTTTAGCAGAAATATTAAAATAATTTGCAGTAAATTGCAAATTACAAAACTCTTTGAAAAGGTAACATGAAAACAAATTTAGAAGAAAAAAAAAAAACAAAATTTGAGTTTAAATGAAAATTTAAGAACGAAAGGAATGAAAAAACAAACTTAATCAAACTAAATACATGATGTCAAATTTGCACTGGTTTCACATTTATGCATATAGAAATTGGAAATGATAATTACTGAAATCAACCCGGTATTGATGAAACTTGCCAGTATCGTGCCACATCAAGTCTCAAGACGATAATTCATCAATCAATGGTTTGAATAGTAACATATGATGATGTTGATCTCGGGAAGAAATTGGACCCACTGATCCAACATCCGCTTTAGCTGCTAATATTATGAGCATACTGAAGCATATCAAAAATAAATTTTCATCATATAAGAACATTGAAATAATTGAATTTACCTATAATTTCTTTAAGGTCACTACAATTTAACACTCAAAGATAGTCAGTTTCAATTGCAAGCATATTACAAGTGCATACTTGTGCCAACATTTCCGGTAGAGTTTACTGAACTGAACATACATTATAATTTCTAACTTTAAATGTAGCCTCTATTAATATTGAAGATAAATATTCTAAAATAGTTGTTATAAAATTTAAATACACTTTTTTTCCTTAAAGATAGTTGGAAAATCTCATAAACTTGATCGAATGTAGCGGCACTTGAGAAGGTGATATGGTCAGTACCGTTCGTTGGCCAGTTGTCTGTCCGACCAACTGCAGTACGTCTTGAGTTTAAACCAGCACGTATCATAACTGAACGGGCTTATAGTTGCCCGATGAATCACTGGAAACAAATCTCGTTGTTACCAACGGGATTCGAGTTAAGGACATTTGGCCTTGGTATAGTCAGTTACTGCAGTACAGTTACTCCGGCCATGTGACCGCATAGTACGAGTTACTGTAATATACGAGTCGACCAGTAGTTCGCATGTGAGTAACTATAACAATTTTGTTTTCACTCGACATTCCGTTTTTTTTTTTTGTTTTAGTGCCATCGTTCATGTATTCAAACTTGTGGTGCAGGTGCTTGCAATTTTGCAGCTCAAATTAGACAATTGCTGCATTCGTGCGCGTGATTTTGTGCCGAATAAAATGACGGGCAGATGTTCTCCGGATCAAAATGTAAAGTTTGTGGACTTATACAAGGACCCAACTAATTTGTGGAATTGTTTGGATCTGAATTTCAAAAATACAGGCTTGCGTAAAGCCTCGCTTGAGAACATTCGTGCGGAATCGGGTTTAATGGACACGTTCGACATATAACCAGGAGCTGTTGAAAATAGAAAAAAGCAAAGAAATCGATGCGCACTGATGAGGTCTATAAACAATCCATCAAATGGTTGATGCTATGGAACACATCATGAAAATAATAAATTTAAAAGAAAAACAAACAACAAGTAAACTGGTAAGTGTTTAGTTAGTATGTACAATTTTTTTGTTTATAATCACCCAATCATATAATTTTGCCAAGTAACTGCTCCCTCAGCATTATATTTATCGTAAATTTTCTCTGCTATTGCTTTTGGTCTATTTTTGATCCGTGAGCGATAAATGCTTGGTAATTCATCCACTTCCGCATTCTGACCATATCTGCATTCTGACCATATAAACCTATACTCGTATCTACATATCTAAAACAATAATCGTGATCCACGACGGCTTTTTCACTACCACAGTTTGTGATACTTGAATTGTGATATGCTTCCCATCAATGCCTCCACAGTAACTTGGGAAATTCAACCTCGAATCCTGCTTGTATATCTTTCCATTCCTCCATGTTCAGTGCCTGAAAAATGAAATTGTACTTACAGTTAAAGTGGATTGGCTTAACATAGTACTTAAAATAAATTGTTAATTTCAGGAGCCGAATAATGCATCAACCGTAGAAAAGGAGCTGTATGAAGAATGCACACAAACTTCTAATGAGGGTCTCGATGCTATTAAGTGTGGCAGCAAGACAAACAAAATACAATCAAAAAACCTATCAAGAAAACCAAGATCGAAGATCATATTATCACTAAAACGGTCTAAAATAGAAGCTACTGAGAATGAACTCAAGGGACTTAATAAAAGCATAACAATATCTGTCCTGAGACAAAGTGAAAAAGAAGATGAATGCAATGTAATTGTGGTGCATGCAGCTTTGCAGCTCATACAAGTTCCACCATTAGATACGATTTATGTGCCAGATGAAATTCTGACGCTGCTCTCAATATACTGCAAGAAAGTGCATTATGCTAGATATGTGTGTATACTATCTAATGAAAGTTCCGAATCCCTTTCATCACCCCTGCCGACTTTGGGTTTCCACAGAGATCACTACTATCAATGTTTACTTCTTATCAACCTGCTGAGCCTTCAGTATCTGCACAGATGGAGCAATCCTGGCAATCAATACTCGGAAATGAAATAAACATATCCACATATGACTGATATTTTAAAATAATAATATTAATAATAATAATGGCTTACTTTTATAAAATTTTTCTGAAAATACCGATAGCAATTCGTACAACTTTCCAGAAGAAAGGTATACCAGTGCAATCTCCAATTTGACTCTCGCAAGTATAGCATCCCTTATACAAGTATTTTCACGCTGAATTCTTAGAGCATTTGAATTTAATAGTATTCGTATTTCCACCTGTGCAGGTGTCACTTTCATAACTGTTTTGTATTTTCGGGAATCTTCATCATAAAGTTCACTAAATATTTTCTTCTTTTCTCAATTTCTCTGCATCCAGTTTCTCACCCAAATCACCCTCTTTTTTTTGTTTTTCCGCAACGCATTTGTAGCACGAATTATTTCAGCACTAAGTATTTTCGTAACCGTTTTTATTATCGTCTCAAACACGATCAATCGCGTATTTTGCGACAATATTGCACGAAGTCTGATCGACAATATTACATGGGAACAGAATGAATAGCATTTGTGTACTCCCATCTAGCAGATCCGAACATAGTATACTCACATAGCATCCACACTCAATCTACCCTCCGGAAAAATCCGAACATAAGCCGAAGAGTGACCATAAATCTTCGGTTGCAGGTAGGTAAGTAAATGCTGACGCGAGGATTGGCGCGACAGGCAACGGCTCAGCTGACCGGCCCCTGGGAAAATTCAGAAAATATACAACACAGAGTAAATGGAAGGTGTGGATACTATGTAAATGTTCTATGAATCCGAGTGCACACATGCAGTAGCTTTCTCATTTCACGCTAGTAGCTCGCCCTTATGTGACCGGGTGGGGCAAGTCAAGCTACTGTCATGCGAGTACACAGATGCAGTAGCGACCCACTGTGAGGTCAGCAGCTTGTATTGTGTAACCAGGCCATCTGGTTTACGCAGCGAGTCTTCTATCCACTATACTACGTGGACTGCATTTATATATATAATTAAGTATAATTCTGAAATTGAATTACGAGTATATTAAAGATTCGACGAGATTTAGATACTTCTGTCGCATCGAGCCGCACATATAAGCACATTGCGATAAGATTTGCTGAGGATCTTTGGGCATGAGCAGAACTGATATACTCTTTTGAAGGTATGCCCTTGCCAGGAATGATGTGCGGAAGTGTTAAAAAAAGTGCAACCAGAAAACTAAGAGTATCATATCTAATAAACCAAATTTTAGGAATCATCTGATATCTACTAAAAAAAAGTCGCGAAGCCGCAAAGTGCGCGCTTTCGTTTAACCCTGTCTAAATTACTATAGTCGCACACCTTTCTTTTCGTACTCTGTTTGAACCCTAAAGCAAACAAATCTAATGCATTCCACCTACGTCAAATGAATCTTTCACAACACAATGTACAAAGGAATTTCATTCACTCCTAACCAAAGTGATTTCAGTATTACAAAATTGATCCGACATTTCTCTCACACTCCAGGAAATACAAGAAAACAATACATTCTGCATTGTGCAAAACTTATCTTGACACGATAGACAAAAGACACACATGCATGCACATGTTCTTATGTGCAATACTTTAAATTCCTGAAGGGAATAAATTCATGTCTTATCGCACAAAACCCTTATTTGATTAAATCCAGTAAAGATGTGAAATTCGATCCAAGAAAAAAATATCAATGTATTTGGAAAGCTTCGGCACTATTATTCTCCCATCCCATAATAGTTTTACGATGGAGTAAATATATGTCATATACCTAAATATTGATGTTTGCAAGAAAAACCACCTTAAGACCACTGCTTGCGCATAAGTATGTGCTTTAGTGTAGTAGGTAATACTGCAGAATATCGAGGAGAACAATTGAGCTGGACGTATCAAGCTGTATAAGCAGGGGAGGGCTTCTGTTCGGTAGACAGAACTACGCTCATGTTAGAAGGGTGTTGTTCTCAACATACGATATGCAGACACCAAATGATTACACTCAAGAAAAACTTCAATGACATCTACAATAAATATGTACATACTCGTTTTAAAAGTAAAATCGTTGCTACTCCACTTTAATCTGCCGCAATTTTGTCACAATATTGCAAATAACCATTGATTAAATGAAATCTAAACGATAGTTTTGTTAGTCATTTTAGCTGGAAACTAGAAGAAGATCCAATTAAAAGTCTAATGTCTGGTTCGATGACAAACCGTGCATTGTTTCTGTTCTTATAGGATAACTTTCAAATATTTATGTTACTACCTCTATGAATCCGATTTGACATTATTGAAACTTCCAGAGCATTTCCTTGGACTACTTAAATTCAAATTTAAGAGTAACCATATAAATTTACTGGGAAAATTGTCATATTTACAAATTCAACTTTTATTAACAATATTGAGTGATTTTCAACTTCGAAGGCATTTGTTTTTGTTATGCTCACAAGAACCTATGCCACCATGTTTTGGTCACCTTCAAAATGTACGCTTTCAAATAGAGTTAATAGCCTATACCTTCATGCCGAAGTTGAGGAAAGTAACAAAAATTTACTCAATATTCTCATTCAAAGCGGCCGCCATTTTGTGTTATGATTACTAATATTTCTCGTTGATTGGTTTATTAAAGATATCTTGATATAAATCCTACCTAAATTTTTCATGCAAATCCTAACAAGCCCGTATTGTCTAACTCAAAGTCAAAGTCAAAGTCAAAAGCGCTTTATTTAATACTAATCGTTATAAATTTTAAAAGAATATAAAGCAAATTCCAAATAATAACAACAAAAAAGTTAATGGCACAAATGGCTCTCTAAATTTATACGTTATCATTAACACATTTCGTCAATAAAACAACTATAGCAAATTCAGTTATTTAAGATTATTACATATTTTTAAGAATTCAATTGGAAAAAGGAGAAAAAACAAACCAACACTATCCTTTAGTGTCTGACTCAACTGGAAGCGCATGTTATTCCGCACAGAAAATATAAACTACCATAACATTGTTAAGTGCTTATCCTTTCTTCTAAAGTTTTCATAGCAAATTAGTCTTACAATTTGCTATGAGGTTGAATATTGATTGTTGTCATCATAGAAAACAACCTCCGTGGTTTTTTTCCAATCGCTAGAGGGGGGACCACAATTTGTTCATGCTGTTCCGGCTTCTTTGCCCACCGCGTCATCGATATTGAAATTTTGATAAATGTTATTTCGTCAAGACATTTGGTAGCATATTCGACACTAAGACATTCATTTGGTAGCATATTCGACTATCTTCGTTGAAAACAATTACTTAAAGGTTCCAACCTTATATGGGGACGCTTCAAATGTTGGTGGTTTAAATATGTACTTTTTTCAGGTTTTCATGACCACGTTATCGTGGCCACGTTTTTCTATGGGATTTTGATAAAAAGTGAGACTATGAATCAATGAGTAAAGTTTTTGTATTCTGCGAAAAATAGCCAAAATTGGATGAAAAAAATAAATCAAACCTTTAACACTTAATATTATTAGCTGCCATTCTCTCTAAAAATTGGACATTTTTGCCCTGTCTAGAGTAAAACTTCGATTTGAACGCGGTTTGGCACTGTAATTGATGAGACTTTAAGACAGATATATTTTCAAAACATCCAAAATCAAATGCATAAATTTTAAATAGCGATTCCCAAAGTTCAGAAAATAATCGCAATTTGCTATTTAAGCCTGACTGAAACCTTGAATATTTTTCACAGAAACGTTAGAAACGGCTGAAATTTGAAGTATTTATACAATAGAGCATTTTTTTTTCAAAGTGTTTGACTTTCAAAGTGGCGGCCAATAAAATTACTATTTGCTTTTAAAAATAATGCTCCCATCGAGAAATACGCCTTTCCGGCCAAGAGGTGCCAAGAGGATTTTTTAATCTTACAAAACTCTAGGAACATTCAGCATAACATTACCATTGAATTTTTTTTCAATTATACAATTTACTAAAATCAATTAGGTTTACTCCGCTGTACGTCAATTTATGCATTCAAGGAAATTTTCATAAGATCTATGTTGGGTGTAGTTGTAACACTTTAAGAACGGCATGAACTAGAGGTTATAAACAATGAGGCACACCTTAACGTCAAGTTTTTCGCCCAACTTAATTTGACATTTCTTTGTTTCATTGTTTTTACAAATTCAACCATAGAGAGGTACACAATTGAGCAGCGCATTAAGGTTGTTGAAGCCTTTTACGAAAATCGACATTCAAATCGTGATTTTTTGGTTAGCATAATCGACCGAATGTGTCCACAGTCGGGAGAATTGTGCGCAAATTTCAGCAAACCGGGTCTGTAGAAAATGTGAAATCACCTTTGCATGCGCGCCCAGTTCGCTCTGTGGAAAACATTGCTGTTGTTCGTGATAGTGTGGCAGAAGAGCCGTCAACCTCGACTCGCAATTGAACATCTCTCAAACATCACTGATGTGAATTTTGAATAAAGATTTGAATTTACACGTTTAAAAGGTTCAATTGACTCTAAAACTGAAGCCTATGGACCATTTCAAACGTCGGCAATACGCCGAATGGTTGGTTGAACAGACAGAAGGGAATAGTGACTTTACAAAGAAAATCATCTTCAGCGACGAGGCACACTTTCACCGCAGTGAGTTCGTCAACAAGCAGAATTGCCACATTTGGGTAAATGAGAATCCATAAGTGATTGTTGAAAAGCCGATGCATCCACAAAGGGTGACTGTTTGATGCGGTTTATGGGATGGCGGCGTCATCGGACCGAACTTCTTCGAAAATCAGGACGGCCAAGCAGTTGCAGTGAATGGCGTTCGCTATTGCGAGATGATAATGGACTTTTTGTATCCAGAAATTGAGGTAACAGGATGGTGCCTTTTGCCATACAGCCACTGAAACAATGGCTCTTTTGCGCGAGAAATTCAATGGCTGTGTTATCTCACGCTGTGGCGTTAATTGGCCGCAACGATCATGTAGTTTGACACCGTTGGACTTCTTTCTCTGGGGATATTTAAAAGAAAAATCGTACGTCAATAAAACAAGAACAATGCAAGAGCAAAAGGATGAGATAATTCAGCACATTAACGACATTAAACCTCAATTATGTGTCAGAGTCGTTGGAAATATGGACCATCGGATAGAAGTATGCCACCATAGCCGTGGCGAGCATTTGGGTAATATTTTGCTTTACCCATAATTGTCATAGATTCTTCTATTATAATAAAAAATATTAACATAATTCTCTGAAAGCTTTTTTTTTTATTTACAATTAACATCGTGCGTTTTGGTTGGACAACCTTTTCTGAAGAAAATTTTGTGCATTCCTGCTTTGTATCAAAAAAGTTATTAGATCTTCGCATAAAATAAATATAATAATATAATACAAGGGAAATAAATTACAAAATTCGCATCCTAGGCTTTAAAAATTTGAATTCAATCGCACTATTTTTATATTTCTCTTCTATAAGTTAGCATTCTTGTATACCTTAAAAATAATCGAATGTATTCGAAAGTGCCTGTAACTAATCGCTTTCAAAGACCAAAATATAAAACTGACAGTAACCGTAATATAAAGAATACCAAATCACTTTAAAGATAAACTTTGGCAAGCCATATGCCTTTCTAGCATGAATTTTCTATTCCATATTTTAAAAGCTGGATAGGACTAGGAAAAATCCATTTGAAGTTCAGCTTAACCAACACAAAGGAAGACTTTTCATATTTATACTCCTTTCACAATCCTGTGTGCACTAGCTACTCAATTTTTACTCATTGCGATGGATCGTTGGCATAGTCATTGTGTGTATGAGTAGTTTCAACTGCTTCGCACGTACGTGCTCCCTCAAAGGCTAGAAATGAAAATACTATGGGTCAAAGAGAGAGAAAAGTCATGATGCTATTATGCGAAAGTCGTCTATCTTGTGGGATATTCAAGTGACCTTTTGCTTGAAAGTTGGTCGAGAAAATCTCTGTGGGTAGCCATAAAAGCAGATATTTCACGTGTGGTAGGTGTAGTGAATGCTGTACTCTGCTCTTAAAAGAGAACTCACGCATTAAATGAAATACATACATTTGTTTTGTATTGAAAATTAAATTACATATCATTGTTAATTTTGCGGAAAAAATTTAATAGTGAATACTTAATTTCAATATTGATTATTTAACTTTATTAAGGTTAGATAAGACTTTAAAAATTCCAGTTTAAGACAAAAAAAATCCTTTTGAACCGATATATTGGCGCGGATAAGAGCTGTAACTTAGTACTCAGTATAAACCTTGTATATCTTTATCATTTAAATAAGTTGGAGTAGCAGGAGAGTGCTCCTACCAGAAGGATTTACTCCAATTAGTAACTTAAACAATATCCTTTAATATCAAAACTTGACTCATATACAGATACCATAAATTCAGTTCGCAGAACAAAGGCTTCGATATTATGTGTTTAAATTCGCCGCCATTTTGACCCCACTGCTTCAGGTCGTGGAGGCAGCACGGATCGAGCAGCAAAAGATTGTTTGGAGGATTTTCCGAAGGATTTTTATGGATATTGAAATCTGGAAGAAATCGGGAATTTTGAAGGAAATTTTTTTTTTAATTGTGAAAAAAAAGAGTTAAAGCGCCTGGGCAAGGCGCACAAATAGGAAAACAAGTGGAATAATAAGAAAAGGAGTTGAGTTGGAATAAGTGTAATTGGAGAAAATACAAAAGGAAAGAAAAGATTATTATTAAGGCTTTTTTAAGTCTTATTATTTTTCTTCAGAATATAATTATTTTACTTTTTAGTCTTTTAATTACTAGTCAATAAGGGTTTCAGTTTTTACTATCTTTCTTTTTCCTGCGACAGTATTCCAAGTTCTGTCTTGGAATCTGTGGGTATGGGGGAAAATAATGAGTATGGAGAGCTCTCCGCCCCTAAATCTGGCTTCACGCGGAAAGCAAGGTAAAACTTGCAGCGTATCTGTGAGAAATTCGGGGGATATAAAGGAGGATTTTATTCTGCACTTGCTCGCTAGTTGCAAGATGCAACTGCAAGTGCCGGAAGTCTCCAGTGACATGGAGATGGACGGGGTGGAAGTTCCACGGACAGGGGTCATAAAGCTAGAAGCCAGCAAGAGGCCAATAGAGTCTCAAACGCAGGAGCCTACTTCAAAGGTATCGAAGTGAGCGAGTAGGACTTTTCTCCAACTCAAAAAGGTAGCGAAAACAGCTCCGCTAATTTCTCGGAGACCATATCCCCAAGCCGGATTGAAGGCCTGGCCTTGAGGAAAATGAAGGAAAATCGAAGCTCCAGCAGCCAAGCGTGGCTGCTACCAAAAAAGAGAGGGTGCTTCCTTTAGTGTGCTATAGGCAAAATTTTTTCAAGGGTTTTACATCAGAGATTGTCTTGGGAAGTTAAAATGAAAGGTCTTAATAATAACATTTAGAATCTGAAATTGAAAATTCAATTTATACATCAGGGGAGGAGTCAAAACAAATGGAAAATTTGTGTCACCCTCACTTACAGTTAGATGTCTTTGGGCAAAAATCAAATAAGTTGATCTTCATGAGTACGAGAATAACAAATACAAAACTTCCGAAATTGTGTTCAGTATGAATGTCTTCAATTTTCAAAAAGCCTTCGTATTGAAGTGATTAGAGTGATGCCACGTAAGTATCGTTGGTTCCAATGAATTTTGCTTCATGTGATTCTTCAGACGGACAATAGGTCCATTCAGCTGTGATACGTACTGATTTCAAATCAGAGTGGTTCACAGCTGGCCGTGTCAACAAAGATTACAATCAAGAATAAAATACTGTAACTACATATCTCTTAGCAAAGGCCCGCAAGCACCGTAGTGCTACAACAAACAAACAATTTCCCAAGGATTCAGCGAAGTAGTCGTGGGTTCTCTTTTAGATGAATTCGATATTCCAATAGATTATCGTAATTTTCTCAATATTAAAAACCACCCTAAGGCTACGACTTGGGTAGCAAGCAAACTGCTTTTAAAAATCCGAAGAAAGGCGCTACATATATTCTTGCATAGGGTGCCAGATAAGCTTGAATCTCAGTAAGATTATTATTATTATTGTTATTATTTTATATTTGTTAATTTGATTTCTACAGAGCAAGGTCTAGTTATAGAGTCATACAGTAAACAAAAAAAAATAATAAGATAGTATACTCGTGTGGGGCAGGGGTAAAGAATTGACAGCTATGGAGGCCATTGAAAATGCATTGAAATATGTAGGGTAAATGATGAGAATGCACCCACATAATCCTACAGGGATGTGCTCATACATTACGATGGAGATACCAAATACCACCTATGGAACTGTTCCCTCGAAAGACAAAGTTCAACAATATAACACGGGGTAAGCAACTAAGCGAATACATTGTTTGACATGTGTTACCATCTAAACAACTAAATATTCATGCTCTACAGCAGTAACTGTGAACATATTGAGCCATTAGAGTCTCAATGATAGGCTTATTTCATCAAGAAATAGAGAAAACTTTCAAATTGATTTTAAAGGCAAAGATATCAGACAAATTACCGTCTTATCTATGCACTATTTAACAGACAAGGTTTAGCGTTAAAAAAATATTTGTCATTTTTTCTGCAGTAAGAGGAAATGAAATCTTGAATCCAATATAAGATCATAAGGCATAACCCCATCAAATAATATTTAGATGAATTTAAAATCTTCAAGAATACTGTTGGAGCAGTATCTCGACCAACTTTTTATGATGTTGCAGTATTACACAGTTTAAACAAAGCATTGTCAGAGTATACAAAGGCTAATTAATAGCTATCATATGTGGCAGGCAAGTAGCCATTAATCCCCTAAAATCATCTATATGTAAAAACGAAATGTCAGTTAGTAAGTCAGTTCGATCTCTATTTGCCCAAATGAAAATTGCAAATCACACTGGAGGTCACAATTTCAGGAAAGGTGTACAGGCTTAAAACTCGAAAAATTTAATTGTGCGGCTAAATTGGCCATACGAGAACAAAGTGGTGACCACGCTAAAGTAGATTAGCAAAATTTGAGCTTCGATTTGTACGATATTTGCCACAATAGTAAATTGAACTGTATATATGAAGTTCACAATAAAAGATTCAAGATTAATCCATCTTAAACAAAATGGCACTCATTCTAAGGTAATATAACGTGCAAAAATTTATTGGTTAAGCTCATACCCCAGTACAGGGTCAATCTTCATAGTTTTTTTTACATGGTAAGAATTTATGCACAAGGCTCTACTATGCCGAATCATTGGGCCTATTTGACGCCGAATTGCGAAATGCCCCATTTGGCGAAGGAAAAAGTGCTGTTCCCCCATGACAATGCACTGGCCCATACTTCCGCCATCCCCACGGCCAAATTCAATGAATTGGGCTACGAAATGCTACCCCATTCACCGGATTAAGCACCGTACGACTTTTTTTTGTTTCTAAACTTGCAAAAGTCACTCGCCGGGAAATTTGAGTTATATGAGGGAGTCATTGCCACCACGGAGGCCTACTTTGCAAACCTTGAGAAAACGTATTTTTCAAACTAAAAGGAGGTTATTTTGAGAAATAAATGGTAACTTTTCCAAAATTTTGTTTTCCTTTCATAGGCTCAGTACTTATCGGACCGCCCTTGTAAGTAAAATTTATTTGGAACTGAGTGAGATTAGGAGAATGGTATGCAAGCTCTAAGGATTGCAAATTAAATTGTTTGAATTTGGTAAGGTTAGGGATACGTTCTGTGATTAGCGCAGCCTTCAGAGCTTATAAAACATATTTTGAACTTAGTGAGATCAAAGTGATTTGGTAGATGTTGGATAGATCCAATAAGAGTTCCGATGACAAATAGTTTTACGTGGTGTGACAATTAAGTAATGAGATGAATTTTATTGCCGCGCTTGTGGTAAAGCTAAACCATGTCACCTTGCAGTCAAATAGTGCGTATAAAAGACGTAGTTTGTCGGATATCTTTATCCTTAAAATCAATTTGAAAAGTTTCTCTATTTCTTTATGAAGTAAACGTATCATTGAGGTTAATGACTTAATATTTTCTCAGTTACTGCTGTAGGGCATGACTACTTAGTTGTTTTGATGGAAACATATGTCAAACAATGTATTCGATCAGGTGCTTACCCCGTGTTATGTTGTTGCACTTTATCTTTCGAGGAAATACCAGGTGTGACAGTTCAGTAATGAGACTGATTTTATTGCTTGTAGTAAACCGGTGACCTTGAAATTCCTTTCCCCTGCCCCAGCATCCTTCCTCTCTTCATTGATACATTTACCATTGCTCTAGCTTGTTTAGTTCGCCTGCTGTGTCGTGTTGAGTAGACGTGTGGTGGTGGTGCTCGTGAAATGAAGAAACGAAATCAAGAGCAACGCGTCGCGATAAAATTTTGCCCCAGATTCGGCAAAATAGCTTCCGAAACGTACGCTAAAATTGTTTGTTCCCTATAATTAAATCGGTGGTCAAAGAAGACCCATTTTAAGTCGAATACGGACATCCAGGTGGCCGTGACGAGGGTACTCGCGGACATTCCAGTCGAAGCGTTCCAGAAATGTTAAAAAGCATGAAAAACACGCTGAAATCTTTGTATAGTTGCCCAATGGGACTACTTTGAAGAGGATGGCAGAGTTGTAGAATAATTTTTAAATATAAGGCTTTCATGGAATCGTCGCATTACTTAATTGTCACATCTCGTAAGCTTGGTGAAAACTATAATATTGGGTGGATGCTGGGTAAAGCCCATAAAACTAAAGTGTAATTGTTTTCAAAATTTGATAAGGTCGAGGTAACCTGGTAAATTCTGAACAAAGCTTCTAAGGCAAACTAACACAAATATAGTTTATTGCAAGAACTTATATTATTTATACCTTCACCTGTATACTATGCAAAGTATGCGTAAGAGGGTAAGGAAGATGATTTATATCCAAAATCCTAAATATTGTTTCTAACCTAATTTATTGTATTGAGGGATAATTTTATTAGTTAAAGATAAAAATGGAAATTATACCAGAATGGTGCAAATAGCTTTAGATATTAAATTAGGAAAATAAAGTTACTTAGTACTAAGCCTAAGGTAAGTTAGATTCAAGAAAAATGGGCAGGTTGACGGTATTTGTCTCAATCCTGCACCACACTCAAGACAAGCAAAATCTAAAGGGACACGAGAAGCCTGAAAAATAGAGAGCAGAAAATGTGGTGGATTCTAGAGTAGCCTGCTAAGGTGTCGAACATCTAACCTATTCCCTGATGTCAAGGTTGATTGACACTCTTCAGGAGCTGTCACAGAAGCTCCACTTGAGGCCTCTCTCAAAAGCTGTGCCTAAAGAAGAACGACTAGATTTTGCAATTTTGCTTACAAATCACCCGCATATCTTTTTCCATATTGCAGATAACTTTTTCGAAGGAGAAGATATAGTGTGTATCGTACAACCAGGTAAAAAAAAAGAGCTAGCATGCCTGATTTTGACAACTGAACTACTACAGCAACTCCAGGTCCAACAAAGATACTGCGGTGGTTGCATCCCACTTTTCAAACCCAACAAACTCATTCGGCATCGATTCAAACAATTTTGTTTTATCCCTTTGGATTCGATTTTCAATTTTTTTTTAAGATTTTATTTCATGATTTGTAACTGACAACATTGACCTCCAAGCGAGTAACGATATGAATTCATACTGAATAAATAATGATTTTTTTCTACAAATTACATATATACGTGATTTTCTAAGTACTGAAAACAAATGTGAGAAGCACATGCCTCATAAGTGTTTGCAAATGAACACTCAATTTTAATCTTAAGGCTACACTTAACATTGATTTGTATGAATAGCCCAACCCTTGAACTGCTGTCTTCAATTTAGAGTAAAACTTTTACTTAAAAACTCTTTTGATTGCTCTCCCATAATTTAAAGCTCTTATCAATCTTTTAATTAGAAAAAATTATTGCTACTGGAGTTCATCTTGGTCAATTTATTCTACTTATCCTGTAGCAAGCATATCAGTTTTCTAAAACTTTGAATACGTGAAGTATTTTTAGCTGCATCGATTTAGAATTGAATTAAATATTCTATAACCACTTAAATTTTACTAAAATCTCAATCACATATATGTAATTCACACGCGATACTTACTGAAGTAAACAGTATTCACAAGTTTCTGAAAACTTTCCAAGAAAATGTCTTCAAATGCCAACGCTCTAAGTTTTAACCATATACTCGTATATAAGCAAATATTAAATGTGAAATGATACTCGTTGTTTTACACATGATCCTTAAATATTTTCTGCCACAATATGAAATAGTGTAATAATACATACAATGCATACATTAAACATATTTTCTGGCTGTTCAGTTATGCGAAGATTCGGGAAAAATTATTTAATTTAAATGAAGCACACTTAACAACAAATTCAATAAAAAAAATCTATGTCATAATGTTAATGTTTGTCATCCACCTATCTAGATAGCCATAAAATGTTCACAAAGTTAATAACCGCATGTTGTTTATTATTTTTTGTTGTTTTGTGTTGTTTTAACGCTACAACCTCTTTCGAGCCTTTGCTTAAAGATAGTTAGTGTATCTCATTATCTTGATCGTATATTTCGTCACTCGAGGAGATGATATGGTTAGTACCATGCTTTGGGCCTATGTTCTTTTTTTCAGCAACGATATGTTCTGATTTTGAACCAGCTCATATCAAAGCTGAGGGAGCTTAAAGTTCATCCAAAGAATCACTCAAAACAAATCTCGTTGTCACCAACTGGATTTGAACCAGGGACCTTGGGCCTACGGGGTGAAGGCTCTAACCACTGTACCACTTGGACTGTTATTATATGAATCCTTAATTGTCCTATTTTATCATCCGATCGATACGTTCTTTGCATGAAATTTTACTTAAATTAGATTCAACAGTTCCCGAAAATAGTTACCAGCTCTCTACCCTCGTTCAAAGCTCACGGATAGTTTGATGTAAAAAACCTCAAAATGTCATATCCTGGCCATTTCGCCATATGCTTGCGTTAATATCTACATGGCCCATTGTTGAATTACAACCAAAAACTAAAGTATTATATTGCAGTATGTTTTGTTTCACATGCAGCCTTAATAACTGGAATCCATCCATAGATTGCTCCCTGGTTAAGAGAAATCGGTACCAAAGTCAGAAAGTTAAACTTCATGTAACGATTTTCGTTCTCTATCGTTACTCAATTCAAATGTCCTTCAAATGGGACCCAGCGACAGGCAAGTTTAACAGTTTTGCGAAAACAGACTTCACCACTTCCAGATTTCATAAAATTTATAATTTTGCAGATCCGTACTATATAATCTTTCAGTTTACTCCCATGTTCTGAAGTTCGTAAAAGAATACGCGCGTCGGAAATTTTATTTGCTTTTTATTTTGTTTTTGAATACGATAGTCCTCGGCTCAGCTAACCGGCCCCTGTGTGCAACACAGGGTAAGTGAAAACTGTGGATACTACTTGTATGTGCGTATACTATGCTCTTCAGTTGAACCAACTTGCTGTTTAAAAGACCATCATAGCATGAGGACCGAAGATTGAAAAAACAATTGGTTTGAATTGCCAAACAATGGAAGCCTCACTGTTAGGTCTGAGCCATTTTTTACATACAAATCCTTTAAACTCCTAATTGGTCTATACACTAAAAGCTTAATTGAAGCAGAATGTAGACACGTTTGGAATTTGTCAATTCTGCAAACTATCACACAATCTCGACCTACATACAATTCACGTTACACAGCGCCCGTTATTGTTGGAAAAGCCTTCGTAAATCCCTTTTGGAAATTGTAAAGATATGCATATTCTCAACCTCCCACAAGTTCCATAAATTCTACAATCAAATGCATAAGGGATGCCTCCCCCGAGGAGCGCAAATGGATTTTAGGTCGGATCCATTCGACGAGCAGTTGTCCTTGATTCTCTTTCTCACTCCAACATACTAGGACCCTCGGCCAAAAGTACTAGAGAGAATTAATGCACAATATGCTGGAAGCAAGTTACATATAGTACATAACATATATGTGCTTGAGTGACTGTACGTAAGTTCAATGTTGTTTTTTGCCATTCTGTAGTTTCAAGGGATTAAAAATTGCTTGTACTCAGTTCGTGACGGGTGGTGTAATGTGAATTGAATGTAACGTATTGCGGAAGAACGGACGGATCGTTGCAATTTTGTGAGCAATATTCGTGGTAACGATTTTTGATTGGAAATGAACGTCTGCTTTTCTTCTGATGTTCGAATAGCTCCAAGGCATTTTTATTTGAATTCGTCAACATGTGGTCTACTTTCTATGTTAAATATGATTATAGACATTTTCCGAGAACATATCCTTTTCCATAATGAATTAATTTCTTTGAACTCACTAACATGTATCACACACGGAAAGTTTTCGTCACAAAATCGTTCAGTAGAATCTCCCAAAAGCAAAGTGGAAGTAATGAATGTACTTTAACATCAACGCCTCTCTTTCATTAAGGAACCTAGTATGCTCTCAATAGCCTTAACAACAATACGGACAAAATTTCTATCTTCACAATGACCGTAGAAAAAGTACTATCTGCCTCAGGCAGTTTTTCATCGTCTCCCTCAGATGATAGTAAACATCATTGTAGCATTATTATTCAAATAGCTTTAACACTTGTCCCATTTACAGACATGGTTTCAGGGCAATTAGACGCGTTTATTAGGATGTAACACCTGCAATGTCTTTTTGCTACTTAGTGCCATTCAACATTTTACTTTCAGTCACTCAGTCATCCCTTGGTTTTCTCGACGGTTGGCAAGATAATTTGACTCTGGGCTTTAATTTTACGTATCCGGCTGAAGTTCCAGGTATTAAATTGCGAATTATTTCAGAATTGGGATATTTTTTTGTGAAGGGAACTACGGAAATGTGCTTGGGATAGAAGGAAAAGTAGGCGTAATGTTTTTGTAGTTAAGTGCATATTGTTCAGGGGTATCATAATCATTACCATTGCCAAAATAAGATCGGGAGTTGATTTCAAGGATAGCGGAAAGTGATGTTCACGAAACGCCTTTAAGGTTGCACGAAAATAATGTTACAAAGATTTATATGGCTTTTACTTTATTATTATCTTTTGATTAAAGGTAGATAGTATTGATTTTTGAAAAAAATATGAGCATCGTTAACGAGTGTTATTAAATTTAGTAACTTTTATCCATAATTATGGCAGCTACAGACATGAAACTTGGCAAGGATATCAGAAGTGATCGCATATAGTATCGAATATTTTTAAAAGATTCTTAAGAGGGAGTACTCCTTAAAATTGATAATAGATGTTTAAAACGGGTCTTAAACTTGCTTTATTAAGAGGCGAAATGTACGAAAAATATGTATTTCAGCTCCAGGCAGTTTGACACCTTTGATCTGAAAAAAGCTTTCGGGCCCAAGATTCACACAACTTTGTAAAGTTGCTTATAATCTGTAAGTGTCTATGGAATCGAATTATATTTACACAAATGATAGCCATTTGAGCTTCCGCACAAAAATAATAATACACAATGTTTGAGCTTTTGATTGAAGCTTCTCAAAACATTCAGGCAAGATGAATGAATAGCATCGAAGTGGTAGCCGGTTAATACGAAGTAACAATGCCTTTTCCTTTAAAGCAGTACAAAACCCTTATAACATGGCCGTAGTTCTATTTATTTTTAATCAACATTTGGTTTCCTTTTCTTTTTGTTCTTCGCTTCTTCTTCCAATTCATCTTGATTAAATTAAAGAGAACTGCAAAAATAGTTTGAATTAACACAAAATTTTCATACATGTCCCGTTCCCTGCACCCCTCCAAGGAAAACTCGACATTTTAAGACCTGTTTTGAAAAGTTCTCATCAATACCTTTCATTTGATATCCACATTGCTTACATGCGATGAAAATTTTTTTTCGGGGGCCACTCACCTTTATGGGGAGACCCCCCTTAAACACCTTATAAATTTCTTTTTGTGCTAAAATTTTAAAGGTGGATTCACTTTGCACGTACTTACAAAATCTTATGTTTCTAGCTTACGTAGTTTGCGAAAAAAAAGTTGTGTGACAGACAGAACGCAATTTCAGTAGGGTATTGGAAAATGATTTTTGACCCCTAAAAACGAGATAGAGGAGTTAACATGTACAACGAATTTTGTAAACACAAAACAAATCAATAGAGTTGGTTTTTTTCCGTTTCATGCCGTGAACAATTAAAATTTTATAGTAAAATATATAATGATCGGAGTGTAAATATTGTTAGAAGTTAATTTAAAACCGAATTCAACGTAGTAATTACCCCAATTTCTACAAAATTTTGTAAGCATATGGGTCTTGTACTAGTGTGAATTAGTACCGTGTCTCAAAAAGTTTAACGAGGCCATTACGATTTTTTGGAGCAAAATATAAAATCCCTTATCCTATTTCTACTAACAAAGTTAAGTTGATTTTGACTGTTGAAGTTCTTGTTACCCTTGTACTCATAAAGGCCATCATTTGACACTGCACTCAAGATTCCTCAAGAAAAAAAAACTTGTTAATGGCCATTTCAGCATATGGGGGCACCTTCTAAAAAATTATAATAGTGTTGACAGGACTTAAACTTATGAGAAACCACTACTTCTTATTTTTTTCACTAAAATTGTAGCTTCTATAGTTTTGAAATAACTAGCTGTGATGCGCCTAGTACACTACCTCATAGGTGCTGCAGAAGTGCGTGCACATTAGATAGATAATATCTTCGATTTTTGAAATCGTGATATCTCAGTAATGATTATATATAGAAAGATATGGATAATTGCCTGAGCTACGACTTTTACCGAAACTATTTTTCAATAACACTTGCAATTTACGAGAAAAATGCAACAAATTAATATTTTCCATATTTGACCTTGCAGAACTTATTCTTCATAGAATGCGATCTGCAAGGACTTTGATATTTCACTTGTAATTGTGTTTTTAAGACCTGTGCCATTTTTTAGCTCTATGTGATTTATTGTTAACTAAAATGTCCACTTTGACTAGACTAACGACAGGAAAACTTTTTCAGCATGCCGATTCTTGAATTTCAAAACAGCGGTCATACAAATTTCTAAAGTTTGAGAGCCAGTGGCACTCAAAGTTTTTGTCCGGTTTTAAATAAATATTTTAATAAGATCGATGCTAACGAGATGTTACAATGTTCAAATTTCTAAGTCATTTGTAAAAAAATTTAGGTGGGTTTCACCCTCTCTAGTGGCCATATTTCTTATAAGATTTGAAATAAATTTAAAATGATTTTAGCTCAAATTCTACTCAAATTTGTGTATTTTAAACCAGATCATAAGTAAGATAGACAAAGTATTTTATTTCCGACTAAAATGCAAGTATCATGCAAGCGTACTTGTTCATCAAAATCAAGCAGTAAAACGTAAAAGGGTTTCTCCAACTCGAAAAAATCATTGATTTGAAAAATCAAACCTTGACATTATCAAATTCCACAATATGCCAACAAACAGGTTAACAGGAAATTTCCCATACTGAAAGAAAAAATATATCCCACACAAATATAAAATGTGGAACTGGAGTCTACAATGTTTTAGATATACCCTTTTTAGATGAAAAGTGCAAATTTTTCATTTAAAACGTCCAGTTTTTATTTTGAAATTTCCCGTTTTTAATTAACATCGAAAGCAGAGAAGGTTACCAGTTTGACTCTTATATATTAGTCGTTGTTTTTTATGCATGTCCAAAAATGACTTTTCAACAGGAATAGATAAAAGAGTTACATTTTCAGCAAAATATACGTTTTACTTTCTCTTAGGTTTCATTTAAAGGACAAGCTGTTAAAACACGAAAATTTTTGACGTTGACCTCGATTTCTGGGCATAACTGATAGGCACAAACAAGGATTTTGATTATAGATGTTTCAAATGAATGTCAAAATATGGGACTAAAATATATTGCCACGAAATCGTAATGCGTTTCAGAACTCTGCAGATATTAAAAATTGCATATGATACATGAACGCCAAGATATTGAATTCTAATGCACTTTTGTACCAAATGTACCCATTATTATACGACTTTTCAAGTATTTGATGAAAGACACCGGGTATTTTGGCCATGGAAGATGGAAAGGGCCCGCATTCTTAATTTTTTCAATAAATAGTTCATTTAGAGTCTAGCGCAATGGGCAGTCAGTCCAAACATTTTGCATATATTTCCAATTCCTCGGAATTCCCCAGTGCAACTAACTCAAGAACTTTCATCAGCCACATGAAACCTTTGGTAACAAATGAAAACTTTGGTAACAAATATAAATGGGTCACGTTCCCGCAAGGAAGACTCCCTTAAAAAAGTGTAAAAAATTTTATACTCTAACTTTGAAAATGCATCAATTTTCCTAATATATTTTCCAAGCTTGGTACTAGCTGGTTGGTTTTGGAGAAAGATGCTGTGATACACAAATAGACGGATGACTGCATATATAGAGCCGATATCAATAGAGTTTTGTAAGTTACTACGATTCGCTAAAAATGCTCAACTATCCCCAGTACAGTATTGCTCTCAAGTTACTTCAAAAATTTTCATTTCACCATTTTTTGTATTAATTTATACTACAACAAACATTTGTATGGAATGTTACAAATTTGCATTATAAAACCTGGATAACTATTCACTAGAACACTATTCGCAAGCTTTACCCAATTTTTTTTCTCGAAGTTTTACATTTTTGTCGAAACTTAATACTTTATTGATACTTTTAGAAACAAAAAAAAATAAAAACCAACTTTGAAATGAGTGGAATAAATTTGATAGACAGAGTCAAACCAATTTTCTCCTTGTGCATTCATTTTATTGAACATACTGCAAATGATTACGTCCGAACGAGTAAATTAGTTTGGCGCTGATTTCATCGAATTTATTCTTTTTCCATCTTTTCGAATGTGGTTTTCATCACTTTCCAAAAAGTTTCAATTTCATTCTTTTGAGCGGCTAGTTTTATATCTCCAAGACAGTTTCCTAGCCTGAACCATCATTATCTAGCCAAAAAGACGTGGTTAAAGGAGTGGATTCAAAGCATTCTGGCAAAGACTATTTTCATCATTTTAAAATACACCCATATAAGTGGTGAAAGTCATAAACACACCGATTTTTTCTAAAGAATTGATAATAATTGTAATAATAATAAAAATATTAATAATAACAATAATAATAAAAATGATAATAACAATAAAAGTAACAATAATAATAATAATCTTTATCCAATATTTTGTATTACAGTTGTAGAAAGTAATTTATTAGATCTGAATCTACGTTCGTTACTGCCACAGTGAAATTAATTAAGCAAAGCTGAATCAATGATTTGAATTTCTTTTTTATATATTGTAGTGTTTTAGATTTCGACGGTTGTATAATTTTTAAATATTTTATTTATGTAGTCACCCCAATGGTAGTTCCGAAATAATTCATAGATGGTGATGATATGTCTAGTATATCTTAGTAGTAGGGCAAGTTGATACATGTATAAGAGAAGGCATTGAACCAACTGAATGCTCGGATGCTGATTACAACAATTTCTGACACTAAATTTTTAAATAACGTAAATGCGTTTTATTTCATCGACATTACAAAAATATGAAATTTCTGAACAAAAAAATTTGATCAGTAAACCTTATTTCAACTTAAAATAAAACAAAAATTCATAAATGCTTAGTTTATTAACTGAGGTATCTTCTGTTATGTTATCAGAACATCACTATTCTATTCTTGCGGATATGAGTCCAATATGGTAGCTCTCATGTGCGACCTCATAAATTGAAACCCACATATACGTCGTTGTTATGCAAAGACATCGCCAAATAACAAAAACGTCCTTCTTAGCCATAGCCCTCGTTAACGTTTATTATTTTACTAAACATTGCTATCGACAAAGCATTCATTAAAATAATATGCGATAGTTTAGTGAAAACTCAATTATGTATTTGCATGTTCATCTTCAAAGTTATGATCGGCTATACAAAAAAACTTCCGTCCTTAATCGCCACGGTTTCCGTTGATGTTTAGTGTAGGAATCACTAATGTGAGCATCGCGGGTATATTATGTATACAATAATCTAGGAAGTAACGAATCAATTTTCAAATGACGATTAGCTCTATATTTTGCTGCCCTTCAATCCTCCAATCATCTTCATCTAAGGATGTAAGAGAGATCTTATAAGTTGCTTACACAAGGGAACAAATTTTCAACTTTTTTTATACATCATAAAAATCTAGACTTACAAATAAAGTGAAACTTAAAAAAAACGTTTACAAGGGAAAAAATTATAACAAGTTGGGTAGACAGACCTACGCTCATGTCAGAAGGGTTTTGTACTCAACTTACAAAATGCAGTCACCAGCAACGAATGAAATCAAGAAACATGTAAAAGACGATTTTATTGGAGAAAATGTGAAATTCGAGGATCATACTACAAAGTTGAACGAATTTTGACTTCTGAGGTATTTGTTATTGTTATACCCATAAATATCTCCCTTGATAATTTTTTCAGATTTTATAGATCACAGGTGTCCATTCGCGAGGGAGGAAACACATTTTTCATGTATTTTCCCCTCCTGTGCCCCACTGAAATAAAAATTGTCAGTTTAAGAACTGTTTTGAAAAGCGCCCATAGAGAACTTTCATTTGATACTAGTATCGGCTATCTTTGATGAAATTTTTTTTCAGGGGCCACTCCCCTGTACTGAAATCATCGATTCATGGCCAATTTTTACGAATCCTAAAATGGTTACAAGGCCCTTTTGCTACGAGCTCTCTCCTGCCTCCTCAACTTGAGTGAGTTTCGACTTCTCATGTATTTGTTGCTGTTGTACTCAAAAAGGTCTACATTCTTGATTTTTTTCATATTTTTCGGGTGAAACGTGTTCAATCGCGAGGGGGGTACACGAAAAGTTTGTACATTTCCCATTCCCCTGCCCCCCTCGGTACCGATCAGGCAATTCTAAGATTTGTTTTGAAAAGATCTCATTAAGACCTTTCCAATGATACCATACTCGACTACCAATGGTGAAAATTTTTTTTTGAGAGGTCACATCCCTATATGGGGAGACCCCCCTTAAACCCCCTTGAAAAACTTTTCCACCCCAAAACTTTCAAGAAGTCACCACCCCTGACCTTTCTACAAAGTTTCATGGCTGTAGCCTCTATACATTCGGAGAAAAAGTGCTGTGACATACGAGTACAGACAGACGGACGGACGGACGGACACAGGTCGTGATTGCAAAGGGTTTTGTATTTTAGAACAAAACCCTAAAAAACGTTAATTCATAGTATAACCAATTTTAACAAAATGGATATAATTTTAAACTTGATTAAATTAGTTAAGGGCTTTTTATTGAATTTTGGGTGACGTTGAATCTTTCTATTTGAGAAACCAACAAAAGCCAGGCAGCTTAGCTGGATCATACCCGTTTTTTTTACATTTTTAATGCTATTTATATATATGTTTCTCCTTGTTTATCACCAACAGCACTTTGATTGTGAGGAAAAAGTCTTAATGAGAGTATAAAAAGTGAATTTTGAGCGCAATTCTGCATCAAAAGTTTTCGTATGACTGAAACAGTACATTTGCTGAAATTTTGTCGTTTTTTCATTTTCACTACGTAGAAAGCCCTTTGATGAAACACATATTTCGTGCCTGCAGTGCCTTTTGATGTAATTTTGGGATAAGCAATTCGTCTTCAACCAGTTTTATAATTTGCTGACCTATTGAAGCTCTTTCTTCCAGCTTAAGAGGGTAGGTCCGGATGTCGATTAAAAGTATGGTTATTTTATTTTATGTTCATCCTTTTTCGAGCAGCTGGAGACACTGTGCAAAAATAATTTTTATCTATTGCAACAAAGGAACTATTAATGGGATTCTCTTTTCGTTACATTTCTTCCACTTTTAAAGCTCCACTTATCAAGAAATATAACACATATGACACTCCCAGGTTTATTATTCTAAGTTTGAAGTAGAGAGAGTGATTCATTCATTGATTTTGGCTTACTCCCAGTCTACGCTGCAACCGAACTTGCGCACTCAGATCAAAGTATGTGTTATAACTGCTCTTGATATATGTTATATTATCAGCAACACCAATTTTACACGTTCTACGAATCAAAAATAGAAACGTCGTGCAAAACTTTACGAAATCTGAGCATCCCTGTCGGTTGTATAGCCTTATTCACGTCCCATGCCCCCGGACAGAGTTCTAATTTTATTTAGGTATGCCCGAAAGATTTAGAAATTCAATGGCCGCAATCTTGCTAAATGTGAATGATTTCATCTAGTCTCCCCATTCTTCATTAAAGTATCTTCAACTTAAACTTATTACAGTACTTTTCTTGATATTGGGTTGTCCGAAAATTAATATCTTTTTTTTCATGTTTTTCAAAGTAAATTTATTTATATTAACGACAAACATTTATCAATGATATATTGACCATTTTGTTGGATGAACTTTTGCCATGTTTCTGTATGTTCTGGTTCAACTCATTTTTAACGGCCTGATCGGAATCGAAAATTTTACCATTCAAATCATTTTGAAGGGAGCGAACCAAATGATAGTCTGATAGTGTTAAATCAAGGCTATAGAGTGGATGGGACATTTGTTCTGAGCTTGAGCTCCATTCGTTTTTGACGGGTTATCAAGGAGGTGAGGAGTCTGGCGTTATTATGCGTTTTTGCGATAGGCCAATTCAGGGTATTTTATCTCATTTCTTCGTTCAATTTCAATAGTTGACGACAATAGACATTCAAATCAATAGTCTGGTTTTTAGTAAGCAGCTCAAAGTTGACTTTACCCTTGTAATCCCACTATACAGAGAGCATAACCTTCTTTTTGTGATTATCGGCTTTGGAGGTCGATTGTGGGAGCTCACGATCATTATCGTTTTTGGACTACGTTATCGTAAATAATCCATTTTGCATCACTCGTTATGATTGTTTTTAGAAATGGGTCATTTTGATAAGGATCCAGCAAAGAGTGGCATATGTTAAAGCTTCAATTCGTGCATGTAAACGGTTGAACTTGATATTCTGAGCTTTTTTGATATCTCATAAGTTGTCATACGTCAGTTAGTTTCGATTAACGCCTTTATTTGGTCGTCATCAGTAGTGGTTGGACGACCAGTATGTGGTGCATCTTGCACATTAAAATTTTCATAACGAAAGCGGACTAACCAAGGCTGAGACTGGCGTTCAGCAAGGCAGTCCTCATCATAAACTTAACACAATTTTTTTCGAGCTTGCACCGAATTTTTTACCTTTCGAAAGTAAAACAATAAAATTTGCCGATGATGCTCTTTTTGATTGTCCATTTTCAAGTTTATTTTTAACCAATTTTTTGTTTACTAATGACGCTCAGTTTTTGACTGAAGACAGTAATCACTACTACATGAATAATGCAGTTCATGTCATCTATGAATTTATCGAACAACCAAATATTTAAAGAAAAGTTTCCAGTATAAGGCTTCAGTGTCTGAATGTTTGAATATTTTAGACTCTACCATCAATTTTTTGGCAGTATTTGAAAAATAAACTTATTCTTATTCATTCTGAATTTTTGAAAATAGTTGAAAATGATTTACCACCGCCAAGTGCAACGAAACATGAATTGAGTGCTACGTAGCATTCAAGTCCGTATATTCCCCGCGTACATACAGTCTTCCACAAAAGTCAAGGTACAGTGATAAATATCATGAAAATTGTTTGATATTTTTATTTAAAAAACCTATAGCGATAAAATTTTTTTGGTATTACTTCAACTATAATCATTACACTTTAAATTCATGTAAAACAAAACGAAAATTCTGTCGTATTAATATATTATTACATATGATGTGTTGGAAAGTCAATGAATGAAGTCCACAAAAGTCATGGTACACCTAAAGAAAAATGATACAAATTGTAATTATAGTCTTGCATAGTTATTTGAATTATACTTTTCTTAATATTTTGTCGGATATCCTTTCATCTGAATTACTGACTTCAGTCTTTTAGGCATAGAATATACCAATTTTTTAGTAAATTCGCTGCTGATTCTGGCCCACTCCTCCAATATAACATCCTGAAGCTGCGCCTTGCTTGATATCACTCTTTTTCGGATTTTTGTCTCAAGCTCATTCCAAAGATGCTCTATAGGGTTCAAATCAGGGCTTTGAGGCGGTGTAGCAAGCATGCGAGTATTGTACAATAGCCATATTCGAACTTTATGCGCAGTGTGCTTAGGGTCATTGTCCTGTTGAAACAAGAAATCTTCTCGCATACCTAATTTGGCTGCACTTTGTTTCATGTTGTTTCGTAGAATCTCTAAATAAGAGTTCTGATCCATAGTATTTTCGATGAATGTCAGATTTCCAACTCCAGCAGCAGCCATGCAACCCCAAACCATAACACCACCACCTCCATGTTTTACTGTTTTAATAGTGTTCTTGGGATTAAATGCTTCTCCTACTTTTCGCCAGACCCTCTTATGCCCATTTACACCAAATATACAAAATTTAGACTCATCCGAAAGTAAAACATTATCCCAAAACGTTATTGGTTTGTCAATATATGCTTTTGCAAATGTTATTCTTTTTTGTTTGTTTATGGAACTTACAAGAGGTTTTCTTCTAGGCGTACGAGATGAAAATCAAGCTTCTACGACAGCTCTACGCACAGTTTCTGCGCAAACCTCCTTCTTATCATTAATTCCAAGAACATCGCAGATTTTTCTACAGCTTAGAAATGGATCTTGTTTTACCATTCGCGAAATTTTTCTCTTGTCCTTTGCACTTAGTTTAGATGGACGACCTGTTTGGGGCACATTTTCCATTCTATTTTCCTTCTTAAATCGATTTATCACTTTTTGAATGGTTGACCGACTTCGCAACACTAGTTCAGCTATTTCAGAATATGATTTGCTCTGATTTGAATGCAGATTAATAATTATTTCACGCTCCTTAATACTCAACTCCTTTCGACTCATTTTTTAAAAATTTTATTAAATAAAAGATACACCACGAATACGGACGCGATATTAAAGGCAGCGGCCTACGGTTGTTAACTCACTCTGATAATATGAACTTGGGGGATTCCCCTTTTTACAAATAACAGGGCATTTTCTGCAACTGTACCAAGACTTTTGTGGAGTAGAAAAGAGACATTGCCAACAAAAAATTATTGTCTTCAATGATCATTATTGCCGAATCCCTTTAAATTTATGAAAACTTAAATTCAACAGAACTCGTATTATTACCATTTCATAACTTTTGGTTTTCAAATAAAAATATTGATTCAGTAATACAATTTTCAGTTACCGATTCTCTGTACCTTGACTTTTGTGGAAGACTGTATACGAGTATAGTCGTCGCTGATTTTCTGCTAGTGATAATTCATCTCATTCATACTAGTATTTCCGGTACAACACGGAAAAGCAAAATGTACATGCAAACAACTACATCCGAAATGTATGAATTTTTAACCAATTTTCAGAATTCAACTAGATATACCTAGGTAAGCCTCAACGAACTGGAAATAAAATGAATTAAGCTGTAAATTTTGAACGCAGCCACATAGCAAATCATATTGTAGGAGTGTGTTTGTGTATGCATGTATCCTGGCACTTTGTAGGTGGTCTTGAATATATGTACCAAAGGTAGTGCTACAGAATGCAATATTTTTAACTCAAACAAAACTCCTATTAGTACGCTTGTGTGATTGTGCTTTTAGACCAGAGAGTTTTGTTTTTATCCATTCACATACACTTTAATATAATGGTATTTATTCAGCAAAACAAGGTTAAAAAATATTCTCACTACACTCTGTGAAATTCACTCTCTAGTTGATTAATTAAAATGAACAAGCCTAGTAGCTATCCTCTTTCAGGCGGGATTAAAGTGAACTTAATACAATGAGGATATATGAATGTTTGTATATGCATACAAATACACTACCTGATTCGTTATCTGATGTACTGATTATCTCACAAGTATCTACAATTAGCAAAACATGGAATGGATAATACTATTCTGAATCCATTGCATAATTACGTAATTATCATTTGTCATTTAAAATTTGAATTATATAATAACAATCAAGCAAATGCGATAGAATAGAATGCGAAATATATGTTGAAATGAACACAATGAAAATAAATCACTAATTGTCACAACAAACTCAGCGATGTTTATTCTTATCCTACAAGAAATAATGAAAAATTTAAATAAAACTCCGGTCACAGCAAAAGATAGTAGCGTGATCCAGTCACTTACCATTACATTTCAAAAATTGTTGCTCATTTCTAATTTTTAGGAAATTAATAAAAGAATAAAATAAATTATAGGAAATTCATAAAAGAGTAGATACACTGCTCGTTTTTGTGGGTTTGGCGACCAATGGCACAGCTTTTTCGGAATATTTTACATGCAGCTATAATAAGTTCTTTCACTTGTATCAAATTAGACGATTGCAGTAAAGTTTATTGTATCTTTTATACAAGCGCAATTTCGCATTCATGACGGTTTGACATATTTGAACCAAGCAAAAATTAAAAAAATCTAATCTGACCGAATTCGAAATAAAATATTTCTACGATCTATGAAATTTGACTTTGATCCTCGAAACTAACAATTTGGCTTGTATTCACATTTCAGTGAAATTAATCCACAGGCAGTGAAATTGAATGAGAAACATTTAACGAGCTTGCTAATTTACCGTTCATATTATTTTGGCACGGTTGAGACATAACAGCCGAGAATTTGTTAAAATGAACGGTTTTTAGGGGGCAGGAGTTTAGAATAGACTTTTACCTGGCACCATCACTCTGATGAAACCATGAAATCAGCGTAAATTGCATCTAATCTATAGAATTGAACTGAATCTCGATGACCTATAGATTTTCAAGTGTACTGTCACCCAAAAAAATTAGATGGACTCAACTGAACTACTAGAAGCACCCAATTCCTTCAGCTGCGAGCATTCAACAGGCAAAGAAACAAGTGGTAGAGAGCCCAAAGAAAAAGACGATCTGAAGGATGGTAAAACCAAAAAGACTTATGCAGAAATCCTTGCAGCAATTTGCCCAAATGTTTGGTTAAATAAAACTGTGAAGTTATTGTGGCTAATACGATATACCCATGCAGATGGGGTTCCTTTACAAATCGAGTGCTACAAATTATCGACCAAATTTAGAGGACCCGAGTCGGATTTTTGTACCGTCATCAAACTTGACGCCCGAGAAAGAGAAGCTGGTGAGGTGAAAATTATGCCCTTTCCTAATAACTCAGTCGAGTGGAGGAGAGTCTGATTTCAAGCCAGTACGTATTATAACTGAATAGGCTTATGGTCCGTCCCAAGAAAAACTCGAAGCATATATCTTTGTCAACAATAGGACTCGAACCAGGGACTATCGCTTAATGGAATGAGCTTTCTATCCACTACACTGCACCGACCACAATCTAGATGAAAGAATTGTCACATGCCCATACTATCATTGGTGGGTACGATTACTGCAACGTAGGTATCAAATAGTGGATGATCACCTTTGTGAGCTCTTACCAGTTTCCAAATGACTCAATAAAAGAGATCTGAGAAAGGCTGGGGCTACTATATAAGATCCACAAACCAACACTTTTCACCCGTAATTAGTACGGACATAATACCAACGAAATAGACAAACTAAATGGAATGAAACGCTTTCAACCCGATTCTAACGTAGGAATTAAATTGTGTTGGATTATGTTTTGTGCACTACTTTTTTCTACGGGATTTCAATGTTATTTAACAATTTATTAATGTAATTATAAATTTCAATAAGACAGACTAAGCTAGGTTTAGCTTCATCCGCGTGCAAACCCCAGGACTCAAATAACTATTCATAGTTCATATTTAACACAAAATCAGCGTCAAAGATAGATTCAACTGACCAAGAAGAAACTTGGCAAAAGGCAAGGAAGCTAAAACCAAGTGTTTTTTAGATTGTTAGATGTCCGTTTGAGCTGTTTCATCTCGTTTCCATTTGCATCGGAGAAAGTGATCCAGTACTGAAAAAATTGCGTCAGAATTTGTAATAAGTTGTTCGTTGATAATGTTACTGTCTGTTTTTCTATAGATTTCAAATATCTCTAAGATGTCAAGTTTTGGTCCTTTACTTTGTTTGTGTAGCAATGGCTTAGAGTTTTTCACAGCGTCAGACTCGTGTGCGTGATTTTGTAGGTTGTTGTGTAAGAAAGATCGTAATTGCTCTTTGAACCTTGTTGCTAGTTTCCGTGTTGTTTTTCCTATGTCGCAGCCCATACAGTTTTTATATGCTGCTGTTTCTGTATATTGATGTGTCATTCGGTTTTAGTTTCAGTTTGTTTCCAATATTGTTGTTGTTATTTTGAGTGCACCTGAGGAAGCTTGATAGTTGAAATTGAAATTTTTTGAAGCGATTCGTGAAGGCGTTTGACCAAGGTGTGCTAATTGATGGAAAAGGATAATTTTTAATCAGTACCCTAAATAGATCAAAGCTCGTGAATTCGGCGCGCGTGCCTTTTTTTTGTTTTTTCCACGACCCTGCATCCTCAGCGACAAGTGAAGCTGTAGCGAAGTAGTGAAGATTTTCTTTCTTTGTTACGAACGAGTGAGGAAGTTCAAAGATTCAACCAAGGACTGATTTGTGGAGATCCATACCAAGCGGAACGACGAGTGAAATCAAATTGAGGAGTCTTTGTGATTTGAAGGAGTTTCGCGCTTCTATAGATGCCCCCAATATGGGATTAATTAAGGATAGCGGAAAGAAAGTAGATCTTCATTTTCCATTTGAAGTTGTAATTGCAATTGAATTTATAGTTTGGATCATCTTGAATATTTTTCTAATATTTATTATAACACTGTGTGAATCGGTATAAATTGAATTCATTTCATGGTATATGGATGAAGTTGTACTATTACAATTTAATTTCTAACCATAAAGCTTTGGAATAGCAATTGAGTTGTGTGGAGGAAAAAAATCTGTTTTCCCGGTATCGAAAGTTGTAATGATTTTTAAATATACGTCCACGTGAGAACGAGGAACCGACTTCTCATCGGTGCTAGACGTTAAGTCTGAGTAGTGCCAATGAATGGTACCCACCGGTCAACCAATCCGTGCACCGTAATCCATTCACACGGTGGCTGCTTGTCGGCCAGCTAGATCGGAGAGGATTTCGGTCGCGGGTTTCCGAATGGATTACGCTCATCTACAATCTTCAGCCACCAATACATGCCCGTTTTCAAACGCGTCACAAAAAACAAAACCATACGGAGAGGAAAGCTACTTTACGTTACTCCGTATTTTTTCATTTACTCAGTCAAGGACAAAAATCTGATTTTTACTTCGCGTTCCCGAATTTCCAACGCAGTACCGAAAAATATACTACGTTAACTCAACCCAACGAAAGCTACGTTAATAAAAAGGCAAAACAACAAAGGTACCGCGTACCGCGCGTGACGCGAAACCAACCTCAGCGGATTTTCTCAAACCCTACCCTCGCGACGGCATACCTACCCTGCACCTCATTTCCCGCTGAAAATAAGAATCACTGGAAAGGAAAGTAGTGTTTTAAGGTTTTAGCAATTCATTTTATTGTTGAGTTCCCTTTAAAAAGAGTTTGAAATATTCTTTTAAACAGATCTATATAATCAATAAAGTATGTGCGTTGCCTAACGAAAACTATTTCATATTTATGTATTGTAGAGTTAATTACACCAAATGAATTACCAAAGCTACTCTCTAGTCTTATGTTTATTAAGTTTTTGTTGTCTAACGTTAATGCATATTTAATTTTTAATGGTTCAAATGAAAATGTGTATAACGCATCAAATCAATTCTTATTGTCAACCTTGATGTTCATAAAATACTTCTTTCAAATTTCGAGCGGATTCATACAGAGTTTGACATCTTGTTGATGAATTACATTGAAGAGTCTTTATTGATTTGCAACACATAGGATCGTCGAAATTAGCGAGAACGTATCTATCTATTGGTGAGCGCGACAAAACACAAAAATTATTTTCAATTGAAGGAAACAAATGGGGCCTATCATCTCACGCGTATGGTATGGTATCGTTAGATGATTAATGTTTAAATAATTTTATTTTATAAATTAAGACTGGTATTAAGACATACGCTGTGTGCGTTGAATATTTCCTGTTTTTTTTTTTTTTGTTTTGCTCATTCCAATATAGGATATGTTCTTGTTTTTGAGATTTACTCTTCAATTTAAGAGTCTTAGGAGTATAAATTATTTCAACACGATGCCATTACATCCACACCTTAATTGCTATCTTAATCTAAGTCTTAAATATTTTATACATGATATTTAAATTTCATATACATTAAAACCTAATCATATCTTAGTTATTTCTCCCCCTTTTGTAAATATTTGGTTATTGCTTAGGTAGATTTAATAATAGTTTAATCATCTAGGACAGTGTAAAGTATTGATTATTACGCACTAATCCGATTTCTGTGTATTTACACAATTCAAGGATCCGTAAAATTCGTACTGCGTTCCGTTGAGAATGTTGTGCGTTTTGTTATATTTTCATTAATAACTTTAAAGATCGTTGTTATGATCAATTTTCTATAGCCAGACCTACTTACTTCAACTGTAATGTATTTCTAATTTCATAAAAATTTTCGTTTACGAGTACGATTCGCTGTCGCAATATGTCAGTTCCTTGCATATAAAAATTTTACTATAAAAATTCGGTTGAGCTTTTTTTTTAGTCCCGTTGAAAATTATAAATATGTTATTACAATGTTACTAGTTCTCTTCAGTGTACCACATGCCTTTCAATTTAATGGTTCTAGTTTTAATTTTTTTCTTGGGGTTTGATTTTCAAGTCTTATTGGTTGTTTAAGTAGTTCGATTTTATTCGTTTAGGCTCAGAAGGAGTATGAATAAAAATCGTTTGCATGCATTATTTGACCACGTTTCATTTAGTTTGAATAATGTTTATTAAGGGTTGAATAAAAAGCAGCTCAAAATATTTGAAAAGTTGTGATGTAAAACTCAAACCTGGTTCGTTGAAACCATCAAATAGATAGCTTTAAGGATATCTGAGTTCTTTTGTTTACTTCTGCTATCACTTTTTTCTACGTATTTACTAGTTACTCGTTCGGTAGTCCGAGTCATATTCCTGTATTTATTTGAAATTTCAGCATTATCATTGAAAATTTCGAGCAAACCATAGTCTATTAGAACTGGATCCAAGTTTTGCCGTAAGGATTCCTCTAGCTTTCATTATTATTCTAATAATCCTATTTATTATTCATCGCTTAATGTTGAGAGGCTAGCGTACGATCAAGATTTATTCAATTGTTCATTTTTAGGACGTCGTTCGGCTGCCGTTGTTAATAAATTATTAAATTCCATCTCAAGACTTTGTCGTGCCTGTGAATTTTGTGTTGAAATTTGTAAAGCTAACGCCCTTGCATTTGCATCGAAACTCTCATCTAATGCTGATTCCGATCTTTTCTTTGCTGATGCACCTTTTTAAGGAATTCGGATGTTTTCGCGGTACTTTTGCGAAAATCCCGCCATATATGGTTATCATATGATTTCAGTTGTAAATTATCTTATCATAACCGACCGCTTTGCCTTAAATGACACTAGTTTAAAAACACTTAATTTCTATTCACAAAATTCCGTCACCTTTCCACTGGCAGCCGAACCTCCGCGTACTCTCCATGTGGCTGTCAAATCGACTTTTTCGTTGAATTTTCTGGCAATTCCCAAATATACAAGTGAGCCCTCACCAAAGCGGGCAGGGACATTATTAATGCTATTTTGAAAAAATGTATAACACTGCTCTAGCACTTTGAGGTCTGTCAGTAAAATGATATGTATGCTAGGAGTATGAACTGCTTGGATGACCATAGCTAATGCGTCATACAATCTATCTAATTTTGATGTGATGCTCAACAGTTTGGTGGCAAATTATTCATTCAAAATAAATCGAATATCTTCTACGCACCCCTGATAGCCGATTCAATAAAACACCGGTAAATAATCTCAAGACGTGAGTATCAACCGTCTTTAAGCCTTCAGGTTTTGCAAGTGTTTCCAACCATAACTGTAATCCGTTATTGATGGATTGTGTCTCTGCAGCTCTGACGAAGCGGCCAACAATCCAGCGAAAAGTGGTCCATAGTCGTCCATTTAGTGATGATCGGATGCCTTAGGAGATGATTGGAATGGAAGATATGCAGCTTGCGACGATGGCGACTGTGTTGGATTCATTTATTTAGATTTGATTATAATTTGGATCGAACTAAACATCATACCTTGGTATCCGCGCACACACTTCCTGCTTCTGGTATGCTGAGCTTAACTAAATCGGCTGCTTAAATTAATTTCGCCGACTTTCTCAATTGTTGAGTAGATAGCAGCCGCGCGACTCACAACACACACTCTGCCACCATGTGCTGTCCATTTACCTTTTGACATCCCACGACAAAATTGACGTGGGATGTGCAACCGTCACAACCGACATGAGACGCTAAGCCACATGGTGGCAAGGTGTGTTAATAGTGGTCGCCAGCGGCGTCGCAAGATTCATTACAAAGTGTTTAATTCTAGGAGACAAATATATCATGAACTCTAAAAAATATTTCTGTTATTCATCTTACTTGAAGATTTTAAGAAGATCAAATCAAATTTGCAGTGTCTGACTCGATGGAAAGTCCATAGAATTCCAAAATTGTGTTTTGTTGTTGTTGGAATGACAGAAATATCTATGTTCTTTGAGCTTAAGGGTATCCATAGGATTTTATTGGGGAATTTTAATTTTAATTTAATTTTAAGACATGTTTTAAAAAGTTCTTGCCGAGAACTTTCATTTAACATTCTACTACTACCTACTACCTTCGGTTGAAAAAAAATGTTTTCGGCTCCCTTTCCGATATAGGAAGACTCCCTAAAAAACATTGAAAAATTTATTGATACCCAAATGTTCAAGGGATCAACACATCTGACCTCCTCTTTTTACACATTAAAAATTCATAGGTGCAGTGTCTAAGATGAGGGATCAAAAGGCTCTGGGCCCTTATAAAGTACTGACCATGCTGCCAAAAATCTTAGAGAAGAGCATTCCTATCGCAATAGAAAGTGACTTAGCTGATGCATATGGATACAGGAAAAGACAACCCAAAGGAAATGAGATAGCTCCTCGAGGGTTAGTCAAACCGCGCCTGCTGGCAGCTATTCAATCAGTTAGTAATTTAGTATGACTTTGGCAGAAAACATTCAACAACTGATGCCAATTTTTAGAGAAGTGACTAAAACACAAGAGGCATGTCATAGCACTAAACTTTTTGTTTTGCTGGTGACGCTTTCTTTGCGATATACTTTCAACTTGGTGAAGCTGACTGATATATTTTTGGCCCTTCAGCAGAAGTTTTCTATACTTTGTTACTTATTAGCCTTAATTTGGAACCATTTCAGAAAAGATGGTTATTGTATGACAATCAAAAAGAGATTGAGAAGGAGGCTTGCCACCTCAGATAAAGCACAGGGATTGACATGAGCTCCTGACTTATTGTGCCGAAAAATGCCTGCAGATGTGGTGTTGATGGATCGCACTATAATATGGCAGTGGTGATTAATTTCGGATTTAGTGAGTGGTAAATAACTCAACGTGGCTTTCAGCGAGCAGTTTCAAGGACAAAGATCATTATGCTGATAATAGATGCATTCATACCCACAGCTCATGGCCACATGACCGAAACGCAAACACCGGTAGCACTGGGTCAAGTCTCCTTGTTTTAGTTTCTCCCAAGTAATTTTGTGATTCAAAATGAATCCTATTTTTGAAATATTTATTTCAGAACGTTAAATAACCCAAAACATCTTCAATGTAGCCCCATTACTACGAAACCAAGCAGTAGACAGATTTGAGACTTCAAAATCTCCAATATTTGGAGCTTGTATAGTTATTGTCGTTCCTGATTTCTTCTATTGGGAAAAGTGCATTAAGGCCTTTAATAATCTAAGTGGACATAAACCTTTCAGGAGGGGTAAAAAAATGACCTCCAAGTTTTTTCTCTTTCATAAGGTTCATAAGTGCATTATATGCGTTAGAATCATTAGTTAAAACTTTATGAAAAGAGTTTGAAAAAGAATTCGCCCGATATTTCGTTTCTGGGAATATTTAAAAAAATAACTGGTAGTTTATTGCTGATATATTATTTATGAAAATTGGGGCTAATCACGATTGTTTGGTTAGCATAGAATAAGTTTGCTCGGGGTGATTAGTGGCTAATGGTGGAAATCTATTAACATTTCTGGAATTTAAATTATTTGGATTTACTGGGTTATTTAAATAAAAGTTTTTTTATGATTAATTTTCTGCTTGCTACTTTGAAATTGATCAAGTCCTGATCTATAGCATCGCTGAAGAAAAAAGATGTGCGAGAACTATCGGCAAATTCCATTGTTATTTCTTTATTTTCTTCCGGTTTATTGATTTTATTTTTGGCTAATGCCACTTTGACTGACCTCAGTTTATTATCCAAAAACTCCTTAAAAAAGATACTGTTGAGATTTTTTGAAGTTGTTTGTGGTCTTGCTTTAATTTTCCCAACACTGGATGGAATATTGAAAAAATATTGGAAAAGTATTTGTACCTCTTCCCTGTTCCTCTTGATTTTATCTTGACAGTTCCTTCAACCTTCTTTCCGAATTTTCAACTTCTTTTTGTATCTTGAATTTATCTACTGCTTAAAATCCAATGCTAATTTCCACGCTCCAATTGGAAGGGCTCTCTTCTAGGATGATTCTAGATCATCCTTCTTGAATCTTCGTATTGCACTTTTCAAAGGGAACGTCTAAATTTTTTGAAGCTCCTTTGCCGTTTGAAATTTCTGTGTTCAATAATTGTTGAAAAATTGGAACTAAAACCAAGCAATTATTAAATAGAAATGGTGACTTATTCAAATTCAAAGACTGAAAATAAATTGACTTTAGAACAGTTCACGTCCATTTGCTACGATAGTTGCAAACTCAATCTCGTCAATTTGAAATATATATTAACGATGAACATGTGTTAATGTTTTTGTAATTCCATACAATTGAACTGGCGAAAACTCACTTAGTTATGATTTGATTTCCATGAGACTTTGTTGACATAAAGGCCTTATATCAAATTACATAAATGTAAAAACCTAAGAAGTTTAAGGGCACCGTTTCGATTTTGAGAGAAAATGTAAAATTTATAACTCACACCATTATTAACTGAGTTAAGTGAATTTTGATTTCTGAGGAATTTGTTGCCCTTGGACTCATAAAGACCTACTTTCGTGGTTTTTTCGGATTTCCAACTCAAAGGTGTCAAACTATGTAGAGAGGGGACACAAATATTGTTGGTGTATTTTGCATTTTGGACTCCTGATGCAAAAAATTACTTATTTTTCAGATTCTGAAAGTGCTAGAACCTTTCATTTGATACCCTACTCGACTACATTTAGTGAAAAAAATGTTAAGGGCCACTTCGTTATTAGGGGGGACTCCCTTAGAAAAAAACTGATATATGTAATAAGACCTAAACTTTTGAGAGACCACCACTTCTGACCATTTCACAAAGTTTGAGCTTTGTAGCTTCTATGGGCTTGGAAGAAATTTTTCATAACGCACGGATATACGGACAGATGAACAGACGGACAGACAAACGGACAGATGGATGGGCGGTTGGACAGATAGGATGGGAAACTTGTAGGTTTTTGCGAAATTTGTTTCAGAAAGCCCTAAAATCATGTAGCTAGTTCCAATAACAAATAACTTAGAGGCTGAAATTCATTGAATTTAACATTTTTGTTAGTAAAACTGTATCAGTATCATCGAGTTAGATAAGATCAGTCATTTAACTATTTCTTCAAAATATCATTTTATTCCATAAGTTTCAATCAAATTTAATGACGTGATATGTTAGCCTTTTAAATTTTCTCCGATTACAACAATCACATACGATTTTTCTACTACATGGGCTTTCCATCGAACCAGACACTACACTTTTGATTGAATCTTCTCCAAATTTTCAGATAACATATTTGTTGTGCATGTCATAAAAGTTTTTCTTGAATTAAATCATTCTATTTATCCACATATTGTAGGTAAAGTACAAAACCCTTTTAACATGAGCGTAGTTCTATCTACTAAACTTGCTTTTTTACTATACGTTTTTTTCCCTATATTCCAACAAAAAAAAAATTTAATAAATACTACGATTTTAAACTTGATGACATATCGTGCACATGGTTGTTTGATAACACTGAAAGCAACATTCCCCATATCTACTTCCCAGATGTAGTCTTAGTTAATGAGACACGCTTGTTTGGATTTATAGGAGTCAATGAATTGTTTAATGAGCTCTGCGAACAAGCTCAGTTTCCCAAAAATCAGCGAATGCATCGAATTATTTCGATCACGGCCAGAAAATCATTATCCAGGATGATAGACGAATTTAAATTTCAGCTTATGTTAACTCAAGTTTCAGCTGATCTAAACTCAAGTTTCTATACAGAAAACACAGTTGCTGCCAACAGAAATTGAATTTCTGCTATGAGATTAATATTCAACGGGAAATAATAGTTAATTTAAAAAAGATGTAATTTGTATTTACTATAAAGGAAACAACAGTTCAATCAGAGAAAGAAAATAAATAATGCTGTTTTAGATGAAACATATCAAATTTGAAAATTTGGATAGACATTTTCAAAATCGATAGTTAATTTAATTTAATTTCACATTATAACATGAAGACCTTCCACAGCCATCAAACTCTAACTACGAGAAATTAGTAGTAGTAAAGTAGTCGACATTTGGAAACTTCCGTCACAAGATAATACTAAAAAATAAATTTCATTATACAATAAGTCCATTTAATTAACGAAAAACTAAAGAACATATTCAAAGTTACGGGAGAAAACGAGTGACTCGTTAAATAATATGACATATAGTTCCCATTATGCTTTTCCTCGGGAACATTTCAAACTTACCGTAATCTCCTAGTCTGTTCGACCGTTTCAAAAGGACGTTCTCTACATTTGTAAGTGCAGCAAGGGAAGACAAGCATGATGAGAAGAATATCACTTTTAATTGACCGAAAGAATGGAAAATGGGTTCATTCCCATTTTCCGGAAAACTGCTCCATTTAACTTTGACTGGTGGTGCTGCTGCAATTCCTATCACTATTTTCGTCTGTGCATCCTTTTGCACTTTTCCACTAGGTTCGTTTTACTTGTTTTGTTACGTTTGCAAGTCTTCTCGCTTAGTGGCAAATTTGGTAGAGCTTGCAACAGGAAGGGGGCAGAAGCTGTGAAATCTTTATGAGTGCGCTATTCCTTCTGAAACTGTTTGGAGCAGGATATTTCAGATTGTTTTAACCATGCCTGAGTTGATATAATACGGGAGTATAAAATGAGTTTCAATTTTAATATTGAGGATTTTATTAGCATTTGTGAAAAATTATAGCTCTTGTTTTTTTTTTTCGTTTCTAAAACAAAATCTTACCCAGGCTTATAGATTGATTCAATGTTTTTACTATGGCTCTAACAACTTTCTGTGTCGTGTTCTTCCATTTCCAAGCTACCCTTTGCATACCGATCAAAATTTCAATACGGCTGGTCCTTTGTGTGAATGCTTCTACATCAGCGTAGAATTGCTAGTATCTTGCATTTTACTATTTTTATGTGTCCTGAACTAACGAAAAACCAAATGGATGCTTTATATAGGCTGGAGGTTGCAGGTTGAATGATTATATGGGTCATTTTCACTGAAGGAAGCCTTTAAATTTATAGGCAAAGAATGCTTTGAATTAATTCACATGACATCAGTGATCTTCTGCATTAAAAGCTTCGAAAAAAATTGAAACACAGGCAGTTCAGTGGCTACTAGAAAAAGCCATGCCTTTTTTCAAAGAGAGTCAAAAATGGTACCTAGCAGCAACTTTCACACTATAGAATATTGAACGTCAATTGGCTTAAAGTCAAAGTCATAAGCGCTTTATTCAATACTGATCATTATAAATTTTATAAGGATATAAAGCAAATTCCAAACAATATAACTAGAAAAACTTAATGGCGCAAATGACTCTCAAAATTTATAAGTTATCGATTAAAAACATTACAGCGAAAAACAATAGGAAATTCAAATTAATTAAATTATTATATATTTTATGATTCAACTAGAAAAAAGAGAGAAAGCCAACCAACACTAGTGTCTATTGGCTTAGTTGTATGATGTACGTATTGCGTTGACAGAAAACGCATTGGCTTAATTAACAAAATCTAAATTAAGGATGTTTTCTTACAATTTTACAGCTGGTTTGATCCATATTGTAGCCCTCTTCCAAACACACTAATAATTGTTGGGGGAAACATTTAAGCATGTCGCTTTATAAAATATTTATATATTCATAGGAGAAAATTCAAAATTATCATCTTTGGTTTGTTCTGGTTAAAAGTAACGTGATGAGCTAATTTGTGTATTTAGTTACCTTAAAATTTCATAATTTTGGACCAGAAAGCTAATATATGTTTGATCGGTGATTTAGCTGAATTATTTCTACGCAGTTTCTAAAACAATACTTTCTAATAGGTTGTTGAAAAAAATATAAAAGCTCTCTACTTTACAGCGTTCTATAAAGATTACGTTTAAATCAGCCTGTAACTTGTAACCTTATACACGAGTATAAAAAAGTATTTAAAAATAAAGTGCGATTTAATAAGCAACTTGCTATGAATGTTTACATATATGGAAATATTACTACAAATCACTTCTTTTATATAAGATTATACATTTTTGGACACTTGCAAATGCATGTCTACATTTTACTGGCAGTCTTTGTACACTTCAACTTTATAACAAGTGGTCTTGCATCCGGTGTCCCAACTTTCTTAATCCGCAGAACATACATACTTTCATATTTCCGCACAGCCAATGCAACCTGGCGACAAGCTTACAGACCTTCCTCACATAACGATGCTTTCAAGTGATTCCGTGCTGTACATCTCTTCAAAGTTACAACGAACGTTGAAACCTAAACCTAGCGTTAAGCTACTACCTAGCTTTAAGAGAATGTGTAGATGTCTGAAAGTACTTTGTTGGCTCTTTGTAACTTTCCTCAAAACATGCAACTGTGATGTGCCTGTACAACTCCACTAGCCAATTAAAAAGTACAGCGGAAACAGTTTTCTTGACGGAAGAAAATTGTTCACCTTTTTGTGCCACTAGAAAAGTATATGCGCGAGGGTAATGCACGCTTGGTAGGACATTCACTGAAAGAATCCTGGGTTGTCTTGGTGAAAAGTTGAACATAAATTAGTCATAGAAGAAGTCTCAAGTGGAGTTTTGGTTTTATACAGAAACGTAAATAAATAATTAAAGATAGGAAAAACTTTAAATAATTTTTAGTCATGGTTTTCAAAAACGGGGGGGGCAGAATTTGCAGGAATTCTGGCATTTGTTTGGATTTACTAAACAAAAGAGGGAAAAACATCATATATTATACTTCTAAGGCTTATCCTTACGAATAAAGTTTCAAAATAGTTTATTTGCGTATATATGTTTTAAATTGCGTAGCTCAAGGAAATTTAGAACGGTAGTTTTTCTAAGATTTTTGACTGTCCTTGAAACCATTCCAACTGGTATCCATGCATTTATATCGTTTTGTAATTACATACAAAACCTATTGAAATTACAAGCTGTGTCCATGTTTGTCCGAGAAACAGGAGTTTTTCTCTGAAACTGCAGGTTAAATGTGATGACCTCTTGTATGTTTTGGGATGTTAAAATTAACGCAGAACTCTCAAACGGGAGGAAAAATGAAAAACACAAACTTGGAATAATGTAACCATTGCTATTCAGCTGACAGTACCTAGATTGCTCTGTCGCCCAACGGATCCAGCAAATGAGTAAATTGTTGATCTCTAGAGTTCTAATTCGGAGGGTATTTTATCGTCTTATTGGTAGCCCATCCATATATAGGACATACAACTGACTGACTACTGAATATGTAGCAAAGGTGTGTATAACCCGGGTTGGCATGCTGAGGTGGGCTGGTGCTCAGTCGTGCCGCAGGTCATCTGGGGCGCCCTCTGCTTGTGCTGAGCAACCCTACACATAAAACCTAACACGAAAAGAAACCGTCAGGAGAGCAGGAGGTCATTCTGAGAAATGAAAAATTATTAATAGTTCCTGGCCGTTTTATTTTAATTCGGAAGAAATTCTATGCAAAATTCAGAGATTTTAATAAAACTAAGAGAAGAATCAAATGCGCCCCTTCAAAGTTTTAAAAATATTCTAATATAAAAGACAATAGAAGAAGAAAAAATAACTAACCAAATATAATAAAAAACAAAAACAAGCTAAATTGACAAGAATGCAAACAGCCAATATAAAAATATAAAAAAAACCAAATCGATACTCACTTCGCTCCCAAAACAAGAGCGTGGAGCCACTGAAAATTTGAGTTAAAAGAAAAAGAAACACACAACGGCCACTTTTATTACTACGATCCGCCATCTCACAGTTTTTTCTATTCAAATGAAATTGAAGAAAATTCAACGTCCAATACTTTATTCTCTCCACAAACCAACGAAACAGTTTATATAAACAACTAATTTTACTTCAGATTTTTTCATAAATGAACAATCTCAGCACTTGTTTTAAATTTTTTACATAATTTAATAATTGTCACTCCTTTTATCACTCCTATACTCGCAGTTATTTAATCTTGTCGAAGTAGTTAATATTGCTACAGTGTCAAAGATAAGGAAAATTCACTTCCTAATACATTTCGATTTTACCTTAAAATTTGTACGTCTAATCGCTATAGACATATTAATAGAGTATGCACCACAACGCTTCCCTTGAATTCTCTCGCTTTTCTCTTTTTTCTTTCAGTCTCAATAATAACTATTCACAATCGAATTTCCACAGTAATCCCCGACATTTCTTGAATCACCTGTACGATTCTCCCCAAATCTTAACATCCGCTTGAAAAAACACACGACAATCGCGTTTTCGATCCATTTCTACTATCACCTTAAGCCGTCACCATAAAAAAAATCCAATCTCCCCGCCAAATCAAGAAGAATTCCCGAATTTGAAATTAAAACCGCCAAAAAACTCACTTCCCTAATCCAAAATCACTAACTAAAAACCAATCCCGCAATCCTTTTCTCCCAAATTACCGCTGCCATACCGACGTAACGTAATCGAAGTTAAATACTCTTCGATTCCGTTCCCACACATCTTTTCCATTTCTACAAAAGCAACAATTTCCATATATGACGGAAACTATTGCTTTTACTGAAATGTAAAAGTGTGTTCCTGCACCCAGGGGAACTTTATAAAACGGTGCGTACAAAATATTCCAATACTAGTGGAGGACTCCGATTTGAATTTGAAATACTTGGGATTGGCGAAAACCACTAAGGAAACTGAAAAAATATTTAGAGGACGCTTGGGAAAAAGTCTACCTTAAAAATGGCATGACAAGCAGCCATCTCAGTCAATCAAACTAAATCTCGAGACCAAGACGCAAGAGAAGATCAGCACAATGTCAAGCAATGACACGCTTACAATGGATTTCGTACTTAAAAATCGAAAACTTCTCGAGCACTTGAAAAAATGCAAAGTATTTTTATCCAAATCAATGAGGAAGAAACTGCTAAAAAAAAGTTTGCTTTGCTGAATAATCCTATAAGCAGAAAAATAAAACAAGCCAAGGTTATAATAGCCCAAAAAGGCAAAAGAGGATGGCAAAAAATGCAAGCTAACCCTCCCTTACTTAACGAACAAGCCGTAAAAGAAGAAGTCAATGGTGTTACTGCATCCCCATCAAGTCTCAGGGCTAGTAGAGCTATGATAGCAGCGGCACAAACTTCTCAGCAAACTAAAAACAGCTTTCGCCACAAACATCCAAAGGAGAAAAGCAAAAAGCGGCAGCATCTGCTGCGATTGTGCAAAGCCCTGGTCCTATATTTATTCGATTACCACCGAAAAACAGTAAACGCACCATACACAAACGACAAATATTTCGCAAAAGTATTGACAAAGCTACATTTATACGGCTATTTGGCAAAGTGGTATCCAAATGCCCGATTTTCACAAGAAAATTAAAGAGAAACCGAAAGACGGTTTCATTTATGGAAACGGCCGAAGTATTTGGTGAATCTGATGTGGAGATTGAAAGTGATAAAAGTATAAATACAATTAAGAATGTAAGTTATTTAAAAATGGTACGCACAAGTACACCTTTGCGTGGTGGAAAGAAACAAAACAAGCAGAAGAATCCCGAAGTCTTGAGCAAAAGTCAAGTTAGACAACTGAAAAGTTGTAAAAAATCAGTAAATAAGCAAACAAAAATGTTACACAAAATACCAAAAGCCCGCAAAAATCAGTAAACCCGAGCAACGCAACATCCCCTCGAAAATCAACGAGCCCTCAAAAAGTGATGTCCTGTAAAATCAAAAAGTTCTCAAAAAAAGCCTCACCAGAAAAAAAGAAAACAGCATTCCCAGAAAAAAATATAAGTCCACAGAAAAGTCCAATTCCTCCAAAGAAGGCGAGGAGCCCATAAAAGAAAGAACAGCAAACGGATGCGGTCCGACGAAGTCTTATCAACGGCAAGGAATGTTATGTAAAGCTTAATCGAATCTCCACGAGTTTGTTAAGTTTAAGCACAACTAGCATAGAAAACGGGGATGCTGACGAAAGCAGAGTTAAAGATCTTACTATGGATGAAAGTGAGATCGTCTATACAACTATAGCAGAGCCAAGTGAGCTCAAGAAGAAAATGAAGTAGGTAGCGAGGTACTGAATGGGAGCAGTGCAAATTGTGTGGCAATGAATCCAGGGGAAGATGACGTTGAAATGTCTGAGCAAGGTATTGAACAAAATGAAAATCAAGCAACAGCTCAGGAGAAAGCTAATGCTGAGAATAATGTAGAAGCCGTTAGGTTAGAGAATGTGACGCAGTATCAACAAATGAATCAAATAGTGTTGGATCCCATGTTAAATGAATCTGTTTCTTGAGCTCATCGCAATTTTGGCGCATTCTTTGTGTTTGTATGTAAGAATTTCATTGGCTCCCGCTAGCTATCAATTGGAAAGATGTGAAAGCTACAGGGCGGTAATGCAGCGGGATATTGCCACATTGCCGGTTGCGAAACTTAACAAATATTGGAAAGCGTGTTGCACGATAGGCGGCTGTGTCTCCCTGAGGCTACAAAAATCCCGGAGTACGAGGAAAAGCTCTCTTATTTCGCATTGATTTGGAGGAATTGGACGAGGAAACGAACGGTGACAAAATTCAGTAAGCGGAAGGAAGAAAAGGCATGGTACAGGCTAGACAGGAGGACGACGAGCAGTTTGTGCTACGATTATCAACTCTCCGAGCAACAAGCAAACAACACCAGCCAACGAGAAAATTGGGGGCCCCGACCACGTGGAAACAAGAGTATCAATTGATAGGTAGTAAGTAGTTAATGTTCTTTTTGAATTTTATAAGTATTTAAAATTTATATATTGTCACCGCTTATAAATTTGATGGAATAAGTGGACAAAAGGTGTTTAGTGAACAATGTAAATTCTGGCTCACGAGGTTACTTGTAGTGTTGTTGTGACAGTGGCAAGATTTTGGGGTGGTTTCCGACCGCCGTGTGGAAGTGTCCCCGAGTGCCACCTGTGGGGTAAGAGTGCGAAGCGTACTATAGCACGGGGCGATGTTAGGAACTTTATCCAGGGTTAGGTAGGATTTGGTTCTCTGCGCAAGCAAATTAGAGGTTAGGCCAGTGCGTACCTCCCGACTCGGTCGCGTTCTCGGTTGGTGGCCTCATTTGGGGCCCACTGGCAAAGCGAGTGGTACACGACTCCTCTTCAGTGAGCCCAAGTCGGATGTCTTTAACGGAGCACCGCAAAGTAGTGGAAGTTTCTATGTATATATATATATATATATATATATATATATATATATATATATATATATATATATATATATGTATACATATATATATATATATATATATATATATATATATATATATATATATATGTATATATATATATATATATATATATAAATGTATATATATGTATATACATATATATACATACATATACATATACATATATATATATATATATATATATATATATATATATATATATATATATATATGTATATATATATATATGTATATATATATATATATATATATATATATATATATATATATGTATATACATATAAATATGTAAATATATATATATATATTAGCTAAACTTTTTAATTGGATCATTTCACCCTTTTCAAATCAACTTAATGCAAATCCATACGATAAATTTGCTCTACATTTGAAGCTTATCTAACGTCGCGCGGATATCGATCACTCTTTCGGATGGCTCCGATAGCTTTTTAAATTACTTTTTATGGAATTGTTTGCAGCTACATATAAATGAGCTGCAAACAATTCCATAAAAAGTAAAAGTATATATATATATATATATATATATATATATATATATATATATATATATATATATATATATATATATATATATATATATATATATATATATATATATATATATATATATATATATATATATATATATATATATATATATATATATATATATATATATATATATATATATTATATATATATAGGGTGTATCAGCAAAATCCAGAAAGAACATGCATTTTGTAGTAATAACTATTTATTAATTATAAGATAACATTTACCACAAAAGTTATTATATCTTACTTCTAAGTATTCTCCTTAACTTTATAGCTCAACTTCAATTGTCCACCTGAATTGCGAGTACGAGTTCTTGAACTGCTCTCGTTGTAAATTGTGAAATGCTGCTTTAACAGGGGCTTGCAGAGATGCCATATTAGACTGTCTGAACTGATTTGTAATCCACTCAATAACGCTCCACACATAATTTCCCAGGGGGCTTAAGTCTGGGAAAAATCGGATGCGACCCGTAGCTTCGTTGTTCAGTGCACACAGAACACAAATGATTACGGGCAATTTTTTGTGTTTTTGTTTTAGCAGCCTCGGACAGCATCTGTCGCACCTTTATTACATAGGACGTGTACTTCAGGCTGCCAACGTATGGAAGGGCCACATACCCCCAATACAGCCGCTATTTTTCAGAGCGAGCTCCCAGGATCCTTCAAAATGAGGTCTTGGGCCCTTCCAACAACTTCCGAGCTACTTGCCGTCTTCTCCTTTGCGTAACTTTCCTTGACTGGACTAGGAAAATCTTCCTTAAAATTTTCTGCGGCCGCATACTTCTGAGCAATATCGTGAACTGTGGATTTTGGATACACAAAAAATCTTATAATTCCCAGTGCGGAAACTTTCAATAGCCGCCGCTCTTCGATTGTATTCCGCGCTCAATTGCCGGCAAATTTTATTGTTTTGCTTCCAAAAGGCCAAACATGCGGTGTAAGCTCCAAAGAAATTGTATGAAGTTTATGATGAGGACTGTCTTACTGAACGCTAGTGTTAGCGTTGGTTTGTTCGCTTTCGTTCTGGAAATTTTAATGTGCAAGATGCACCACATGCTGGTCATCCAATAATCGAAAATAACAGGCGTATGACAATTCAAGACATAGCAGAAAAGCTTGACATATTGAATTCAACCGTTTACTTGCACTTACAGCAGCTTGGTTACGTAAACAAACTGGATGGTTGGGTTCCTCACGAATTAAAGGTAATCCACCTAACCAAACTCATTAACATGTGCGACTCTTTACTGAATCGTAACCAAAATGAGCCATTTCTAAAAGCAATCACAACGGGTGACAAAACTGGATTGTTTATGAGAACATAGTCTGAGAAAGTTCATAAACCAAACAAGATGAGCCCCACTATCGACATCCAAAGTCAGTTTTCACCAAAAGTAGGTTATGCTCTCTGTGGGATTACAAGGGTATAGTCTACTTTAAGTTACTTACAAGAAACCAAACTATTGAGTTGAATGTCTACCATCGCAGCTATTGAAATTGAATGAAGAAATCGAGAAAAATGCCCTGAACTGGCCAATTGCAAAAACTTGGTGTTCCATCATGATAACGCTAGACCCCACACCACTTTGATAATTGGGAACTGATGCTACATCTACCCTATAGCCCTGACTTACCATCATCAGACTATCATTTTTTCGCTCCCTTCAGTAAAACTTTCGGTTCCGATCAGGCCGTTAAAAATGAGTTGGACTAGTTCTTCGCTTCTAAAAACGAAGGCTTCTTCGGACGTGGAAGTCTTCAACTTACCAAAAGATGGCAAAAGGTCATCCAATAAAATGATCAATATATCATTGGTCAATGTTTTTTGTTTATATATTGTTAATAAATTTACCTTGAAAAACACGAAAAAAACGACATTAACTATCGGACAACCCAATAAATATCGGTTTTACACCTAAGGTGCTATTCCTTTTCTCCTTATAATGTACGAGTATTGTAAATACCTCCGTTTTGAAAGATGACGGTTGCTTTGTTTGATATTTGTGCTTGTCTTGAGCTTCGGTTACAAAAAATTTAAGCTACTGTAAAGCAACCTGATTGACGCTCACTATAAAATTTCTAAAGTTATTGAAAATTGATAAAGAGGTTTTGTAGAGTGAAGTACTTGGGATAAATGTTTTTATATTATCATCTCGCTCTACCATAAGAATCCGCCGTCCACTTTGCTTTACAGTCTATTAGTGATAGTTAGCACACTAGTGGATTTAAGATACTTTATTTTTACTAAATTACTCTAATTTCGTCTTTTACAAGTCATAGTCCTGCAGTTCTGAAGAGAAAACTTCGCTTATATAAGACCTAATACTCCAAAGATATTTAATTTGCTAGCTTTGTAGACTTTATTTTCCCATTGCCTTGAAGAACACAATGTCTCGCAAATTCACATTGTATACAATTTCTTTTTAGTTTCAATTTGTTAATGTACAGAGGATACTTACCTTATGACGCTTATTATATTACATCGAGTGGTTTTTAGAAAAAGGCATATTATAATTCAGTGGTTTGACTCTAATCACCCCTTTCGACTCTATTTAATTGAAATGGATAATTGGATTTGTTCAAACTTTGCATAATTGAAACTCTGTTCATTATTTTGAAGCTCTACATATTTAGCTAAACCTCATTTAATGTCATTACACACACAAAAATTGATGAAATATTTTCGATGGCATTTTATATGATGGCTTTCAAATTACGCAATTATTTGATTGGGTATTTTTGTTCTGTTTGATTGAGCGAAAATATCCATTGCTGCATTTTATTTAATTGTCTGTTGCCCTGCTTCAAAATAATGGGAATATGCACCATTCAGTTTTACGTCGTTGATAATTTAACGGACTGTTCGATTTTTGCACCACGGTATTGGTGTGTATTAGTAGAATATGCTATCCTCAGAAGTATCCAGCCTTCCAGTTAAATACGATGCATTAATGAACGAGTATATCATGATACTGTCTTCAAAAGAATGTTGAGTAAGCAGCTTGTTTTGAAGATATGAATAAAAGATCTTTTCTAAAAGGCAACTAACGGAGTTAGCATCAAAGGTATGGGTGATATAAAGACTCATAGTTCCTCAAAAGAATCAACCAAATTTATGCCATTGCCGTTAAATAAGTTAATCCAGAGAAAACGTGATTCACAGGCATTCATCAATACTTATGATTTAAGCTCCATTCAGCATATAATTTCAGAACGTAGTTAAATTGGTTTTAAAGTAACTTTGATATATTAAAAAGCCTTCCCAGTTGCTAGAGGTATGTGAAATTAATTAGGTTTCTATTTGATTTTTTAATCAACAGTCAAAATTTAGGTCTCAAATGGAACCTTTCCTTTCAAGTGGCATCTTATTTTATTGTTTTAACATTAAACATATTACTACGGTCACTACATTCACCTAAAAAGCAGAGTAATTTTTACATTTATACATTTCCCTCCCGATTATCCGGTCCATTGGTCCAAACAATTCATGTTGTACAATTGAAGTTTACACTTCCGTTCAGCTCCATTCAAACCATCAGATCCTCTTTTCCCAGCTGAAGGTTTAACGATTCCGCAGAAATTTATTCATCCGCAGCCATTTCAATAGAGGGTAAGCTGGACACAATTTCCAATAGGATAGGAAATGTCGACTGTCTGTCTGCTCCACTGACATCATTTCTAATATCCAGTGTAAGTAAAATCGCATAAAACGATAAAAACGATACGATCCACTTTTTATAAAAAAGGATTTTTAGAAGAATACGCTGGGGCAGACCAAGCATTCAACTTTAGCATATACGTACTTAAACAAATACAGATGAGATTATATATTTGGAATGGCTACAGCATATTTGGTCAAATTACAGAGATGCACACGATAGCATCCTTTTCATTCTATGCAATAAGTGCAGCGTACTACGAGTGTAGCCAGTACATCCGTTTTACGACTGTACTAATTGGCTATCATCCAGGAACTTGTATGAAAATTAAAGTTTGCAACGAGACTGGATATATGGTAGTTGAGAAGGAACAATTTCCGCGTATGTGTAGTTAAATAAACACTGGGGTGTTGGTCAGGTCAAGGAACTTATTAGGATACATTCTTGTGGAGCAGTTGGTCAAAGCAATAATATAGTTGGATGAAGAATGGAATTTATCATTAAAGATTTATTTCAATTTAACTCGTTGGCTTGGGAGAAATCACTGTGTGGAAGTGCTATACCGAAAATCTATCTACGTGGTACTAGTGTTATTTGATTATTATTCAGACTGCACGCCGAATATAATGATGTCATTAATTTGTCTTTGCTAAATCATCTTTTACTCCTATCTGATATATTTCTTCTGGATATGCTTTAAAAGTTCTTACTTATGATAAATGACTGGTTAAAATCACTCATTTTCCAATTATATTGATACTTGAACGTTATTAAGTGCGTATTGTTGTTATAAGCGAGTGGGTGTGTATCTGAATTTGGCTGAGTTATTCCTTCGTGTTTATTGTGGTATCACAATGGGTCCCAATCTTTGCTTATATGAGACTACCGTTTCATTTGTTAAGGTGATTTATCTGCAACCTGTCTTTCTCCTCCTTCTTGGTAGCACTACATCCTCTTATTTCAAAAGCTGAGCAGCGATAAACTGTGTTTGTCAACCGAGCTAGATCAGCGTCTTCTCAGCTCTCCCACCATTCATTCAGTTCTATCCACAAATTCCTTTTTGGCTATCCGTTGCACATTCTTAAGATTTACGTGACCAGCCTATTAAACTTTCCGTAGTCTTATAATCTTTGAGACCTCCAGCTTGTCAGAATTTCATACAGCTCATGGTTATATCGAATTTGGCATTAGTCTCCACTTATTTTTGCTCATCTTTCGAAGGCGCTCAATATTTTTATGGATGCTTGGGTCCTAATCCATATTACAGCATAGAACAGAGCAGATTTGCAACTTGAAGTTTTTTTTCCTTTGTATGCAGCTGGTTCTCAAGAATTCTTCAAATTCGCCCACATTTTTGATACTGTATTCGTCAAGCCTGATATTTTGTATATTTGAGGTATTTTTCCTTGACCACGTCATAAGTTTTTTTTTTATTCTCATTGATTTGTAGTCCTATTTGTTTTGCTTCGCTGTCGAGTTTCAGGAAAAGTTCTTTGGCAGTTGTTAAGAACCGTGACAAAATGTTGATGTCGTCCGCATAGGCAACCACTTAGATCGACTTTTATAGTCATGTACCTCTTGTATTGACAGGTAGCTTCTTATGACAGATTGAATAGCGATGGAACCGGCCCATCTCCCCACTTAAATCCGATATTTGTATCAAAGGTGTCGCTGATATGGTTATTGATGCGGACTTGAGAGGTTGTCAATGTTACTGTCATTTTGGTAAGATGGGCTAATTTTCCTTGGATACAAAAGCAAAGCATTATTTGGTACAGTACGTTACGATCAAAACTGTCTTATGCTTAAAATCAACGATAATTTGGTGTAGGCCTATGTTGAAAACTCAGCATTTCTCAGTTACCTGCTTGACTGTGAACAATCGGTCAATCGTTGATCCACAAGCTCTAAACCCACCTAGATTCTCCCAAATAATACTATTTGCATAGTATTTGATTTTATTTTCAAAGGACTTTGAAAATATTTTGTACGCCGTACAAAGTAGTGATACGCCTCTATAATTTTTCCACTATAGTTTGTCACCGTTTTTTTGTGGATAGCAAATATAATTCATTGGCTCCACTCGTTTGACATACTTTTTGTCGGCAAATGTGCTGGGAAACTTTGTGGATAACTGTCTCAACACCACTGTGAACATATTTTATGAGCTCATAGATGTCCAGCGCTTTAATATTCTTTTGAGCCTTGATTGGGGAACAAACTTCATTAAGAGTTGCTGATGCTCATGAGAGCCTTCTGGGAATATCTATAGGTCTAAATATTATGATGGTGTGCGGAAGATTTAGGAGATTCTTGCAATATAATGCCCATCTTTCCTCAATTTTGTTTTTATCAGCGATGATTTTGCTGATGTCATCACGGCAGAGCATGGTCTTGGGCTGATAAACTGGTTTCAAGCTTTTCACTACTGTATATGCTGTGTTGTTGCTTGCTAGACTTACATCGGTACTTCTCAATTGACTGTCATATTATTTTCTTTTTTAATTCAATGATTTTATTCACTACTCTTCCGGAATTTTCATAATGTTTTCTCTTCGTCCTGGTTTTGCTACTTAAATATTGATTGTTTTATTGATTCTTTACATCTAACGCATTTTGGCACTCATCATTGAACCAATCATTTCTTTTGCACCGGGCTTGATATCCAATTGTCCGTTCCTAGCTTTGTACTACCTATCCACAAAGCAGGCAACTCCAAATTCTCGCTTTCCAGCAGGCTTTCCAATTCTAAATATTGTGTGTAATCTCATAGCTTAAATTTCACTTCCAGTTCAGTTTGTGTCCTGGATTGCCAGGATGTTTAATTTATATTGACTGGCCTGTTTTTAAAGATCCCTAGCAGTGCCAGGGTAGTTGAGTGATCTGACATTCCCGGATCCAATGTCATAGTCCTTTTTTTGTTTGGGAGATCGTTGCCGTAAATTCAATCCATTTCAAGGCTCTTTTGCTGGTTTCAAAATAATGTAGCGTTTTTCTTTGTGGAAGGGAAGCTAGCCTGTCGTCCAACCTCCATTTTGGCTTTTCTTCTTAGCACTACAGCCCCTCTCGGGTCTTCGCTTCCTGCAAACAGCGCCTCCAACTGTCTCGGTCTATTGACCACGTTCTGAAAGTTCGAAATCTGAGCAGCGATGAATTATCTTCGTCAACTGAGTTAGACCAGCATTTCCTTGGTTTCCCCACTGGTCTCCGGCCTTCAGTTCTCCCTACAAATACCTTTTTGGGTATCCGCTGTTCGTCCACATGATTCATGTGGCCAGCCCATTGCAGCTTCCGCAGTCTAATAATCGTTGAGACCTCCGGTTCGGCAAAAATCTCATACGGCTCATGATTGTATCGAATTCGCCATTGGTCATCGTCTAGCTTCGCTCCGGTTATTCACCTCAGGCCCCGTCGTTCAAAGGCGTTCAATATATTTGTGGATGCTTGTGTTAGGGTCCATGTTTTACACCCATAGCAAAACACAGGTCTTGTCACAAATTTGTATACTTGGAGCTTTGTTTTCCTGCATAAACCTCTTATTTCTCCACAAAAGAGGTGTAGTCATCTATCTTTTGGTCAACAAAAATATTGATAATCATGATATCTACAGTTTGTCATCATAGAGTGAAATTTAAAAGATGATGTCCTCTGGAACTTGTTCTAATTTTTGGTGGCAATAATATTAATACGGCTTAAAGATGAGTGTGTTTAATGGCTTTCAACCGTTTATTAACCACCTTTCTAGCGTATAAGTAGCGCTATGTAAAATAAAATGAAACATATAAATATACAATTGCAATCAATTCTGTTTGTTTATAGAGTCACTGTAAATTTTCTTGGTAATGTCAGAAGCGGCAGTACTTCTTAAAATATTTTTTTGATTTTTTAAGGGCATGATATTCCATTTTTTACAAAACTAGTCATTTGAATTATGTAATGCAAGATTTTGACGAGTATTTTCTTTACCTTAGAAAACACAAAAATCTGTCCCACTAATTATCAATTTCCAGGACAACAATTCCTGTTTAAAATAGTCAGAAAAATATTTCGAAACTGGTGAAACCTTTAAATTTGGTAATCTGGTAATAATTAGGTAACAACATTCATTTTCTCCTTCCCAAGAAGCAAAACAAAGGAAAACTAGCTTGCAAAACTGTTTGCACCATCTATACATGCCAACAATGCATTTAGTTCAACCAGTAAACGTTGCCCCTGGAGATGGTATATGGTAATAAAACAGTGATTGCTTTCCATAATGTATTGTTGAAAACTATTGCAGAGTATTTTCTCAAATTTAAATTCCGCTTAATAATCTTTTCTTCTCGCTTGAAGGACTACAAATTGCATTTAACCATAATGGAGAAAAAATAGCTAGCAAACAATTCCTTTAGGAGAAATATTGATACATGTATGCAAAACTTTCATCCCATCTTCTTTTGGCATAATTTCATAAAACTTATAAGAATATCTCCTCGAAGTTCAAATATTCCCAACAGATTTTCTGCAACTGCTTCCAAACTGTCGACGTCGTACCAAGATTCTAGCTGGTGAAAAAGAAGAGCTGGATTGCGTTCAATTTACGCTTGCAGCCAAGTCTTCTGCTTCAATGCTCAAAATACGTATAGGTAATGCGAGAGTACTGTAGACTCTGAATAACTTCCATGAGCAAATGTGACATACTTTGTTTTGAGGAAACTCATAGACAAACAGAACATAAAAAAACTATATTGTGAAGTATTTGCAAAGGAATTGTATGGAACGGCAAGGATAAGTTGACGACAGGATTTGGATAAGAGCTTTATAAAATTATATGCTTTAGTCTCTGCAGCTAAAAGCTTTTGGATAGAACAATGAGAAAGTTAGGGTATTTATGTAAAATGTTCCTTGGGAAACAAGAACGTTTCATAACAGACATATTTTGTTATGATACTAGCTTTAGGTTTAGTTTAAATATTTTGAAATTTTCTTTTCTTTCTTTGATTTCATTAATGAAACCATATGAAAAAATCCAATAACATATTTGATAACTTTGGTATCGTTTCACGGTAAAAGAAAATAATCTTACTAACACCTAATTAATTTGAAGCAATATTAAAGAAGTCAACATTGAAGTTCAGTTGACCAAAAATCAACGGTAGTCAATCGTTTCTGATTTAATGATTATTACAATGCTTACATTGTTAGTACAGGATGTGCCAAAGAAACTTACTTATTTGAATAAATTCCCGCGCGTTGAGTTGGGCGGGTAGAGGAGCGAGAGGGGAAGCATCTGGAGGGGGAAGTCCCCAAGTTTGTTTCTCCCTCCAGTCGAGCGAGTTACTGTCTGGTGTGCAATGTCGGTAATGGGAATAATTGGTCCTTAATTTTTTGAAGAAAATGAACGCGCAGTTACCGTGAATGAAGCTCATTGCAGGAACATAATCGAGGATTTTTTTCTTCCAAGACTCGAAGAAATGAACGTTAGGAACGTGTGGTTTCAGCAAGATGGAGCCACAGCACACACAGCACGAGACTCAATGAATTTGTTGCGACAACATTTCCCCGACCGCCTTATCTCTCTCAGAGGCGATGTCCAATGGCTGGCACGCTCTCCAGATTTGACTCCATGCGATTTAATTTTATGGGGTTATTTGAAATCCCTGGTTTAAGTCGATCGACCACGGACCATAGCACACTTCAAGAACAACATTCGCGACGCCATTGCCAACATACCGATTGATATGCTGCAAAGAGTGGATACGAATTTCAAAAATCGACTTCATCAATGTATGGGGGTCGCCATTTTTCCGATGTCATTTTCAAGACTGCATGAAAAAAAATTGGGATATTGTATTCTCAAATAAAAAAAAATTTAAAACAATAACTGAAGTACTTTTGTTTTTATTGACCTTTCAAATAAGTAAGTTTCTCTGGCGCACCCTATAGTAAGGTAAAACCACTAGCTTGTTATGGTAATCAATCTAATGAATGATTAAAAGCTTCCTTTGTATGTTCAAACTAGAAGAATGTAAAAGGGTACAGCACAAGAAAAGCAAATCCATATGAAAGCAGAGGTAAAGATAGGCAGACTCAGTGCTAAAAGATTCAAACTGCCACATCTGGTCTTAGAAGTGCTACATGAGGCGATGGCCTGATTTTAGGAAATCCCATTACATAAGTTTCTATGCATTTTTATGAAAATAAAACACCATTATAATGCAAAATTAATACATAAATTACTCAAAGTAATGCTCTCAAAATTCAAACATTTTTTTATTTTTTATACCAAATTTTCCACGAGGTATGGTCTTTTACGCGATCCAATCATCAAGCGATCTTCTAGTATTTTTGCAGGAACTGAAGCGTTCTCTAGAAAGATGTGACTGCATCGTTCGGAGTGAATAGCAGTCTGTTTGATCAACACCAATTGAATATTGCAGATATAGTAAAACTTTACAGCCAAGTACATATAAAGTTTTCTTAGCCGGTTTTAAAACGTGTGGTCTAATGTTGTCGTGTCTTTTCCCCCAACAATCCCCGGCTCAATTGATGTAATTATTACACTAGTTGTGCTCTGGATAGAAGTTCATAGTAAATAACATCCTTCTGATTCTCCCAAATACACTGTATAACCTACCATCTATGGATAGTTTTAGTAAGGATGAACCTGTTCCACTCAACTTTGACCAAGTTCTCATAACAGTAATTAATCGATAAAGAAAAGACTTTCTTTTGATGCTTTAAAGCAAGAACTCACAGATTATTAAATGTTTCCCAATACCTCTTTCCCAGCTCACGAGGTACTCAATTTCTTTGTTTTGAACCATACCAAGCGCGATTAGACATTGTGAAATGCATGTCATAGTAGCATTCAATGCTGTTGTCAATTTCTTTTTAAATTTGGCACGGCCCTTCTTCCTTTTTGAATTTGACGCCAACCTTTCTGTAGAGAATCAAATTCTACATCTGCATTTTTATTGATGTTGATGTGTACCAAAACAATCTTTATCTTCAACGCCAAAATTATTATTTTTAAATCATTTGATGCATTCTCTGCAAGCAATTTCATCTAGAGATTGCCTAAAATAAATTTAAACAAGTTGGGTAAACAGACCTATGCTCATGTCAGAAGGGTTTTGTATCCAACTTCTCAGATATGCATTCACCAGCAATGAATAACGTCAAGAAATATGTTAAAGAGATGTGCACGTTCAAAGGAAAATCCATTATTTTCTACTTTCAACGGTCGCCATTTTGTTGCAAACCGACAAAAATCACTCAAATCATGAATTCTCTAAAATATTAATGTTATTGACCTTAATTGAAAATTTCAAGAAGATCAAGTCATCACTGCAGTGACTGATTGGATGGAAAGTCCATAAAATATCAAAATCATTTGTTTTTGTTATTTTAATTGGGGAAATTTCAAACGGCTATAACTTCCGTGTATATCATTCGATTTTCATCAAACTTATAAAGTTTAAGAACACTTAGTAGGACTACGTAAATATAGAATTTCGTTCAGTTTAAGGGTACCGGTTTGATTTCATTGGGGAAAATGTGAAATTCGAATATCATACTATTATCAACAAAGTTGAGTGAATTTCGACTTCGAAGGTATTTGTTGTTGTTGTACTCATAAACACCTACCACCATAATTTTTTTCAGATTTTTTAGATCACAGGTTTCCAATCGCGAGGGAGGGACACAAACTGTTCATGTATTTCCCCTCCCTGTGCGCGTCTCAAAGCAAACTTTGCCAAACTAAGACGTGTTTTGAAAAGTTCTTATCAAGACCTTTCATTTGATATCCGTGCCGGCCACCTTTGATGAAATTTTTTTTTCGGGGGGTCACTCGCCTATATGGGGAGACCCCCTTGAAAACCTTATGAATTTTTTTTGTAGTTGAACTTTGAAGAGAGCACCCCTTTACACCTGCATACAAAATTTGATGTTTCCAGCTTAAGTAGTTTACGAGAAAAAGTGCTGTGACACACGGACAGACAGGTCGCGAAACTAGTAGGGATTTATAAAATTATTTTACAAAACCCTAAAAAAGCAAACATTTTTTATGTTTTAAATTCACTTTATATTTTTAAAAGGCTTAAGATTCTTAAAAGGAAGCATATTATTAAGTCAATCATTTGGCGTATATTTTGGACTTTTTTTAACTGCAACTTATTTATATTTTAGGCCCATTTCAGATCTGTATAGGTCTGAACAACCAAAACTACAAATTTGTGTAAATTTTCTATTCCAAGCAACTCATAAAAATTTACAATACCCTATTATTTTCAGTGCGTGTCCATCTGTCAGAGTGTACGTTTTCTCAAGAACTAGAGAAGCCATCAAATTTTGTGAACAGCTCAGAAATTTTTGGTTGATGCAAGTTTCATAGTCAAAAAAAAAATCTAATAATTGTAAACAGGGTTTCCCCACCTAAAGATGCGACCCCCAATTATTTTTTCCTCACCGAGGAAAGCCATATAGGGTATCAAATGGAAAGCTTCGATAAGATCTTTCGCTACTAGTCTCTAATATTGCATTGTTGATCACGGGGTAGGCAGAGGAAGTGGAAAAATGACAAAAATGGTGACCCGCCACCCCTCCTGGTCAGACACTTGTTGACCGAAACATCTCGGAAAAACCATGGAAGTAGTTCTCTGTGAGTAGAACAAAGAAAAATACCTCAGGAGTTAAATTCGCTGAAGTTTGTCAGTAATACTCGTCATATGATTAACCAGTTTTACATTTTTATGTCTTTGCAAAAATTTTTTTTAAAAAGTTCTAATAGTTTCGCGACCTGTTTGTCCATCTGTCCATTCTTCCGTCCGTCTGACCGTCTTTCCGTCTATCCGTGGGTTACAGCTAGTTTCCTCAGAAACTATAGCTGCTAGAATGCTCAAATTTTGTGAAAAGCACAGAAATGATGGCCTCTTAAAAGTTAAGGTTTTATCAAAAATTTAAAAAAATGTTAAGGGGGTCCCCCCTAATAACGATATGCCCTTACACATTTTTTTTAATCGAAGTAATCGAGTGGGGTACCAAATGAAAGGTCTTGATTAGAGCTTTTAGAATCTGAAATAATAAAATCATTTTATGAATTAGGCCGTCCAGCGGAAGGCAAAATGTACCAAAAATGTGTGTCCCCTCTCCCTGCGATTGGACACCTTTGAGCCGAAAAATTTGAAAATTATCACGAATGTGGGCCTTTATGAGTACAAGGGCAAAAAATACGTCAGAAATCGAAATCCACTCAACTTTGTTAATAATAATATGATTTGTAGATTTTAAATTTTTGCCCATAAAATCAAAACGGTACCTTTACACTTCTTGAAATTTTCCAATTATATAGACTGATATAAGATATTTACGCTCACCAAATTTAATCAAGTGGTTATAGTCATTTCAATTGTATGGAATTACAACACCAATTACACGTGTTTATGGTTGATACATACTTCAAATTGACCTAGGCACTTTTATTATGAATAAAATCCTTAGAGTACCCTTAAATTTATTCAAATATAATACACGGCTCATGAACATGATAAATATTTAACGAATTTATGTTGGTTTGAGTTTTCTTGCATCACGACAACAATGTATGGCTATGGAACAATACGCACTTCCAATTGATACTACTGACATGTTAGGATTTGCAACTAGTGATATCAGTAATTGTAAAACAGAATGGCGGCCGTTTGAAATGACAATATTGAATAAACTTGAATTATTTCTAAGCAACCTTAAGATTTAAAGTACAGGGTATTTATCTCTGATGTGAGCTTATATTTCAAAGAATACAAAATCATGCTTGTGGGTTCTGAAATATTCGTTTATTTGATGTACATTAAAATCGTAACACAAGGAATGTATGTTGAACGTTAGAAGTACATCAACTCTCTAACTTATATAAAAATCTTTTATGAGTACCACAGATTATTTACAGCAGTGTTCTTCTACTTCCTCAAAGATAATCTTTACTCAGATCAAGGTGAAACACGGCTAACGTGCCCAAACTTCTTAGCAACTTCCAAGTTATTTACGTTTGCAAAACTTTTCTAAAAGCCGACAAGTCAAGAAGTCTTATTTCCGATGTCTGAGATTTAATTACTTATTCCGAACAAAGTTTTGTGGTTTTTTGTAGGGTAGTTAGAAATATTAGAACCAGCACAATGAATTTGCTTGTAATTGCTCGAAAATTTCTTTTTGAAGAATGTGATTGCGAATTATTCATGATAATACGATGATAATATTTAACACGTATTTTTTGATTTATTTTTATTTTAATTCATTCATCTTATTCTACCACCCTGTATTAGTTTCCCTGAAGTTTCTCCACTTGCCCATTAAGATTAACAAAGGCTTGTTATCTTTACGTTCCGATTTACCGGATACAAGTAGAAGCTGAAGATGTCGTGGCGGAAAAGTGCAAAACAAGAAAATAATCCAAAAAGAAAGCAACAAAAAAATTTCCTTCCTGACCAAATCTCAAACGCAACAAAAAATTTGATTAAAACTTTTCCTCTCGACTTTTATCATTCACGGACCAAAAAAAAATAAACTTTCTTACGAGTGAATTTATGTGCGGCTGCAACAACAAAATTTCAACTTTTCTTGGTTCTCTGATATTTCCAAAATAATGTTTTGGTGAAATGTTGGACCGTAGAGTTGTATAGACGTAATCAGCATGATTTCTTGATGACTAAATTCATCGTTTATGTATAGCGGAGAATTTGGCGCCCCCAAACGCGCATATCAGGAGAAGTAAATTGAACATTAAAGGATGCGCTTTCGGTGGACGGATACAACAATTAAACGTTTGTCCACTACGTTATTAGCTTTTGGGTTGATGTTAAAATATTTAATTCAACTGGAAACCTAATTAAAACTCTGGTCGAGATAATCTTCACAAAGTAAAGACTGGAAAAGTTGAAAGTTTAAAGAAGGTTGAGCATTTTTTAATAGAGTCGTTTTTAATGAGTAAGTTGACAAGCACTTTAGGATCATTTTTTGTCGGGAACTTTAATGGTATTTATTATTCGAAGGATTTATTTGTTCTTTGACTTTTTTTTTAGAAGAAAGAAATGTTTTCAGCCTAAGGCACAATTTGAATTTAGTGTTCAATTGTTTTGAGAAATAGGCTAAGGACCGTGCTATATGTACCTGGAATAAGGGAAATTTAGTTGAAAAGAATGCATATGAATGATTTGTATTATTTTCAATATTAATGGTATATGAGGAGCCTCTTCCAAGTTTTTTTTTCATTCTGGCGGACAATATTTTAGGGCTTTGACAAAGGAATTTAACAAAGACCTACTATTTACTATTCAGTTTTGCCCCTCGGTGCGTCTATTCTTAGAAATACAGAAAATATAATCACCAAAATTCGTAAAAAGGTGAGACGTGTGTCTATAGAAATTTTAAATAGGAGTAAGGACTCCCAATAAAAAAGCTTGATAAGAACTTTCAAAATTTCAGGGTCAACCGCACCAAATGTCAGTGTTCTAAAAGTAGTTTGAAACGAAGCACATTAGTGTAATTATTTGATTCCCCAATATTTTTGCACTTTCTGAAAAATATATTCAGAATTTATTCTTCCAAGAATGCAAATTAAAAACGTGTAACTATTTGTAGCATTTAACATATCTATATATTTCGAGGGTGAGTGTTCCCTCTTCATCAGTGTCCTACTATAGCTTAGTGGACTAGGTTCTTAATAAAATTAGATACAAAATTTTGGTATACATATAGATACAATATAATGATTATTGTAAATAGTATTCAGCCTTTTTTGTCACTAGATGGTGTTCGATGTCATATATCGGGCAATCCTAATCAGATTGAGTCTAACTGACAAGCGTTTGAAAGGTGACATTTCAGTCTTCAAATTTCATATGGACAGTCTTGTCTTTCGTCATTCGTGTCAAATGATGTATTCATATAAAAATGAGTGAAATGACTGAAAAAATGAATTTTACAATATCACTACGATCAAGGTGAGAATGCATCGCAGGCTCGTGAAAAAATTTGTGGTGTCTACGGTCAAGATACTTTATCAAAAGTCACAGCCAAGAGATGGTTCGCTCGCTTTCGTTCTGGAAATTTTGAAGTCAAAGATGTACCTCGCTCAGGTCGACCAATCACTGAAAAACTCAATGAAATCTTACAAAAAGTTGTAGAAGACCGACACATAAGCAGCCATGATATTTGCTAAGGAACTGAATATCCATCATTAAACAGTTTTGAACCATTTGCGTAAAGCTGGATACACAAAGAAGCTTCACATTTGGGTGCCGCATGAATTGACACAAAAAAACTTGATCGATCAATTTCCATTTGAGAAATGCTAATAAAACGCAACGAAATCGAGCTATTTTCGAAGCAAATCATTACGGGCGATTAAAGGTGGTTAAGATACGAGAATATCATTCGAAAAGTATCATGGTCAAAAAAGGTGAATCATCACAAACTACTTCAAAGCCAGGATTGACACCAAACAAGGTTATGCTGTGTGTATGGTGGGAATTGCTGAAGTGCTAGAACCTGGCCAAACACTCAATTTAGCCCTATACTATCAGCAATTAACTAGATTGCAGCAAGCAATTCAAAAAACCGGCCCGAATTGATCAATACAAAAGGCGTTGTCTTCCATCATAACAATGCCATACCACACACGTCTTTGATGACCCGGCAAAAATTGACAGAGGTTGGCTGGGTAGTTTTGATGCATGCACCATATAGTTTAAACCTTGTACCATCAAACTACCATTTGTTTGTACCCAAAAATGGCAAAAGGTCATAGGTAATGATGGACAATATGTCCTTAAATAAGATCCATTTTAAATACAAAAAAAGTTCAATCTTAAAATGACAAAAATAGGCTCAACACTTTTAAGCATATCCATATAGATATATATGTATATGTTTATATATATATATATATATATATGCATACATAAATAGAAAGCAGTTTCTTTTTAAGCATAAACCCATAAGCCGAAGGTCCCAGGTTCATATCTCGTTGGGAGCAACTTAGTTCAAGGGATGTATATATATATATATATATATATATATATATATATATATATATATATATATTCCTCAGTTGAAGTTACTTTGCTTTTTTCTTATCCGTAGGCGGAAAAAAAAAGTTGGCCGGATAGCTTGTTTCAATTGAAAACCATTATGGTAGTCCGCGTGGTGTAGTGGTTAAAGCACTTATCCCGTAAGCCGAAGGTCCCTGGTTCGACTCTCGTTGGTGGCAACAAGATTTAGTTCTAGTGAATATTTGGATGGACTATAAACCCGTTGTAGTTATGATAAGTGCTGGTTTAAAATCAGGACATATCGCAGCTGGGTGGAAGGACACATGGCCAAAGCCTGATACTGACCATATCACCTTGTGGAGCGCACACATTTGATGATGATAATGAGATACTCAAACTATCCCTAAGTGAAGGCTCGAATGGCGCTGTAGTGCTACAACAACAAAAAAATGGAAAAATACAGTCTAGTCTAATAAATGTTTTTCATTGCCTCAATACATATTTCTTCTTTGTAGCCCTACAGCCCCTTTCAGGCCTTCGCTTAGAGATAGTTAGAGTATCTCATTGTCATGATCGAATGTATCGGCACTCCACAAGGTGATATGATCATTATCACGCTTTGGCCGTGTGTCCGTCCACCCAGCTGCGATACGTTGTGATTTTGAGCCAGCACGTCACCAACAGGCTTATAGTCCCTCCGAAGAACCACTCGGACTAAATCTTGTTGACGCCAACGAGACTTGAACGAGAGACATCCGGCTTACGGGCTTAGTGCGCTAACCACTAAGCCAAGCGGACTATTCTTAATACATATTTGGTTGAATTAATTTAAAATAAAATAGCAAATCTTATACCTTTAGACAGTACATAAATATGTATGTTGTATATAGTTCACCGTATTTTAGTATGCGGCGGGAGTGGCTCAATCATTACATTTATTTTAATGAGTATTAGACTGAGACTGGTGATTGCTTTGCTTGATTCATTGTGGCATTCTAAAGGTAAATAATGAAGCGAATTGCTTAAGAAAGACAGATTTAGCTGGTTTGAGCATGCATACAAAGTGATTTCTAGTGAAGTTTGTAGGTGTTGCTTCATAATATAATTGATTCGATATCAGACTGGTTAACTGGAAGTACTTTTTAAACGTCCATTTATATTGCATTTCCTTGAAAAGTGATGGTTTGATTTAATCACTGCTTATCTTTTATGATTGCAATAATTTCTTGAATGCCAACATGAAACTTCACGCTGTTTCACTAAGCCACTATTTCGATTCTACTACACTTGATAGATGATAACAAAAGTAGCTTGTGCCATCTGTTATAATCTTCTTAGTTAAAAAATTCAAAAACTCAACTTTGTATTGGAAAATTATCCTAAATTTAGGCAACATCATTTACGATTTCGATTTTGCATATATTTAAAAGCGCTTAAAATCTAATAAATTAGGGTAAAAATAAGTTTTCCTTTTAAAAGATAAATATCTTTTTATCTTTATTTACATGTTATCATTTGTTTCCTTAATTCAATTGCGATTCACTGATTGGCCTCAGTTAGAACTTGCCTCAGCTTAATAACTATAGAACAGATGCATGTCCTATATCATTTATTTATACAATAAATATGCCGGAACTGATAAAAATAAATCCTTCAAAACCGTCAACATCAGAACATAATAGTGGGAAATATTCTCTTAACCTACTTCATAACACTTCACAATATTACTCGATGTTCCTTTCCGACACAAACAACTCTAGTGCTTGCAACCTTTCAACGGTATTCCGCATTCATGCTCATGGTTACGGTCATGCTCAATATAATCAATTCTGGTCACGAGTTTACATAAATCCACCAAAACGCTCGTATATCATATGAAAAAACTTTATAATTTTTATTGCCTTTGAAAGTCAATTCTTTCTTGCACGCCCTTATGTTTAGCGCCTGCAGTGCCCTTATATTGGTGTTCTTTGAACGATAAATCTCAGAAATGCCAGCACCCTTTTTTGAGGCAAACGTCCTTGGTCGCCTCACTGTCACTTGAACATAATCTAGTTCATGGGGTGGATAAGTCTGGGAGCAATCTCAAATATTACTTTTGCATACTTAAAGATGAGAGATAACCGAGACCGAGACAAAGTTTTTCACTGTTGTTGAATTTATTATATTTCTCCATACAAAAAACACGATGGCAAGATTAAATCCAACTTCGGAGTTTTTGAATAAGAGAGACAGATTCCAGTCAGTGAGTCAGTGCGTTCTCTTTTTGCCCAAGTGAAAATTGCAAATCACGCTGCAGGCCATAATTTTGTTTCGATTTGCATCAAATTTCCGTGAAAATTGTATCAGGTAAAAACTTCGCACAGTTACGCAGCTAAATCTGCCAAGCAAAAGCTAAATGGTGGTCATGCTTTATTTCTACTTTGAAAAAATTTGAGCTCAGATTGAGTATTTAGCACAAGAGTTTTTAAACGGTATGAATGAAGTTCATAGTAAATGATTTCAAATTAATCCATTTGAAAAGAAATGGCTGCCGTCCTAAGGTAAAGAAAAAACTTGGAAAAATGTATTTTTGTAATTAATACTCCGCTACATGGCCGATTTTGATAATTTTTTATCTTCGTGATATTCATTAAAAGTATCTAGGCAACAGTTTCTTTTGAATTTCCAAATAGTGGGTAGAACGTGTAAAAGCCTTAAAAGTCACAATTTTTCTTTGATTAATATAGGGTTTTCTAATAAGAGGTGATGTTTTGACATTACAAGAAAAATGCCATTTTTTAATATAAATGACCGGATGTTTATTTCATTATAAAGAAGAAGGTGTGCCGTTAATAGTTAAAAATAACATGAGGCAAATGACCACCACGATCACGCTTACAGGACCATATCCTTTTTATGAAATTTTCTATAACCAAATCGCAAAGTGGCTGCCTTATGTCCTCGATAGCCTCACGAATTCCATCTTTGAGGTATTGAATCGACGCTAGGCTGTTGGTGTAGACCTTGTCTTTCACGTGACCCCAAAGGAAGAAGTCGCAAGGTGTTAAATCACAAGATCTATTCAAAATATCACCTCTTATTGGAAAACCCTATACGAAATTTAAAACTAAGGCAGCTGCTTACAAAATCAAAAGATTTTGATAAAACTTAGAATTTGGGACATTTGGACAAGTTCTTCCAACATCGACAAATATTGCAAATCGGTAAATAAGAAAGTGAAAAATCTCTCATTTAATATTATTAGCTCCCATTTTAGTCAAAAATTTTTATTTTTTATTGAACCAACTTAGATTTGAATGCGGTTGTACCCAAATATATGAAAACCTTTGTGACTGGCAGTGAGAGGTGAGTCTAATATTTTTGATCACAATTATTTTCAATTTGGGTGTCAGCTAAGAGATAGATTGAATGATGAGCAAAGCATGCAAAGCCTAAACAAGAACATTTTACACTTGGTATAAACTTTTCAATGCTTTCTATCGACAAGCTCAACCAAGAATATTTTCAAACTTTGGGATATAGAAGTCAGCAGGTGGATGATAGGCAAACTCTTTGCTACTAATATCAACAAGTTGAGTAGACAGACCTATGCTCATGTCAGAAGGGTTTTGTACTCAACTTACAAAATGCAGTAACCAGCAACGAATAAAATCAAGAAACATGTCAAAGACGATTTTATTGGAGAAAATGTGAAATTCGAGGATCATACTATTATTAACAAAGTTGAACGAATTTTGACTTCTGAGGTATTGTTGCAACCACGGAAGTCACCGCAGTTGCAGACATTAAGAATTAGCAAAGGGGTGTGTAGCCCGGGGTGGCATACTGAGGCCGGCTAGCGCTCAGTCGTGTCGTGGGTCTTCCGGGACACCCCCTGCTCGTGCTGAGCCACCTTACATAAAGAATCTAACACAGTGGGAAAAGGACGGGAAAGGGAGAGGTCATGTTTGAGAAATGAAAAAAAAATTATTTTTATTTACAGCATAGTGGCCGATTTATTCAAATAGAAAAAAGGAACACAACAATAATTCATGTAAAAAAAGATATTATTATTAACAAGCTACTTCTTTTTGGTTTTGCAATAAGTTAACCTATGAATCAATTGAATAACTAAATCTCACCACTTCTATAAAAAAAACCAGCCAATATTTTTAATTAAAGGGAAAAAAATATATACCAAGGGAATAATTGTAATAAAAGGACAATTCCAATATGATTAAATGTTAATTAATAACAAAATATAATGAAAAAAAATGCGCAATTACTCACCCCTATTAATGCTGCTGAGCGCTCGGCAACTGAAGGGGGGACACTGAAAATTAACTTCAATTAAAAAAAAAAAAAAATGTTTACTCTACTCTAAACGCCAACTAAACCGGACACTTTTCACTAAATATAGATATTTTCTTCGGAAACCTGGCACTATAGATCCATCCTTCAGGGATCGCGTTACAAATTCATTCAGACCCGGGTTTGGTTTTTGATTCACTTGTCGTTAATAAGCTTTTGCTTTTTTTTTTATTAATTCATACTTTCATTTTCTGTACGGCATCTACCACAATCTGCATTCACTATTATTTTTTGTTTTATTACCACTGTTATTTTTTTGTTTTATTACCACTGTTACTCCAAACCAATTTCTTTCCTATTCAATACTATTTAAATTTCTTTTGTTCTATGTGATTTAATTCGACACTGTTTTATTACGGCTTCACCTCACTTAAGTATGTGTTTCTCTTGTGTTTAGCCCACTTAACTTCACTCACACGCAATTTAAATTCTTTAACCCTCCAGCAGATGTTACTTTTCATGAAAAAGGTCACTATCCTTTCAAATTTCCGCTCATTTCACTACCGAAAACTTTCCGAATCACAATCATGGCTTTTATTTACCAACTTTCGTGTTAAAACTCCTTAAACCAATTTTCCACTCTTAACATTTCGATGGTTTTCCTCCCCGTCGTCATCGACAAACTCTAAAAAAACTTCTTCCGAAAAATAAGTCACTGATATCCACCTTCTCCAAGTCAAAAAGACCGACTGTCCCGCATTCAAGCACACAAATCCCGCATTTCACCTTCCCCAAATCATATTCCGCAATCCTTTTCATTTTTAAATTACCGCTGCCGCATCTGGGTAACGTAATCGAAGTTCATTACACTTCGATTCCGCTACCCACACATTTTTTTGTTCCCGTATCGACAATCACAATAGTTTCCATTGACTTGCATATATGGCAATTTACATCCCCAAGAATCGCTTGATTGAATGTAAAGTGTCACACATACGAGTACATTACGAAAACTATTGATTTTGCCGATACCCCAAAAAAGAGTGCTTCCGTGCGCCCGGGGGAACTTGAACTCAGGGTTCCAGCAGTCCCACGGTCGAGAACTCGCGACGTAACCAATGGAGCTATGCCTTATCGATCTCCTATTCATCAGATTAGCAACTTCAACGATGTATCTGGGCATGAGATTGAATTTTGTTAGTAGGGAAACGTGAATTAATTTTCGTTAGTAAGAAAAATAAAATTTGTTAATGGGAACTAGTGAATAGAATTTGTTAGTATGAAGGAAGGAATTAGGTTTTGTTAGGAAGAATGAATAGAATGAAATTTTGTTAGTGGGAATTAATGTAGGGAGTGTTGTTAGTGGGAAAATTGAAATTATTAGTATATGTTATATGATTTTAGTTGGAAATAAGAGTAGGATTGTGATGATGAAGAAATAAAAATTGAAGGGAAATTGGAAAAATGTTAATAAAATTAAATGAATACACAGAGGAAAAGGTGGGAGTGCCCAAAGGAAGGGTGAAATGTTACGGCGGCAATTAGAAGTTGCGAATGGGAGAAAGTCGGTACGCCGGAATTCGCAACAGTATTTGTTATAGTTATACTCATAAATATCTCCCTTGATATTTTTTTCAGATTTTTTAGATCACTGGTGTCCATTCGCGAGGGAGGAAACACATTTTTCATGTATTCCCCCCTGTGCACCCACTGAAGCAAAAACTGTCAGTTTAAGAACTGTTTTGAAAAGCTCTCATAGAGAACTTTCATTTGATACTCATATCGGCTACCTTTCATGAAATTTTTTTTCAGGGGCCACTCCTCTGTACTGTAATCATCGATTCATGGCCTATTTTTTCGAATCCTAGAATGGTTACAAAGCGCTTTTGCTAGGAGCTCTCTCCTGCCTCTTCGACTTGTTTCAATTGTATGTACTCATCTTCATGATACCTATCACTCCTGAAATTTTCATGCAAATTCTAACAACGCTGTAGTGTCTAAGCCGGTAAAAAGCGCATATGGCTCCATAGCCATATGTTTCCATAGTAATACAGGGCATATTGCTCCATAGTAATACACGAAAATTCAAATCGCTATAACTTCGGTAAATACTATTCGATCTTTATCAAACTTTTTGAAAAGATTAATCTTATAAATAGTCATCTCTATGCTAAATTTTATTGAGTTTCAGGGTACCGTTTAGATTTTATTCAAGAAAACACAAAATCGATAAATCATACTATTACTAACAAAGTAGAGTGAATTTCGACTTCTCATGTATTTGTTGTTGTTGTACTCATTAAGGCCTACATTCATGATTTTTTTCAGATTTTTCGGATGGAAGGTGTCCAATCGCGAGGGGGGGGGGGGGGGGTACGCGAAAAGTTCGTACATTTCCCCTTCCCCTCGGTACTTATAAGATAATTTTAAAGACTTGTTTTGAAAAGATCTCATTGAGACCTTTCCAATGACACCCTACTCGACTACCAATGGTGAAAATTTTTTTTTGAGGGGTCACCCCCTTATATGGGGAGACCCCCCTTAAACGCTTTTGAAAAAATTTTCCACCCTTGAACTTTCAAGAGGTCACCACTTCTGACCTTTCCACAAAGTTTCATGGCTGTAGCCCTTATAGTTTCGGAGAAAAAGTGCTGTGACATACAGACGGACGGACGGACGGACAGACGGACACAGGTCGTGATTGCAATAGGGTTTTGTATTTTAGTACAAAACCCTAAAAATGATTTTAAACTCAGTGAGATGTATGAAATTGGCTAGATGATTTGCAAAGTCTTCAAAGCTTAAGGAATAGTAATTTTTAGCTTAGTCTAATCGGGGGATCGCACATACACTCGTAATTATTTTAAATTTGGTATAATCTCAGGGATAGTGTGGATGGTTGACAACCCCTATAAGATTCAAACAAAAATATTTTCAATTTGGTGAGATCAAAGTGATGCGGTTGGTAGTGGGAAGGTGGAATGCTAACGATGAAAAATTGTTTTAATCTTGGTGAGATCTGAGATAATGAGTGGATGCTGGGCAAAACCTGCAAAGCTTAAGTGCGATTGTTATTAAACTTGAAACCCCGAAGTGACCGGGTGAATTCTGAGTAAAGGTTTTGAGACAAAGGATCACAAATATAGTTTTTCGTGAAAATTAAATTAATTCATTAGCTCATCTGAATACACTCGATAAATAAATGTATAATCAAGATGACCTGCTGCCATAATCCTAAATATTGTTCCCTGCCCATCATTTATTGTACTAATGGATGAACTTACGAGTTATTCTTAAGTTATGCAATAAAAAATTAGGCATAAGTGCTGTTGATAATTTATTTGTGCCAAGCTAACATTATTTTTCATTTCATTATGAGTTCGATGAAACGTTTAATTTATAAATAGAGTCGAAACAAACACGTCTTTAGAAAGTGAAAAACACATTATGAATAATACAAAAATGAATAACTAACAATATTCTGGATGCTCAAGCGTTACTATGTTACTCGGGTTTTACATTGTTCATCACAATCACTCTACGAGGAAGATTCAAAAGTGAAGAATTTCAACCAAAGTTCGCAACATAGGTAAAAATACAAAAATTCTCTAATACTGTCATGAAGAATAAGTATTTGAAAGAATGCTAGAAATAAGGCCCATGGTACTGTTTATAAGAGGGACCAGAAAGATTAAAAATAAAAACCCGGCATTTTTCGAAGAATACAAGAAACTTCTGTTTTTAAAATATGAAAACTCCGTACAATAATCTCAATGCAAAAAATCGATTAAACGCAAACGGCCGTCGAGAGCAAGTAATCAGAGATGAGTGCCTGCTAAAAAACCTGGTGGCTCCTCTGTTACACAATGACACCAATGAAATAACCTTTCGAGTCATCAAATACACATACCACCCTGCTTCGGACTTCCTCAACGTATGTGTTACTAAAATTAACGATGCGTGGGATTGAGATTCGAGCTGATTTCAGCTGTAACAATTATTTTCCAACCAAGGACCTGAATTCAGATACCAGTTATGAAGTTGAAAGCTGGTCAGCTGCCCCCTTCCCAAGTTACGAGATTTCAAAGTGGTTAGACTGGAAGTTACACTAAAAATGAGCTCTTATGTCTCCTCTACCTTTTTAGGCTAAAACTCATCAATACAGCCTGAAGATACGCGACAATTAGTTTTTAAGGATGATCTTCATATTAAGAGGATGTCATGCTAAGGCAATACACTGGCTTTGCGGTAATACCAAAACTCACGAGTGGTATAAATCTTTATATGAACTCATAATTAACAACATAACCTCAGTGTATAATTAAGACAATACTAAAACAATCATTTCCCCAACTTCGCAAGCTATAGAAGGTGAAAAGACGTACTTGATATTGCAATTACAACAGCTAATGAAGGTTTCAAGGCAGAAAATTAGAGTGTTTTCAATGTGCAATCTTTGTTTGATTACAATTGGATATTATTAAAACTTAACTTGATGAAAAAATCATTATTACCACCAGAAAACCTAAAATATTGAATGGAGATCAAACCCTAATTATACCCGCATTAACATGAAACAAATTCAAGTACTATATAACAGAGCAGTGACCTTGCACTCAGTAAAATACTGCCCTGTACTCAGTAAAATACGGCAAATTATTCTCTCGTTTCTGACGGAACTTCAAGCTGGTGAATTTCAGCAAGTTAATTAGGGAAATTATAAAAATCTGCTGTAAGCGTAAGTACTGCCAAACTTGCTGAACAAAAGTTTATCAAATTAGCCGGATCACCGAATTGGGTTGATTCCTGCTAATTTATAGATTCCGCTAGATTCAACAAGATTTTGTCCAAGGAGCACTCAATCCCTCTTTCTTAAAAACTTATTTGCCGTTCTGAGGAAACCTTTGCAATACTAATGACCCTCTAAAGAATGTGGAAAGTATCTGGGCGTAACATCAAGCAAGTCGTTATGGAAGAACCACTATAATGGGCTATTGATAGTTTTTCTCCATTTAAATCCCCTCGCCCAAATGGAATACTTCCAAACATGCTGCAAAAATATGTAAGCTTGTTGTTCCTTGGTGAGTCTAGATTTTCAAGGGCTTTTCACTAGTATCGCACCCCTGAGTCCTGAATATGAGCTCCCTTAGTAATCAACCCAAATGAGGGCATTCCATTTAAAGTAGCCACCATTTTGTTGCAATATTTCTAACATCATTGAGTTTATTGATCTTAATATATTTAACTTATTTATCTATCTGAGAATACCCAATCAAAAGTAAAGTATCTGGTTCAATGGAAAAGCCACATACACTACATAATAGCATAACTGTGTGCTCTAGTTGGAATCGAAGAATATACAGACGTTTTTAGCCTGTGTAAATCCGATTCGTCTTCTTTTTAAACTTGCATAATATAAGGACCTCCACACATAAATCGTAGCTGATAGAATATTGACTTCTAGGGTATTTGTCGCTGTTATATCATAGTGAATTTTCAGATCAAAGCTGTGCAATCATGAGAGAGGACAGAGTTCATTCGTATATCTCCTTTTTCTACTTCTCTAGATGGAAAAAACTGAAGTTTAAGAAATATTTTTGAAAGTCTTCGTCAATAGCTTTCATTGATATCCAAATAACTACTCCCTTCCCGCATGTGGTAATCCTTATTCCAGCGACAGTATTAACGTCAGTTCCAGAAATCATTAACTTGGTGTTGGTTACCCTCAATGTCCGATGTGAAGCATTTAACAACAAAAAGAGAGGCGAGGCCACTGAAAACTAACGTTACTGTTACAGCTACGGAAATATGAAAATACAAAAATAGGTAGTAAAGTGCCATTGGAAATTCTTTCCCTAGCGTTGATACACTCATCAAATTAAGATCGAAGGGAAATACTTATATTTAAATTCATGGAAATCGCCCAAAAGCACAAATCTGAGCAAAAATAAGAAAATTCACGGTAATGGTACCCAAATCGCTATGTCGGTATGTCAAACATACCATTAACTCTTGCAAAATGAAATCAACTTGAAATCGTCTACTTTCACTATGCACAGTAAAACTCTTCGGTAGTTCAATATAAATTGATCAGTCACACTAAGAGCAACGACAAACATTTTATTAAACGATAATTGTGGCAAGGTAAAGTACATCAACTGCTAGTATTCATTAGTTTTCTCTCCAATGTACTCACCATTCTATTTGTTTAATCGCCTTGTCTAAGTCTGACTCTCTAATTTGACTGTCTTTGAAACATTTTTTCTTAGTTTTAATTTTCTTTTCGTCTAAATCACAATTGAAAACAAATTATATGTTCTTATCTAAAAATACTTTTCGGCCTTGTTGCTTTCCTTAATTAGCGCTTTACAATATAGATCCATTTCTTAGCAAGCATATCTTCGCTCTTATTTCAATTAAAAAAATGTCAATTTAAAGGACTTCAGTTTTCTTCTTCGCTCCTTACCATTCAAATTTGACTATCTTCATCTTTTTCTCGTTCTAAGATCCTGTGCTTTTTTTTTACCCATTCCAAGGAGCAGCAATCCACATAACTCATTAGTGTTCATTGTTCAGCAAACCTATAGCTGACCCCACCTTGAACTTCAAACATGTTCAGATTGGCTAAAGGCTCACCGATTACAATCCAATTGAGCTTACGTGCTCCTGCACTGTTGCAAACGACCAACAGATGTGCACACTCTTCAAAGAAAATACACTAATTTGAGCTGAATGGAGTGACTAATGCTGTCGCATATTGGAAATTTAATTTATCATTCTCGAGCCGAATCTTTGATCACAAGTACTTTTGTGTTACTTAAAGATTCAAACTTAGTTGCTTGCGACCAAAAATTCAACTCAAGGGATAATTTCAAATATGTTACAATATTGTTCGTAACAATCTGTAACAACCGCAAGAAACACTGCAATTGCAGACATTAAGAGGTAGCCGACGGATGCGTAACCGGGGGTGGCATACTGAGGCCGGCTAGTGGTTTTCCGGGACACCTTCTCCTCGTGAGCTATCTTACATATAAAAACTAATACAAAAGGTATGGATGGGAGAGGACGAGGTCATATGTGTTTTCGTATTTCATTGTCTTATATTTTCCAAAAAAAACTTCAATTCCACACATCAACTTACCAAGAATAAGTAAGTTACAAAAATTCAAATTGTATATAGCCCCCCTTTAAAAGAAAATTTTAATCAAATTCACACAAAAAAATGATATTAAATTGAAAATTGATATCCAAATGAATATGACAGACAAAAAAGACAGAAATATAAAAAGAGATAAAAAAAACAATGCAAAATTACTCATCCTTTGTTCGGCTGCCGGGTGCTCTGCAACTCGACGGGAAACGGGGCAACTGCTAAAATTCAAATATTTTTTTTAACTGTATCTGCTTATATTTATTTTTGATCCGAACCCGATGATAAATTAAACTGCTACAAAAATGTTGTCTACTGTTAGTCCACTGTTGTTTGTAATAGATGTGGGCTCATAGAACTACACTCAAGATTTCTGTTCATCAATCCTTTTTCTGCACCCCACACAATAAAACCTTTTCCCCTTGACAACTCATTCGGTATGAGCAAGGGAGTTTGATTTTCACACGTACTTAGTGTTCGTATTAGATTTCTTAGACCCCGTTTACTCGCCAATGCCGTCTGATTCTCACACGGCACACAAAACAAATTAAATTTTCTTCACTAAGCCGTTATATGGTCCATTTATAATTTCATACAATAGCATTTGGTTATATGCAATTCGTCACATACACGAAAATGATTGCTTTTGCCGATATCCCAAAAAGAGTGTTTTCCTGCGGTTGAGAGAACTTGAACCCAGAGTCCCAGTAGACTCCACGGTCGAAAATCTACGACGCTACCTTCTGTTGATCTCCCATGCATCTATTTATCAACTTCAACTGTGAACCTTTCGTAATGGGCATGGAAATGAAATTTGTTATGTTAGTAGGGAAGCGTGAATGAATTTTCGTTAGTATAACAAATAAAATTTTATTAGTGGGAGATAATGCATATGAAGGAAGAAATTAGGTTTTGTTAGTGAAAAGGTGTCGAATGAAATTTTGTTAAAGGGAAGTAATGAATGGCATGTTGTTAGTAGGAAAGATAAGATTATTATTATATATTTTTTCTGTAATTTAAAATAGAGTAAGATGGTAGGATTGAGATGATGGGGAAATAATTATTATAGGGAAATTGTTAAATGTTAAAAAAAATAAATAAAAATACAGATAAAAAGGTAAATGTGCCCAAAAGGAGGTGAAGATGTTACGGAAGCAATTTAAAGTTGCGAATGGGAGAATGCTGGTACGCCGGAGTTCGCAACAAATCTCTTAAGAACGCGTGAATATTTTTGGATAGCCAATTTTCTAGAGACAATCACTTCCAACATGCAAACCAAATATCATACTGGTAGCTGCTATGCTATTTCGAGAAAAAAGTGTTATGACCGACAAATAGACAAACATACTCGTGTAAGTTGATATTTGTGCGCTCTTTACTTGTGATTGTTAACACCATTGAATGTCCTTGTACAATCTTTCAGAAATTATTGATTTGATTTTTTTTATATCAAACGGCAAAAAAAGATCATAATGAGTTTAAAAATTTTCATTAAAAAGATCATCAAAATATGATAAATTGTGAAAAACTTACATCTCCAAAACTTTCTGGACACTCCCATGAATGCTGCTATCCTAATCATCGTCCTTCCTGAGAGTCATGCATAAAACAGCATCTCAACCTACACGTATACGCGTTCAGTCTGAACAAATGGAAAAAAAACGTATCTGATAAATGGCTTTAATTAACATCTCGAAGTGTTTTGTTTTGTGAGAACAAAGAGGCTAATTCACAGAGTCGAGCAGCTACTCAATTTTGCATCTGACATTTTAATTTAGAACATCCTCTGCGGGTGTTGTAACACAAACAATTTTTGTAGCAACGACAGGGACAGAAGATATAATAATGAACTTGCCCACTTACCTTTTAACGATAATGGCTGCGTATAGCGTAGAAAACACCCAACAAATTTTTCCTTATCACCTTATCATCATTTTCGCTCATTCTAAGCATAAAAGCAAAGTTTTTCTTTTGCCGTGTCGGGTATGAATTCTTTGTTGGACCATTACTTGTCGACAAGGCTGCCATGTTTACTTATTTTTGTTTGAAGAATAGAAACTTAAGCGAATCAGAAATATAACAGAGTGAGGACCGAAAGTTCTGGACAAATGGCTGCAATAATGAAAAACAGTCAGTAATATAATCAGGAAATAAAAGTAAGACTTCTGCTCAAAAATGCAGAGATTAAGATATTAGACTAAAACTTCAGAAGCAAACCATGTACTAAAAATACAAGAATGCAGGTTTAACTTTGTGTAATTTTCAGAAAAATGGGGAATACTCGTATAGTCTTTTTGGTGAGAAGCTCAAAAAAGTAGCCCGTTTAGTTTTGGTTTAGCCAAATTAAGACAAAATAACAGATTTCAAGGAGAATTTAAAAGTGTTCAAGTCAAAGATATAAAAGCATTCTTTCTTTGATATCTGCATCATATTCAATTCATTGTCTGAGGCACAATACTCGTTAGAGATGTTAGGCATCTTATTCCTTAGCTACTTGTACATGGCTTCCAGATTACTTTTTCAGTTTCGAACAAATATAAATCCTTTGGAATAGAGCTTCTCAGTATATTATCAAATTATACATTATTTTTGCAATTTTTACCGCATATTTGCAACATTAAAGTATGTAACTTTCAAATGTAGAGTCACTTGAAGTATCCGCAGTTTCTCTCTTAAATTTCATAATTACCGAATAACGGAGTATAACGATTAACGTCACAACCAGCCTCTATCCATTAACAAATTGTAAAGTATTCTGGGCAGCGCTTGTGAAAAAATGGTTCTGGCCAAAAGTTGGTGGTATTAATTCAACCAAAGTTTTTTTTCTCTTCTGCTTCATATACTCTCATTTTCGGTGAGTGTGGTGCTGAAAACCTTTATCCTTTCACTCATTCTTTCTACTTCCTCGTTCAAGAGCCTTTCAAGCATCGCCAATAATCTGGTTCCTCATTAACTTCCCATAAATCACCCCTGAAAACAATTTTGGCTTTGCCCTAATTAAAAAGCACTTTAAGAGTGACTTCTCGAAAATTCAATAAAATTCAAAAGGAACTTATGGCAATGATGATGACGATGGTGGTAATTTTGGTCGGGGATGATGGGCTAGTTGGGTACAGTGAAACTTCAAGCGTTAAAATGGAAGTCGCAACGGAAAAAGTATTGAGAATGTTTGGAAGATATCACTTGTTTGCTTTAATCACCAAGGGCTTAAGATGACCAAAAAAAGGATTTCTTTGAACGAGTTTTATCATTAGTTGGATGAACCCTTAATCAGAAATAATTTCTCCGGGAGGATTTTCTTTTTGAACATTGTCCTTTGAGAGGATTAATATGTACTTAGTTGGAAAGCTATCCTCCAATTAAACCGAAATATTACTCAACAAAAGAAGGTTTCATGGGAATAACGTACTTGGGAGAGTCATTATGAAGTCAATTTGTTTGCTGGCTTATTTGTTTTTATGAAGATCTCGATTTAATAATTTATTCCTTTTCAATACTCGTTCCTAAAATAGAAACCAGTCAAGTAGGCAGTAATATTTTCCGACCAGAAAAACTTCATAATCACCCTGTGAAATGCAGATATTTATCTTAACCCATTTACGAATAAGTTCAAAATAATTGTTGCGCATTAGGGAATGCAGTTATGTTTAATTTATAATTATTGTTTACATAGGGTTTAGATCGCCAAAATTTGAAATTTTTGAATGGAAAGTGTATAAAATCGGAAAAGCTACAATATCTCGATGGCATCGGAAAAAAGTAATGCAATCAATAAATACATCAAATATTGGGCAAAGAAAACGCTCCACTTGCCCCTTATTGGAGACAAACGGGGGATTATAAGATTGTTATCTTCCGGAAATGGATTAAAAAGTACGTTATCTAAATAATTTTTCACGACAGTACTACCAGCATAATTATTCTATGAATTCAAACAGATCCAGTCACATTTAGTAAATATAAACTTTGAGATTCGCTGTCTTATGTTCCTTATTTCGTGATTTCATATGAAAAGATACTTTAATAATTAACTAAAGTAAACTAATTGCTTGCTATATAAGTGCAGATAATTTCATCTCTAAAATTAACTCGTTTGTTTGCTCAGAAAACAAAAGGAAACAAATGAAGTCTACGGTATGATGAGCAAATAGCTCCAAATGACATTCAAATGCATGAGCATATCGAAGGAAAGTGGTTAGACAGTTAACATGTTATAAAAAACCATAAGTAAATTGAAGGCTAATCGAATTTATCCACCCCCATCCCATTCCTCCTTTTAGTATGTGGTTTTCATGTGAAGTAGCTCGGCACGGACGGAAGTTTTTTCTAACGGAACCCGACACAATTCAACGCTAATCGATATAGGATGATACTCGCTTATCTATGAACTCAGCCGAATTTCAATTACTACAGCTATGGTAAATTTTAAAAGGTAAATACATATTTTAAAATATCTGTAGAGAATTCAAGAAAGATTGAGAAATTAATCAAGTAATAATTTGATTCAATTTAAATTTTTTAAAGTATATGCCGAATATTTGCTTAAGACTTGTTGATTACTATTCATTCTCTGCGTTCTATAAATATCCTGCTGTTTGCTGCTATTTGCAAAGCTTCAGTGCCATTTAGCTTTTGCGTATATCGGCAAATCCACTCCATTGCTATCTCTTCATAAAGCGCCTACTTGTGGTATGTTAGGACTATCTGTCCTCCATTTTATATAAATCTGCACAACTTCGCTTAGCTTTCAGATCTCCTATATAATTGGAAGGATGAACGTCTTTTATCCGCGGATTTGCTTAAAGGAGGCATAAGTCATTGAAAGTAGGTTTCTTATCATAAAGGGCTTGTTTTGCCTAGAGTAGTGCACCAACTATCAATTTAGCTTAATGCTGGAATCGTGTATTGAAAATGACGTATGTAAACAGAACTTAGCTTATATCAGAAGGGTTTTGTACTTAACATACGATGTATAGAAATATTTAATTCAATAAAAACTTTAATAACATGCGCAATAAATAAATTCTTGCTTTGAAAGAAAGACCAGTGCTATTTAATTTTAACCAGCCAACATTATGCAACAATACTGCCAAAATTATTGACTAAGCTGAGTCTTAAATGTCTTTTTGTTATTCATCTTCCCCGAAAGTTTGGAGAAAATAGAATCAAAATTGTATTCTTTATTTCGATGGAAAGCCCATGTGGTAGAAACCACGTTTATGATTGAAGTAATTCGAGAAAATTCAAACGGATAGAGCTTCTGTTAACTTTATTGAATCTTAAAGAATATAAGGACCTTTTATATGACTCCTTAAATGTCTAATTTGATCTAATTTTATAATATCAATACAATTATACTGGCAAAAATATAAAATATACAAATCCTACTATTATTAAGAAAGTTTAATAAATTTAAATCTCTAAGTTATTTTTTTCCATTCTTTTTGACCAAGGTGCTCACTTTTAGTCACTTTTCATAAAATTCTATCAAGTTTCTACAGCATGTACTTTAAATATTATACTTCGGAAAAAATAATACAATTTTATTCAATACTCTCATTTAAAATTACCGTCAACTGTTTCACGATCACTGATGTTGTTGAACTAATTTTCAAAGATATTCATGATACACATCATCCCTGAAACTTTCATGCAAATCCCAACAATCCCGAAATGCCTGAATCGATTGGAAGTACGTGTTGTCCCAGCGTCATGTATTGTTGATGTTTTAATATGAGAAAATTCAGACCACTATAACTTCGTTAAATACTATTTGCATCTCTGGAAATTTCCAAGGATGATCAGTTTTATAAATTTCATTGAATTTAAAGGTACTCTTACTATTTTATTCTAGAAGATGTAACAATGATAAATCATACAATTGCTAACCAAGTTGAGTGAATTTCGACTTTGACGTATTTGCTGTTGTTGTTCTCATAAAGGTCTATATACATGATTTTTTTCAGATTTTTCGGAATAAGGTATTTGCACGCCTTAAGGGAAGTCAGTACGTGAAAATTTCGTGTATTTCTCTTTTCCTGCCTCCTCGACTCTGATAAGGTAATCTTAAGACTTGCCTTGAGAAGATCTTCTTGAGACCTTTCATATGACACCTCACTTGGCTACCTTTGATGAAAAAAAATTGCTTAAGGGCTACTCATCTATATGGGGAGACCTCCTTAAACTCTTTGAAAAATGTTTCATACTTCCAAAAACTCATCGCTTCTGAACCTTATGAAAAATTTCATGGCTGTAGCTTATATGTTTTCGGAGAATAACTGCTATGACATACAAACGGACGGACAGATATACGGTTACAGGTCGTGATTTCAATAAAGTTTTGTATTTTAGTACAAAACCCTAAGAATGGACTCAGTATAAGGCTCGGTACAAATTTGGGCAATATGAAATAAGTCTGGACTAGCTCTATTAGCCAGGACAAAGATTTATTTTAATTTCATGAGCTGAAAAGGTGAAATTGCTCGTTTTGCAGAGGATTCTTATAATCCAGATTGAGAAAGGGCTTTCCTTACATTAACGAGATAAGGTAAAACTAAATCATTGTCATACAAAATCTTGATTGTATTGGCTTGGAGAGCGATCAAAGTGTTTATCATGGGGTAAGCTCTTTGGAAATAACAAACATTTTTGCAAATTGCCCTAGCATGAAATGAGAATAAAAAAATATGCTATAGGGAAGCTTTTCGCAGTATAAAATTACAGACTTCATCAGCCTCTGCAGATTTTTTGGAGCTTCGTGCTTAACTTCTCACGGTCCTTGTTGAAATTTGCTGCGGTATTGATAATCATCGGGCAACGAAAGGCTCCTCATTTGCTTTCTCTTCTTTAAGATTTGTCGCAAAATGCCTTGGGATGCCATGAGCAAGTAATTCCTCATCCATGAGCATGGGTCTATTATAAATGATATCTGCCGCAGTTGTTTTCAGTCAGTTATTCGGTTAATTTGGAAAAGTACATAAAGACCTGTTTTGATACTTTTCAGTATATGTTTGAATCTTTCTTCAGCAAAAGCAGTCGTTTTTCTTGTAATCGTTTGGTTCAGAGACATAATAGCAAGAAAATTAACCTGCTCATCATATTTAAAATAACCTACCGCGGGAACCTGCCACGTTATTTTAAATTTGATGAACTGGCATTATGACCAGCTTAATTTTAGTTTTCTTTGCCGACTTTGTCTAAATTGAAGATCAAAGATGTGCTCTGGTAAATTTCGATCAAAGTAATTTGTTGGAGATTTCTCGACAGAAATCTTTGAGAGCAGCGTATCAAGGATTGAATTATTATGAGGAGTCCCCCATTGATATTAGGAATAGAAAGATATTGCGATTGTTCCAATCATGAACCATCTAAAATCAGATTTGGTATTTTTTGCTCTTCCAAGAATTGCCAATGGACACTAAATCTTAATCACTTCTTACTGTATCGCTCGTCACTCATCAACGATTCGCTCACTCAATTCGTTCATCCGTTTCGATAGCTATTCATCCATCGCACATTATGAAATTGTTTGGATATATTATATATATATATATATATATATATATATATATATATATATATATATATATATAAATATATATATATATATATATATATATATATATATATATATATATATATATATAAATATATATATATATATATATATATATATATGTATATATACATATATATATGTAAATATATAAATATATATATGTATATATATATATAAATATATATATATATATATATATATATATATATATATATATATATGTATATATATATATATATACATTATATACATATATATATATATATATATATATATATATATATATATATATATATATATATATATATATATATATATTTGTAATAAAAGTTTCATGAAACTCCCGAGAAAATTGTTAACGTGGCAATTACAACCCATAAAGGGTTTAGGAGTACCATTTCGATTCTATGAGGCAAAAAGTGAAATTAACAAATCATACTCTTACTAATAAAGTTGTGTATATTTTGAATTTTGAGGTATTTGTTGCCGTTGTACTCCTAAAAAACAACCTCTGCGATTTTTTCAGATTTATAGGCTCAATAGTGTCCAATTGTGAGAGGGACACAAATTTTCCCTACTTTTTGCTCACCTTGGACCCTCTGATACATGAACTGAAATTTTACATCAAGATCTTATGTTTGTACAGAGGTTCTGTTAAAAATCTTTAAAAATTTTGGCAACATTTAAATTTTAAGGAACAACTATTTCTGCCTTTATCATAAAGTTTGGCTGTTCTAACTTCGATGGTTGCCTAAATAACTTGCTGTTACGCTTGGACAGACGAACTGATCGGCCTTTGTAAAATTCGTTTTACAAAGCCATAAAAAAATTATATATCGATCATTTGAAGCAACCGAAATTTGTTGTTAGTATTGGTGACATCATTGATTGAACAGAATTTTAAAATCCTCCTGGAAGAAGCTTACTCCTGCCTACCAATTTTATTTAAATTTATAGATACAATTTAAAACAGTGAGATCAAAATGAGGAACCGAGAACAGAGGAAGAGAGAATTTCACAAATTTGTATTTTAAGTTTGTTGAGCATTCTTTAACACCCCTATCTTGCTTTGTTTTGAACAACACAATTAAATTCACTTTAAAGCTGTCTGTAACATCTTTAGCCATATCTAAAGAGATAACGAATCTAAAGGGCCCTTTTAATTTGAGAGACGGTTCTGAGCGTAATTCTACTATCTGATTAAAAAAGTAGCATACATCTGATGAAACCCTAGAAGCACCTATATCCTTACTACATTATATTCGAAAATGTTCTTCTTGCATGCCTACCACACTCATTTTTACTTCATCCCTTAATATCCCGTCAAGAGGAAACTAACTCTGGCCATAGCGGCATCGTAATTAAATTGTACTTTTTTAAGGTACGGAAAATTGAGCGAGTAAAACTCTTTTGAATACTTACCGCGAGAAATTCTTCTATTGTGCTTCTCTTGTCGTCAGCATTGAATTTTTTTCATAATATGTAGCTTAATTGCTAATGGCATAATGTTGAGGAGACTAGCTTAGTGTTGATGTTTGTAGTAACTAGAATTAATACCGCAACAGAAGATTTAACGTAGCTTAGTTCTATTCATTCAACGAAGTTAAACCTTCTAATAATTCACAATTTAGTAATATGCAACAGCCATGTGAATAATACCGTATCGATGATTGGGCTTAAATTAGATTTAGAGGTCAAGTTCCGTTCTGAGTTTTCGATAAAAATAAAATGATGATAATGAAATAATAATAGGAAAATAAAATTGATTCAAGCCACTATCTGCTGAGGAAGCACAAAGGTGGATATTGTTCATGGTTTTAGTGTCGCGATTGTTTCTATTTTTATATGCTTTATTTCTTTCATTTACCAAGTATTATTCAAACAATCATTGGTTATTCTTAAAATTTTAATTAAATTACTTCAAAAATGTTTCTTGTGGTGCAAGCAAAACCAATTGAAAGCTATGTGAAATTACTAAGGTACCTACTAATAAACTTTAACCTTTTAAGAGAAATTTGTATAAATAAAATTGATCACATCAATAGCTTAAAAGTTTCAAGCAAGTTCTGAAAATTCGCACAAAGCCATTAATATGATTTGAGAACACGAATCAGTTTACTACCTATGCATATGTACCGAATTACTATACCGTCATCATCTCCAGGCAAATGACGCTCGAGTGTCCTCAACCAACGCTATGTATACCAACGCTGCCACATGCATACTCATATAGAGAACCAACCTATCTTCTAAATCCCAAAAGTACGAAAAATCTCCAAAGCAAAGCGAAATTCGTTTGCTTCTAAAGATCACAGATAGCGGAAATAAGCTGAAAATTAGTATGCAGCTAACGACGATTCTACATGTACTCGTTTGTTTGCAAAAGGATACGGAAGCGTTATGTGAGACAAAATTGCATAAAATTAAGTGGTTGAACTGAGGGTTTATTAAATATGTATATTAAACTGGCAGAGAAAATGATCTCTACTGAGTGATTGACGACATTTTTTTTTGAAAAATTTGAAAAACCAATTGTGAACAAGTTTTTAGCGAAATCATTCCCTGCTAAAGTAAGGATGGTTTCATAGTGAAGTACTCGTAAGAACATAAGATTTCATCAACGTATGCGAGCAACAAAAATAACATCTTTTGCAACTGATGAAGTTTTTTGTAGTTCTCCAAAAATTTCCCCACTACTTAGGCAACCTATCAAGACTTTTGAAGACATTATGCTTTTGCAATTCCGTATGGAACTTTCGGTCCTCCATCGGAAGCGTCTCCAGGTGGTGAGTAAAGGACACCCTAACTGGATAGCCGGCAGGTATGTGGGATATAAAATACCACTCGAGGACCTATAACCGACTAAGCTGAAGCGCTTCTAATGCTCCATTTAGAATTTATTTGTCATTCCATCAGGAAAACATCCTCGGTGCAGGTGGGATAAACGGCAATCGCAACGATTCTACTTCTAATATTCGTTGCGTTTAGACGCGTTTTTAAAAGTCCCTGTGACTAGTTGTTCAAAATTAAGTAATTTTTTAGGGCGTAAATTGGAAACTAATTTTTAAATTCGAAAAACATCACATCGTCGAATTATTCCAGCAATTTATCGAATACCTGTATGTTTACTTGTGGAGAAATTTCGAGAAGACAGCGAAACCAGAGAAGTTTTCCCCCCGTGGCATGAAGGATCCCGGCGGCTTTTCACCGTTGGGAGACTTGGGACCAGGTGCATCAAGTTCATTTAACCAATGAAAAGAAAAATTGACCTAGATCATTTTGAACATGGGAAGCGTATTACGCTATCAAACGACGAACTAATAAAAGTCAAGAAAGGAAACGAAGAATTGAAACTTCAATACAAACTTGGGAAGAAATGGTTTGAAAAACAATAAACATTCAGATAACCAAACGATCAAGCAACATTGTACGAGCAAAAAAATAAAAGCCGCACAACATTTCACGAGCGAAAAGAAGAAACCACGCAAAAGCTCAAGAAGAAGGGAAACCAGCGATACAAGATGCGAGGAAGACAGCAATTCAAGCTGCCTACTAGATACTACATGCAGGAGGGGATAACGATAGCGCAAATTATTTATATGATCTCAAATGTAAAACGAAAAAAAAAGCCAACTGGTGTGTCTACTGGCTCTTCTGTAAAAAATAATAAGAACACTGAAAAAGCTCCACGAATTAACGTCTTTGAGCATCGCGGAGGGGATATGGTTTGGCTATTGGCAGGTGAACATAAGATAAAGAATTTTGAAGTAAAAAGAGAAATCGCAGACAAAATTACAATAAAAATAAAAAAACTGCCTGATTTCAAGCTAGCTAAAGATGCTCTAATTGTGTCACAGCTCACCAAGTTACATATACGCCAAAGGCAGAGGAAAACTAGAACTTCTTCTCAAAAAGCCTGGAGAGAAGATAGTCAATCTCCTTAAAATGCTACAAGAAGTATCACCAACTGTCAAATTCATTACTGTAAAAGCATAGCAAAAAGGATATCAACAATTGAAGGCAAATCGTAAGCATTTTGTTTACAAAAATTTTCAAATGATAGCGTTTCAAGTGCCCTCCAACAGATAAGATACTTGAACTCTGGAGTTTTCAGGTAGGATCATCCTCAAAAAAATAAGGTCAACCAGTGTTACAGATCCCCAAGACATGGCTATCTGGCTCCCAATCGTACTATTCATTATCGCTGTGTTAAATGTAAAGATTTTCATGCCCCCGGTGTATGCAAATTGGCTCAGATGGAAACAAAGAGAAATTTAATTGTGCAAACTGCGATGTATTTGATCATCTAGCATCATATCGAGGATGCTCCCGATATCAAGTTGGAAAAGTTAAATCCCCTCAAAACAGACATAAGTGTAGGAATGATCAAAACCTTTGCGCGCGAAATAGGTATAAAATTTATCAATTAAGTATACTGATACAGAAACGGTTTGCAAAGAATATCAAATAATTCAGCTTTCACATGTGTTCCGTCCTTCGCAGAGCTCGTCGTACCGAGAACGTCTCGTCTCCTATCAACTCCAACTCGTCTACCCTTTTCTCCAACAAAAAAAAACAAAATCACGAGCGTTCTATTCATTGTTATCTGAACTCGTTTCAAACACATATTCGCAGTCAACTAAATTTTCATAGGGTGCTTCCAAAATGTGTAGCTAATTTGAATTGGATTTTTTTATTTGAAGAAGAAACAAAATAGTATGTTCCCACGTTCGGCCATTCTGTACATTGTATCGCCCCGATACACACTAGTTGTCACTTTATTCCTCATTTTCATATTCTCCGGTAGGCTGTTTAAATTCTTCATCGTTGAGTTCTATTTCCGAGTAATCAGTCTCGCAGTCAGGATCTTGTTGTGCTGGCCATGGCTTCATATGATCAGCTGAAGCACTTGTACAAATAGGTCCTTCATGGTCACCTATTTTTTCAACTCGATATCTATTATTTCTCATAACCGAAGTTACTTTGTACGGACCCAAAAACTTAGTATGAAATTCCAGTTCCGCTCCGAACTTTGTTCTCTAGATTACGACAATGTCGTCAACTTTATAATTATTTGCTTTCCTGCGTCTCTTATTGAAAGTCTTTCTGTTTTCTTCTTGAATCTTATTTATATATTTTTTGGCTTCTTCTCGCAGTTCATAACGTTGTTGATCAAATGATTCAATAATTTCCTCATCAATGATCTCTCTGAGGCAAATATCTTCTTTCAGTTTCATAGGAACTCCAACTGAAAGTTCGAATGGAGTTTTTCCAATACTTATATTAAATGACGAATTGATATATTGCTGTACTACATCGACATACTTATGCCACTCAGCTGGTTTTGGCATTGATAGCTTCGTTAGCATCGAAATGAACACTCGATTTACTCTCTCAACTTGGCCATTTCCTCTCGGAACTCCTGTCGTTATGAGCACGAGCTTGATTTTCTGTTTGTCGCAGTATTCTTTAAAAGCATTAGACGCAAACGCCGTTCCTCTATCTGATATTATTCGTCTTGGATTACCGAATGTAACTGCTTGTTTACTTAAGCGAGCCATCACCTCTTCAGTTGTCGTCGACTTCGTGGGATAGAGCCAAGTGTATTTCGTAAACGCGTCAATCCCCGCAAATAAATAATTATAGCTCTTTTTAGTGGAAGGCATTGGCCCGAGATGATCAATGTGATATGTATCTAGTGGTTTTTCACCTTTATCAATCGGATTTAAAAATCCTGTCTTTCTTTCAGCTAGAAGACACTTGACGCAGTTTTTTACGAACTTTTGAACTTTTCCTTGCATTTTCGGAAACCAAAATTCTTGTTTAATAATATACTCAGTTTTTCTCAGCCCAAAATGTCCTTTTTTGTGCGCTTGCCGTATCACCTCTAGTTGCATCGACCTTGGAACCACGAGAAGAACATCTCCATCACACTCTCGATACAAAACACCTTTCTTCAATACGAACTCCGTCTTTTCTTCGCGTTCAATACATCCGATGACCTGTCGAAGCTCCAGATCTTCCTTTTGAGCCTTTTGGATTTGCAGAACAAATACGTCTCGACCTTCCTGCACCAACAGAACATCTACAGGATTCCTGCTCAGAGCGTCAGCGTGCTTCATTGACTTGCCTGGACGATGCTCGATAGAATACTGGTATTCTTCAATCAATAGAGCCCAATGAGCTACACGTAAACTTGTATCTTTCTTTGATATAGTCAAAGCAAATGCACGACAGTCTGTCACTGTTTTTACTGGAATACCCAAGAGATAGAATCTAAATTTTTTGAGCGATTTGATCACTGCCAAGACTTCTAATTCATAACTTGTATATTTCTCTTCCGTCGGAGAAGTTTTCCAGCTAGCGTAATAAATAGGGTGCAGTATACCATCTTCACTATCTTTCTGCATTAGAATTGCTCCAAAGCCTAACATGCACGCGTCAGTATGAAGTTCAGTCTCTGCTCCAACACGATACAGTTTCGGCACTGGTTTTTCCATCAACGCATTTTTTAAAAGATTAAAAGCACTACGTTGTTCGGCACCAAATTCAAATTTAACACTGTTTCTCAGTAGTTGAGATAAAGGGCTCGCAATCACCGCAAACTGGGGAATAAATTTCCGAAAATATCCAGTTAAACCCAGGAAACTTTGCACTTGTCTTACTGTTTTAGGTTCTGGAAAACGTGCTACAGCTAATGTCTTTTTATCTGAAGGTTTGATTGAACCCTTTTCAACAATGTATCCTAAATATTCGACACGTTTTACCAATAATTCACATTTTTCCCAGTTGATAACCAATCCATATTTACTCGCGGTTTCTAATACACGTTTAAGTTTCTCCAGATTCACAGCTTCATCTCGTGCAGGTATAATTAGATCGTCAAGATATGTCAGCGCTGTTCCGTCGTTAACTAAATCTGCTCTAATACGTCGTTGAAAAACTGCCGGCGAATTAGAGAGCCTGAATGGAACGAATGATGTATATTTAATACTCGACTCCTCCATTGGCACATGAAAGAAACCATCTTTGAGATCAAGTGTGCTGAATACAGCTGCATCTTGAAGTCTTTCAAGTTGATCTTCTATTAAAGGTAAAGGGTATCGATCCCTAAAAATTTTCTTATTCAGCAATCTATAGTCTACGCAAAGTCTTAGTTCACAATTATTCTTTTCAACCAGTACAATCGGACTGGCATATTCTGATACACCCGGTCTCACGATTTTGTCTTTTATCCCCTGATCAATAATTTTATTCACTTCACGTCGTTGTGATTCAGATAATCTTCGCGGGTTTTGATGAACAGAATGTTCGTCTTGCAATATTATCCGCATTTTAACGCCTTTGTCTGCTATTTTCTCTCTAACTAACTGCCGCACTACTTCTTTAATCTCTGGGTTCACTGAAAGTCCAACAGAAGCTTGAATCTCGTTTGTATCTTCAGGAAAATCTACGTCTACGCTATTTCCCTCCAGTCAACATTGCTCACTTTAGACAATTGAAAATCAATTTGTGGGTCGTCTTCTTCGATCTTAGTCAACGCCGCTTGTCTTTTCTTCAAAGTGATCTCAGCCTGATTGGATAATTCGCCACCAATGATCAAATCGTGCCCTGTGTAATCATCGGGAACCACATCAAAATTGAGAACAAACGATATGTCATCTATTGTTATTTTTGCATCAAATCGTCCCAACGTTTTTCCACCCGTCGCTCCAACACCATTGAAAAAAGTCGTTTTCTTTGGTAACTTTGGTGCACCTAGCTGAACGTACAATGTTGATCGCAATAAATGTAAATCACTCCCCGAATCGATTATCGCGTCCATGTCTTTTCCAAGAATGTTTACAGTTTTATATGTTTTCTTGTCACTGACACTAGCTAAATCACAGAGAGGCTTAGCTCCACTTGAACTATTGTTATCAATGTCTTTCGCGCACTTACTCGCAACGTGTCCAATCTCTGCATTTAAAGCACTTTGTCCCCTTCGACTTATTAGGACAATCAGCACTCACATGGTTTTTATCGCCACAGTTATAACACCTTTTAATTGACTTGTCATGTTGTTCTCCCTTTGCTTGACTATTAGCGCGTTTGGATTTGTCTTGTTGTTTAAGTTTATTTCTATTGTTGCTACGTCGCTGCATCATTCCATACTGCCCAAATTTTGTTCTAAGACTTTTTATCGTTTTAGTCCCATACGAGATAGTGTTGTTGGCCTCGTCATTTTGTATCCAGTCAACAATATATTGTATTTTAGCCTCTAGTTCAATATTAGCATGACTAGCGATCTTCAGCATCCGATAAATATATTCCTGGTATAACTCCTCAGGTTTTTTCTTGCTAATACTCAATTGTTTATGAACCTGTTTACTATTAACGGTCTTGGCAAACTCTTCTTTGAGCGCTTTTTTAATTGACTTCCACGTTTTTGTACTGCATTCATAAATTATAAACAATTTCGTAGAGCCCTTCAACAATCTTTTCCCTAAAATTACTTTCTGCGGATCAGTCCAATCAAAAATCTCTGCTGTCTCTTCAAAGTTTTTAATCCACCGATAAACATTTTCATTTCTGTCACCACTAAATGACTCGAGCGCATCTTCAACGTCTTTGAATGTTAACACCGTTTGGTTGTAGTGGCCAGTAGACTTTCGTTGTTTCTTCTTCACCTCACGTCGTCGTTCTTGTTCATCGCCATCACTATCGCTGTCGCTTTCCTTGTCGTCATCGTCATCTTGATTATGATCATCCTCTTCTAGTGCTGCCTTTAGTCTATTTCGTAGTACAGGTTTATTCCCGGTTAACTTTAGCCCTAAACCACGCAATTTCTCTTTTAATTCATCTTTCAATAGTGAATGCACATCTATTTCATCATCGTCTTCGTCGTCGTCGTCACTCCCTTTACCACCGTCACCATCATCCCCGTCTCCATTCTCAGAATCTCGGGCATTTAGATTACTCTAACTATGCTGATTTTGGTTACTTTGCGATTCTGAGACTCCATCTGCAGACTTTGCCAAGGCTTTCCTTAATCGCCCAGCAAGCACAGCCCTGCCACCACTCAATGGCAGATTCAACACTTCTAACCTTTTCCTCAACTCTTCAGATTCCATAGAGTCCTCGTCTAGATCAACACTACTTGGTACAGTCGCCATCGTGCTTCCGAACAAAAAACAGGTCTCAAACTGAACAGCTTGTAAGTCACTCGATAAAACTATCACACTATCTGCCGTTAAACAATTTTTTTTCGTTTAGTACGTCCATCTCAACACTCTGTAACTCGGCACTCAATGTATTCAATCGTCCTCGCGTCTTTTCTTAGTACCGCACTCTCACAAGTCTACGTCGTAAAACTATCTCCATTCACGTATACTTATTAATTTCACTCTCTACCCGAACCGCTAACGTGGCTTTCATCCCGGTCGGGCCCCCACTTTGTAGGAATGAATAAAACCTTTGCGCGCGAAATAGGTATGTTATTTATTAATTAAGTATACTGATACAGAAACGGTTTGCAAAGAATATCAAATAATATAGCTTTCACATGTGTTCCACCCTTCGCAGAGCTCGTCGTACCGAGAACGTCTCGTCTCCTATCAACTCCAACTCGTCTACCCTTTTCTCCAACCAAAAAAACAAAATCACGAGCGTTCTATTCACTGTTATCTGAACTCGTTTCAAACACATATTGGCAGTCAACTAAATTTTCATAGGGTGATTCCAAAATGTGTAGCTAATTTGAACTGGATTTTTTCATTTGAAGAAGAAACAAAATAGTATGTTCCATCATAAGCATACAGCAGTGTAATATAATCTAGCTCCTTTAAGCCCGGGGTATCCATTGCAAATGCTGTTTGAATGTCTTTTGGAAAGAACTAGTAAGTAAAATAAAACATTAATTTCGTACTTCAACGTTCAGGTCAACAAGCCCCAAAATTATTTATAATCCAGTCACATTGCCATGGATAGGCTCCATCTCATCTTAATCAACGTCGACTCCATTGTTACTCTACATCGACGTGACGACCTCTTGGAATTCATCGTCAAGCAAAAGCTTGACATCATGCTTCTCACTGATGAAAATCATCAATTGAATTTAAAAAAACGGATTGGTGAAAGTTTCAAAAGATGTTTAATCGGGGTTACCAGGAATTTAACATCTCACTAATGAGATTATTAGTAGCGTTTGCTGATGATCTGATCATTTATACGAAAAGCCAAAAAGCTGTCCAGCTGTACACTGATAGTAGATGAATGAAAATTAGTGCGCAAAAGTGCGAAGCAATCTTGTTTCGGACAACGCAGTGCAGGGGGTCAGTCAAGACCTGAATCGTAATTGGAAGAATTTCCACATTATGGCTGGTGAGATTAGCTCAAAATGGGTTCCACAGAAATCCTGTGAACAATGCCTCAATGCTCATCTTGATCAGTATCTGCACTATCTGAACATGTCAAAATTATGCTCAGTAAAGTACATAAGGCAGTCATGGCCCTTCGACGACTCTTTCATTCCAAATATATTGGTCGAAAGATCAAAGTTATCCGTTACAAGACTCTGGTTAGACTAGTTTTGACATATGGATGTCAGATCTGGCACGAGGAAAGTCCTAGTGCTATGGAAAGACTAAAACCTCCAAACGCATTCATGTATTTGGACATATATAGACGGGTAACCGATAAAAATATAATTTATCGTCCGAATTTGAGCTCATGAGACCAACAATTCCCATGGAGATACTCGATTGCTAGATTTATTGAGGCTGGTCGAGCTGGGATGCAGCAATCTAGGTATTGGTGGCTAAATAACTATGTCTAAATTATTTTTGGTTATTTTTGTTCCTCTGTTTTTGTATTTTTCATTATTAGTTTTCAGTTTCAGCTCATTATTGCTGCATATAATGTTGTTGTTGTTTGCTTGTGTTAAAAACTATATTAGAGGCAAGTTTCAATATTTAGATTTAGAGATAAGGTTTAACGTTTATCTAAGGAATATTATGAAAGCATTGTATTAGCATAAGATAAAGTTTCTGATAGTATTTTCTTCTTCTTCTTAGCACTACAACCCCTCTCGGGCCTTCGCTTCTTGCAAATAGCGCCTTCAACTGTCTCGGTCCATTGACAGCATACTCCAATTTCAGATTCTGTACAGTAATGAATTTTCTTCATCGACCGAGTCAAACTAGTATTTCCTTTGTTTCCGCACTGGTCTCCGCCTTCCAGTTCTTCCTACGAATAATTTTTTGGGCATCCATTGTTCGTCCATACGATCCACGTATCCAGCCCACTTCAGCTTTCACAGTCTTGCAATCATTAAGACCTCCGGCTCGTCAAAATTTTCATATCGTTGTATCGAACTCACCATTGGTCCCCGTCAAGCTTCGCTCCGATAATTCGCCTCAGGAGGTAAAAAAAAGTTCACAATTGTGCTAGTACTGTAATCAATTTTTATAGTGTTGTTTGGGTTTTTTCCTCAAAAAATATGTAATGGTTATAATTAAATTGAGTTTGATATTGTTTCATTGATTAAGTGTTTTTGATTAATAATGTATAAATTTAGAGAGCCATTAAGCTTTAGGATTTTTATTTATAGGAATATGCGTTACATTCTATGAAAAGTTAAAACGATTAGTATTGAATAAAGTGACGTGCTATGATAATTTTGACGAGTTATTCTGATTATATACGCTGAAGGAAAGGAAAGACGAGAGGAGATTGATTGCCATTTGTGAAGATGCATAGCTGTATGATGAGTCCTATTCTACGATTACAACGAGTAACAAGAGACCCGAACGTAATTATTGTTTAGGGTTTTGTAAAAAAAAAAATTTACAATACCGTTTCAATATCGGTACGTGTCCATCCTTCAGTGCATCACAGTTAGTTTTCTCGGAAAATAGAGAAGCTACAATTATTAAATTTTGCAAACAGCACGGAAGTTTTCCGTCAATGAAAGTTCAACAGTCGAAAACAATTTGACAAGAGATTTTAAGCAGTGTCTCCACATTTAAGAGTTTGACACAGTCATTGTTTTTCACCAATGATAGTTGAGTGGGGTATCAAATAACCAGCGATGATAATATCTTTAAATGACCTTATCGTTGAAGCGGAAGAACACGACGAAATTGTGATCTCCTTTCGCGATTGGACACCAAGTGGACAAAAATATTAAACCAAAAATATTAAAAAAAAAAATTAAAAATCGATTGCAAAAAATACCTGAGAAGTTAAAATTCGCTAAACTTTGATAGTAAAAGCATGATTTATGGATTTTACATCAACTTGCATAAAATCGTCCTGATATCCTTAAATCCAATAAAACCACTTGAATATTTATAAAACTTATCAACCTTAAATATTTCAGAAGAATCGGATAATATTTAACATGGTGGTTTGAATTTTCGATGTGAAAACAACAACAATGCGTGGGTATGGAGAAATCACGATTACAATCGACTCAGACACTACGGGTTCGTTACGATTTGAATGAAAATTTCAAGAAGGATATATATCATGTATGACTTTGAGAATCTGTTTAACGAGTAGTATTGGTAACCTTAAAACAAAGTGGCGGCCGCTTTAAATGAGAACATTAAGTAAATTCATCTTATTTTCCACCAAGTTCAGCATGGAAAGTATAGGCTAGTGACCCTGAATGAAAACGTAATTTTAATGGTGACAAAATCGTGGTGGTTGGTTGTTTTGGGTACTGCAATTACAAAAACTTTAAAAGTTAAAATTTACTCAACCTTGTTAATAATAGTGCAATTTATAAACACCACGTTTTTAAAAATGAATTCATATGGGTACTTCAATTCAAATTTAAGTAGTTCAAGGAAAGGTCGTTATACTCCGGAAGTTTCAACAAAATAAAATCGCATTCACGGAAGTAATAGTAAATTGAAAGTACTTCAAATACAACAAAAAACAATAAGTGGTTTTTCTACCATTCGGGCTTTCCATCGAACCAGACACTCCACTTTCATTTGGATCTTTTACCAACTTCCTAATTTTGATTTGTAATTCTCAGAACATGATCGGCTGGAATGTGATCAGGTCACGTGTTTTTCTATTAAAGTTTACGTTAAGAATAAATTGCTGGTGATCAATAGTTTTTGAATATTTGTACTGATACAAACAAAGAAAACATCTATAAGATTTCATTCTGTAAATGATTGCTAGTAATATGACAACAAAATGGCGGCAGGTTAAAATGGAGCAGCAATGGTTTTTCTTTTAAAGGGAGTATATATTTGTTGTAAAAGTATGTCGTTAAAATTTCTCTTGAGACTATTTACTTTTCGTGTCCCATATCGTACGTTAAGACAAAACTCTTCGGACATGAGCTTAGTTCTGTCACTCTAATTTGTATTAAATTAAATTTTCTTCTACATGAATAGTGAATTGTTTGATAAATTGCCCAATGCTCCTGTCAGAAAAATTTTACTAACAACTTACGATATGCAATCGCCAACACCAAATAAAACCAAGAAACATGTAAAAAAGAGATGGATATATTCGAAAGAAAATCCATTATTGCTCCATTTTCGACTATTTTTTTGCAATGTAAAAAATCACTCACAACGTGCATTTTAAAATTTTTTGTACGCTATTCATCTTATCTGCAAATTTTAAGAAGATCAAATCAAAACTGCAGTGTCTGATTTGATGGAAAGTTCGTAGAGTACCTAAAACGGTTGGAATGAGTGAAATTCCAAACGGCTACAGTTTCCATGAATATGATTCGATTTCCCTTAAACTTACAGAGCATATAAATATCAATTTTTGTTGAGTCTTAAAAACACCATAAATCAACTACTCAATTCCATAAAGGCCACGATCAAGCATAACTATTTTATGTTCAATAATAACACATACATTGCCTAGGACGGTCTCAGTAAGGGACATTCAATGTCCTCAATAATGTGCGAAATATTCTTATAATCCCTGGAAAAAGTCTTTATATCCAAAATTGTCAAAAAATTCAATGCATACTTTAGAAACCATATGTGGATGATTGTTTCACCGTTATTGACTCAAAAGAAAATAAATATACCGAACTACTTACCTATTGAATGAAATACCCCCCATTGAAATACACCCGAAGCGAAAAAGAAACAAAGAGCTAACTCAACACTATGAACCTAACCTTGACACGGGAGAAAACGTGATTAGACCACAAAATATACAGAAAACCAACTATAACCGATTATAGCATACACGTAACATTTAACCACCCTGCACAACATAACCTACCAGCGTACAGATCAATGATGCAAAGACTCCACTCCATCTCCGTGACCCCTACTAACTACTTCAACGAACTACACAACATCTACAGAATAGCAACGTGACATTGACAAACTTGTTACACACTATGCACAAAAACAGGAGCGCCAAATGACTAAAACTCATAAAAAGGACCAACCGTGGATTTTGTTAACATACCTAGGCAAAGAGACATACAAACTATCAAACTTCCTCAAGAAATACAAACTGCTTACAAAACTAAAAACAACATTGGAAACAAATTGAAACCAAAACTGAATGACACATCAATATACGGCAGCAGCGGAATATACAAACTGACATGCAAAGACCGCGGCATGGGTTACATAGGAAGGACAACGTGGAAACTAACGACAAAATACAAAGAACATCTACGAGCTTTCTTAAATACAAGTAACAAGGCAGCCTCAAATCACGCAACGCACCAACAAAACCATGCACACGAGCCTGATGTTATAAGAAACCCTATGGCATTGCTACATACACAAAGCACAGGACCACGACATGATATCCCAGCAGGTCTTAAAATGTACATAAAAAAACAGACAGCAACATAATTAACGAACAATTTGTTACAAATTCTGATGCAATTTTCTTAGTACTAGACCATACACTCCGACGGGAATGGAAGCGAGATGAACCAGAATAAACAGACATCTAGCAACCCAAAAAATAAAAACCTGATATCCCTCTACCTAGCCTGATTTAGAATCTACCTGCTTAACCATATCCTACACCTATAAAACTCATTTCCTTGTACACATCCTTTAGACACTGAAGATAACGCAAAGAAGTCAAAATGCGTCTGCTCACACAGCAATGCATGGCCGGAAGGCTTGCCAAGAAAAAAATTATCCATACAATTTTACTGAGGGAAAATGAAATTCGATGATCATACTATTATTAACAAAGTGGAGCGAGTTTTGACTTCTAAAATATTTTTTTGTTTTTTGTTCCACTCATAAAAAGCGAACTCCATGATTTTTTACAGATTTTGCGGACCACAGGTGTCCGATCGCAAAGGGAGATCATACATTTTTTGTATATTTACCATGTACTCCACGCAGCTGATAACACTGGCTTTTCATTGGACACCCCACATGACTACTTGTGGCGGCCAAAAATCAGCCACCAACGTCATCTGAAAACTTAGGCTAGAAATTGGTTTCTAATGTAGCTTCGCCTAAAATAACAACGCGAAGCATGGCCTCGCAGATGGAGCTGCACGGTAATCAGACTTGCTTAACGCCTTCTGCTTCACTGTATTCGACTTCTTCTGGAGTTGTGGATATAATGCCACTTGTACAACCTGTTGAACAAACATCAATTCCTATGAGTGATGGAATTGTACCTGAAACATTATTGCACTCTCAAAGAATTGTACCTGAAACATTATTGCACTCTCAAAGAATTGTACCTGAAACATTATTGCACTCTCAAAGGCCCTATGATCTGCAGGAGCCTAATATACGCATAGTGGAGCCGCCGCTTCAAATTTTTGTTTCTCGTCTAGCGTATGATACCTCGTAGGAGGAACTGAAAGCGTTTGTAGACTTTAAACTTAACAAGCATGGTGTTATTAGCTGTGTTAAGCTGACTAAGGACAGCATACCGAATCGGATTGTTGCCTCCTTCAAAATTACTATGTCTGAAGACTGTGCGGTTGTTGCGCGGAGCGATTTTTGGCCACCTGGGACTCTGGTGAAGCATTACCCACCTCCACCTAGAAAGAATTTTCGTGCAGCTGCTCAACGACTCACCAAAAACTAATAATGATAGGAACTCTGTATGCAATTCTGTTTCTATGTATTATCAAAATGTCAGAGGCTTAAGAAACAAGCTCAATGACTTATCTCTCTCCTGCCAATTAGCGAATGACTCTGTCATTTGTTTAACAGAAACTTGGCTGAATGAAAGTATCGCAAGTACCGAATTTCTACCTGATCATACAGTCTACCGATGTGATCGTGATCCTGTTGCAACAAAAAAACTCGATGGTGGTGGAGTTTTAGTTGCTGTTTGCAAAGACCTTTTTAGCTCACTATGTACTGACTTCTGTTTTGCTCGTGCCGTTGAATGTGTTATTGTGAAAATTTCCCTTCCAAAAAATACCTCTTTATTAATTTGCACTGTTTACATTCCCTCCAATTCTCCCTTTGTTGTGTATGAATCTTTTTTCGATGAACTATCCTCTTACCTTCTTGGTCGTCACCCTCATTCTAAAATCGTTGTGTGTGGGGATTTCAACCTACCATCCGTGGAATGGGACATTCATACAATTCCTTCTATTTCGTCTGCAAATCATTTATCTATGCTGCTGTCTTCTTTTCTTTCCATTTGCTCTTGTGTTCAATTTAACCATATCCGTAACCCCAATGGACGTCTACTTGACCTTGTCCTTTCAAGTATCCCAGCTCATCGTATATCTGTCTCTCAGGTTTTGTATCCTTATATCAAGCCTGACCTTCATCATCCTCCATTGTCTCTAGAACTAGCTATCGAACCCTTCCAACCTCCGAGAAATGCTACTGCTTTTCGGTTCAACTTTTTCAGAGCAAACTATCAGGAAATTAAAGCTGATATGGACTCTGTTGACTGGTATGCCTTTTTCTGCGGCCTTGACTGCGATAGTGCCTTAAAATCCAAAGATAGAGCGCACCGGCTCTTCAAACGAACTGGATCTGAACAAGCGAGATCAGATTTCTGTAGGCTGAGATGTATTGCTAAAGGCGAAATAAGGATAGCCATGTCAAATTACTTCGGCAGTCTCGAGAGCTCCCTCATAACAAACAATGTCAAACCGTTTTTGTCCTACATCCGTTCCTTGAAATCGTTCTCTACTATTCCCTGTAATGTTACATGGAACAACACTGTAGCGTCTACTCCACAGGATGTTTCAGACCTATTTGCCCAGTTCTTCTCCTCTACATTTTCACCTCATAACATAAGGTATTCATCCACCGATACATTCGAAGCAAGTCTAGTCCTAATTACATCCTATTCCACCAACCCTTCTGAGGTTGAAGCTCTAATCAATTCGCTAGATCCTAACGTCAGTCCCGGTGCAGATGGATTAGCGAATATATTTGTTAAGTCACTCAGTTCCTCACTGTGTTTTCGTTTATCTCTCATTTTCAACCTTAGCCTTTGTTCTGGTATCTTTCCCACTTATTGGAAAGATGCCAATGTTGTCCCCATCTTTAAAAATGGTGATCCCTCAATTGTTTCTAATTATCGTCCAATATCTTTGCTCGCCTGTTTCCCTAAGCTGCTTAAACGCATTGTTCACAACAGACTTTCTGAATCAATGAGTTCAGTTATGAAACCGCAACAGCATGGGTTCCTGAAGGGCCGTTCCACTTCATCGAACTTAGCTGAATTTACAGACTACATTGCAAAAGCTCTGGATAAACAATGTCAAGTAGATGCCATCTTTACTGATTTCTCCAAAGCCTTTGATTCTGTGAATCATTATATTCTTGGACAAAAGCTATCCATGCTTGGTATATCTGGTTCTCTACTTTCCTGGATCACGTTCTATCTTTTCAATCGCTCGTGTTGTGTTAGTCTTTATGGAACACTGTCATCTCCTTTTTGCCCGTCTTCTTGTGTCCCTCAAGAGTCTATCCTTGGGCCTCTTCTTTTCCTACTGTTCATTAATGATCTTCCCTCTGTAATATCCTCTCCCTGCCTCCTTTATGCTGACGATTTCAAAGTGTTTCGAGTAATTAGGACTCTTGACGACTGTCAGCTTCTTCAAAATGACCTACTTAATCTCAGTAGTTGGTGCACGACAAATGCTCTTTCTTTAAACGTATCCAAATGCTTTAAGATGAGTTTTACTCTTAAAGCGGTTACTTTAATGTACAACTATACTTTGTGTAATGTTGTTCTCTCTTCTGCGGACTCATGCAAGGACCTTGGTGTAATTTTTGACCCCAAGCTCAAATTCGATGTCCATATCCTATGTATAATTACTAGAGCATCGAAGGCTGCTGGGTTCGTCCTGCGACATCTCCAGAAATTTGAAAACATTGCTACTGCTGTCCGCTTATTTACCTGCCTTGTTCGCCCGCTTCTTGAATACTGTTCAGTTTTGTGGTCTCCTCGACATCAGTATTTAGTAACTTCACTAGAAAATGTCCAGCGAAAATTCACACGGTTTTTGTTCTACAAATTTAATTTGCCCTACGAATCCTATGAGCGTCGATTATCTGTTCTTTCCATTCCTTCCTTGTCTTCTCGTAGAACATTGTTAGATCAATGTTTTCTATATAAACTATACCACCATCATATTTTATCCACTCTTAGAGAAGACCTGTACTTCAGACAGATTGCACGTCCTACGCGATCTAGTAGTCTTCTTGAGGTTCCATATGCCCGGACTGAGTTATACTTTCATTCAATAATGCCGCGTATCATTAGAAAACATAATGATCTTGAGCTTGGTTCTTTCTCCTTATCTTACTTTGTTTTTAAGAATAGACTTAAGGCTTTAACTATTATGAATTCCGTTTAATTTTTTAATTATACTTTTTTTTAACTTAGTACATACGCTTTAGATTTAAGTCTGCTTATTTTTTAATCTATTTTGTAATTGGACTTCTTAGTCTGTTAAATGGATCTAAATAAATAAATAAATGACTACCTTTGGTAAAGAAAATTTTGCGACCCGCCTTCGAAACTGTTCAAAAATTTGTTATTGTTCCAAAGTTTGTGAGTTTTATTCATCCCTTAACCAGCACCAAGCAACATCGCACGGATCTAGCAGGATAGTCGATGATCTTCCCCATCCTAGGTAACTAAAAAGTTAAAACTGTAAAAGCCAAAGCAAAACCACAGACTTAGTAATCAAAGATGTTCGCGTCAGTTTTTCAAAATTTTTTAAATGTATATGTCAACATTATAACACTGTAAATCTTCAATGCAGAAGAGAAAGAGTCGAAAGTGTGGTGGTATTATAACAAGATTTTTCCGGTTCATGTACGGGCAAAGTCTTGATGAGCAGCTAGAGTATGCAGTCGAGAAGCTTGTCAATATGGTAATTTTTGAGGCTATGATTCATGACTATCCCATGCGCTATATCGATCGCTTGAAAAACCCTTATGGAGGACCTAACAATTCACCCGAAGAGCTAGCCGTGCAAAGTTTTCTGCTTTATAGAGACCGCCAAATGTATGCTAATCAGTTCAATCAGAATATTTTGGACTGTAAACTTTTAGTTCATTTACGAACGATTGAAACTGATCAGCTGGCTAAAGCAAGAAAGTTTGCGTACCGATGGATGAACAAATTAAACATCAAATCTTCCTCAAAAGTGCCAAAGAAGTCGTGGAACGAAATGGTAAATTAGTTTCTTAAAAAATCTTACCATCAAAATATTCTAAATTTATTTCAGAGTGAAGTCTACGGAAAAAATCATATTGCTATTGCTGTAGCCGATTTTCTACGGAGTCACCAATCAGTTGGTCCCACTACGCTCAAACCATACCTTTCTGAACTGGTGGCAGCGGATCATGAGGGTTCATTGGGAATTATCTCTTCCGCCATTACTCAAGTTAATAGTCGGGACTCTTTCTCTGTGTACTTGAGTATTAAATCGCCGAGTGATACATCTTTAACCCATACCGATTTTAAGTCTATAGTGTCACTGCGAACAGTCAAATCTACTTTTACAAATATGAGTGAAGAGACTATTAAGAGGTAAGCAAATCTCGCATCGATTATTTTCTGTAAAATAAATACATTTCTGTGCAGTTTTATTTCGCCAATGGACATAGAAACAACCACAACACAATTAGAAAATGCACAGACGCAGAGTGAAAACAGAGATTCTGGTCACAAGGAAATCACCAGTCGTCGTCCATAGTTACAAACTTTTAAATAACTTAGTCAATGTGTCATTCCGAGTATAATTCCATAGTATATAAAAGTGCGAATTTCTGGAGTTCTTTTAGGAAAATAATTTTTATTGTTCATTTTTCAATTAAATAAAGTTGACATGTCTTAAAGATTACGGAAACAGCCATAGTTCCTTTCTTTCAATTAAATTAAAAAAGTCAGCAATGCTTTGTATGAAAGTGGATGTTTGCCGGTGTGTAACACACTAAAACTTGAGGGCCGGCCGATTTAATTGAAATTTATACCGAATGCTTGAGCCAGCGTAGTAGGATACGTTACACGAGTATACATATTGCGACTTGCCTCCTACGTCTAGCCTTCGTTATTAGGTTGAGATAAGGTTAAAAACAACAAGATACTGATGGTACTCCAAACGTAGTTCTCCGATATCTGCCTGAGGTTGCTATTAGGAAATATTGCGTTTATCCAACATGTTGAGCAATTCATATTTCTCAAATGAGTGGAAAAAGGCTAAGGTAAAGGGCTTTCCAATAAGAGGTGTTATTTTGAATATCCCGCTATTTTGGTAGATGTCACTTTTAAAGCTGTCATTTTTTAACATTTGACAAGTAAAAACTACGCCATTAATAAAAATTGAACGATGCACGCTTCAACAACGTATTGAAAATATTAAAATTCACTATCCGGAATTCCATCGAAAAATCATCTTGAGTGATGAGGCCCATTTCCACCTCGATGGCTTCGTCAACAAGCAAAATTGTCGCGTCTGGGGCTCGGAAAACCCAAGAGTTATTGTTGAAAAGCCTCTCTATCCTCAATGTGTGACTGTTTGGTGCGGTTTATGGTCCGGCGGAGTCATTGGACCTTACTTTTTGGAAAATGAGGCTGGAGCAACAGTTACGGTGAATGAATTGCGCTATCGAGAGATGATTTATGATTTTTTATGGCCGGAATTGGATGGTTTTGATCTGGAGACCGTTTACTCCCAACAAGACGACACTGCGTGCCATACATGCAACGAAACCATTGATCATTTATGGGAAAATTTTCCGGACCGTGTTATCTCTTGGAGAGGTGATCACAATTGGCCACCGAGATCTTGTGATTTAACACCCTGTGATTTCTTCCTTTGGGGCCACGTGAAAGAGAAGGTCTACACCAACAGCCCAGCGTCGATTCAAGACCTCAAAGATGGAATTCGTGAGGATATAGGGCAGCCACTTTGCGATTTGCTTATGGAAAATTTCATGAAAAAGAAATGGTCCTGGCAGCGTGGTCGTGGTGGTCATTTGCCTGATAATGACTATTAACGGCATACCTTCTTCTTTATAATGAAATAAACATCCGACCATTTGTATTAAAAAATGGCATTTTTCTTTTAATATCAAAATAACACCTCTTCTTGGAAAACCCTGTTTATATATGTATATATATATACAGGTATGTATATAATTGTAAATGGACAAGTGTATGGGCATGTTTTATTAGTAAGTAATTTATGTCAATATAAATTTGGTTGCAACAACGTTAAATGCCAACGAAATTACACTATTTCGAAATTGCACCATTAAACACTCTCTGAACACTTTCCAGCATATCAACCCCTTGACTGTTGATAAACTCCTCAATTAACTAATTTCACTTGCAAGCGCCTGAATTGAATTTTATTACATGCCACCTAACTTATTTGCCAGAGACAAGAAAGCTTTCAGCCAATGGAAAATGATTCGGGTAATATAAGTTAGTTGTACTAGTTTGCAGCAATTACACTTAGAAACTCTAAGAATTGTTCATGGCAGAGATAAATCTAAAGCAACATGGAAGAACAGAAGGCGTGAAATATCACAAGCCCATAAGTAATCCTGACTGTTAAAGAACAATAGAATCGTGAAGAGAAAGAATAGAATTGAATGCAAGAGAACATTAGTTCAAAGGTGGGTGTTGAGTGTATTTGCTAATAACATTTTATTAACGATGCTTGCTTTGGATCCTATTTCCAGCAAACGTGTCGTTGAGTTGCCAAAAGGCAAATGTAAAGCTGGAATAAAATTCAATTCTACAGTTAAAATAACGCTTTTATTTGATTTGTAAAGACCCATTCCTCCCCTATTCTCGTAAATTATAGTCGCCGCATTCACTGCATCAAAACGAATAATCCAAAGGATCATCATCACGCCCCATCCTCACAATACAAAACAGGGACATACTGGAAAGTATTGTTCTTGTTTCTGGTTTCAGATTTTAATTCCACTCATTCTTCAGTTCTCTACTCAACTGTCGCTTCCCTGTGACAAAGAGTCCTGCAAATTTTGCTGTGTACCTTGAAGCTATTCTGCAGTTCAACTACATACCTTGACATTTGAATCCTCGTTCTGAATGAATTGCTCGACAGGTCTGTCTGTGTAGACTAATCCATGCACGTAAAACTTGAAAGTGTACAACGATAACCAAGTAATTTGTAAATTTGAACAACTGCTTTTCAGACGTTTACGGGAACTTTGAAAATACAGGGAGAAATAGTTCTTCCTGCATAATATTTTTAATTGTTTTTAATGGCGAATTGACAAGGAAAACATGCACTATGCTATAAATTAGGGTCTAACTTCTCCGTGGTACAAAAAGTGAATAAATTGAATAGGCATAAAAAATGGGATGATTAACTTTCAGCACCAAATGTAATGTCGTTAAGGCACACTTTATAGATTGCCTTTACAAATCAATCAGAAGTATTAAGGTGAAACAAGCTGGCAAATATTTATAATAAGTAAATGCAAAAATTTAGTAGGTGGAAATATTTGTCTATTTATTTATATGTAGGGAATTAACGAATATCAATTTGTTTCAGGAAAACTTCTTTGGTGTTACTAAGAACCGTGACAAAATGTTAATATCATCCACATAATCCATTACTTAGCTTGACTTGTTCAGTAACGTGCCTCTTGTATCGACAGGTAGCTTTCTTATGACATATTATGGAGCCAAGTTGTATACCAATAGGGCCAGCCCATCTCCCTGCTTTGGTCTGATTTTTATGTCAAAGGTGTCGGTGAGTTGATTATTCATGAGGGCTTTTGGTAAGACGGATTTCTTAGGATACCAAAGAAAAGCATTATTAAGTACAATAGGTTACGTTCAATACAGTCGTACGCTTGCTTAAAGTCAACGAAAACTTGGTGTACGTATATGGTGAACTACCAACATTCATCAAGTAGCTGCTTTACTGCAAACAATTAGTTTGCCGTCAATCTAACTGCTCTAAGGCCATTGGCGCTGTGCAGAAGATTTAGGAGGTTTTTAAAATATGATGTCCATATTTTCTTGATTCTGTTTTCATCAGCGTCGATATTGGAGATGTCATTACGGCAGAGCATGAGCTTGGGCTGATAACCTCGTTTCATGCTTTTTACTGCTTTGTATACTTGTCTTGTGTTGTTGCTCGCTAGACTTACATCGATACTTGTCAATACCAACTAATAATTTCTCTTGAGCTGAGTTTGATGTCCGGTCATGTGTCCTATCATCGTCTTAATTGTCACTTTCACCTCCACCCATAGATCGGTCCTTGTTTTCAGTGACATGTTTGATAGCAAAGGAGCCAGCTGGTTATCGAGGATTTCCATAAAATTTTTTGACATAGACTCCGCTTGAAGCCTCCCGATGTCGAATTTCTGTGGAGGACTTATCTTTACCAAATACGCATTTCACATACGACATCGATACGTTCATTTGATCAAGTATTTATCTAAGTAATAATTTGCTCCCTGGTATGTATGGACGTCAACAACGCCTGACACCCATCTTTGCTAGTTCAGAATATAGTCAATCTAGTTTTGTGTGTTGCCATCTGGTGATTTTCAGGTCATTTTGTATACGTGTGAATATGGGGAAGCAAATTGAATGGACAAGTAGATTTCTGCTACATGTATAGTCAGTGAGGCGCTGCCATTTGGTAATTGTGGAGGTTATATCTTCCAGCTGTTCTTCGATGAGCTAGCTCATAAATCACCCAGAATTATTTTGGTATCACTAGTAAGCAAGAAGTTGAATATTTTGTGCAGGCGATCGCAGCACAGTTTTTCAGTTTTCTCATTCCTTCCTCGGATCAGAACATGTACGTCCATCAACCAAATTTTGAAGAATTTTGCTTTTGTACGGATCACACACAATCATTCATTGACAACCTTAAAATCAATGACGTGTGATTTGAATTCCCTATCCACAAAAAAACTACTCCTAATTCTTGTTTCCAGCAGGCTCCCCACTTTCGAATATTGTGTGTGATCTTATGCCTTGAATAACACCTTCACCCTTTACGTCAGTCTTTTATAAAAAGTACAAGTTGCCAACGAAAATCCCAAAGGTAATTGGATCTGAGTACTTACAAACTGTAACTGCCATCATCATATTCACTTGCCCCAATAAGATCAGGATCACATCGGCTGACTTTGTGTTTCCGCAGAAAACCTGAATTCAAAATATTGTTATTTAACCAATTTCCAACTACACATATAGCGGAGCCGTTTGCTTGTTGACAAGAAACAGATAAGATCCGTATCTTGGTTCTGTAGCCTCAAACATTTTGATAATAAAAAGCAACTGGTGAACATAAATTATAGGAAGAGTTCTTACAAAACTAAATTGCAAGTAATGGTTGCCTTAGTGTACGAATGCCTTATCTACATAAATTTATTTTTGTAGTTGAGACCAAACATATCAAGCGGTGGTCGTAAAATTCGGCACTTTGGTAAAAACTATAAGTTCCTAAAAAGCTATGAAAAAAACAGGTCAGCTCGAAAAACAAAATGGCGGCTAGTCGAACAACGGAATTTAAAAGGCTTCTAAAACTCACAATTTTAATCTGATGTAAATGAAACAAGAAAGAAAATAATGAGGTCTAAGAATTTTGACATTTTGTTGAACTTGCACATAAATGCAAGTTTCAAAACGGCGGTGGTTCAAATATGCAATTTTTTCAGATTTGTGTGGCTCCCTAGGGGCCACTTTTTCCTGCAGATATTGATGAAACTTGGGATTATGGATACCTGTGCTAAGTTTAATATTTTTCCCTATCTAAAGTGAAATTGTGATTTCAATGCGATTTGGCACATTGTTTGATGAGACTCTAACACACAAATATTTAAAAAAATCAAAAATTAAATGCATGCATTCAAAATTTCGGCTTCCAAAGTCACAAAGCAAGCACAATTCGTTATTTTAGTAGCAAATGAAATAATGGATACCTACTTTTCATGGAAACGTTTTTAATGGCTTCACTTAGAAGTATTTATGCTACAAAAAACATTTTTACAATAGCCTACTAAAATTGCAACCTCTGTATCCGTCTGTTTGTCCCATCCTTCTGTCTGTCCGTGCATCACAGCAAGTTTTCTCACAAATCACATAAGCTAGAGTGATGAGACTTTCTACATAGGTCAAAAAATGGTGCTCCCTAAAAAGTTGCAATGCAAAAAAATATTTTAAGGTGTTTAAGAGGGGTCTCCCTATAAGAAGGGGGAGACTCTTAAACACGTTTTTTAGAATATGGGCGTCAAATCAAAGATTTTGCTGACAACTTTCCAAAACAGGTGCTAAACAAGAGGCGTTTGCAGGGAACGGTGCTGAATGACGGGAAAAGTACGAAAAATTTGTACCCTGTCCCTTCGCGATTGGATATGTTTGGAGAGAAATAGCTGAAAAAATCATGAAAGTAGGTCTTTATGAGTACAAGGCTAACAAATACCTCAAAAACTAAGATTCGATCAGCTTTGTTAATAATAGTAGTTTTTAGGAATTTTACGTTTTCATCAATAAATACAAAGGATGGCCCTTCAATTTGCTAAAAATCTGTACCTCAATTCCCTGATTTAAAACGCTTTTTGAAATTTTCATAAAAATGAAACATTAAACAGTTAAGTTATAGACGATTGAAATTTACCAACTAAAACAACAATTACACGTGATACTGTATAAATATAAATTCGCAAAGGACCCAAAGACTATAGAAGTGTAAGGGTTTCGTTGAAAAGTTTAGAAATATTTTTAAACATTGGTGTGATATCATGACTACTCAAACATTGAGGTCAAAAGACTGAAAGAAAAATGGCGGCAAACTAAAATACATAATAACCATATATCATTTTTCCAGCTCAATTCATGGAATACACGTGTGAGCATGTTTTGATATTCAGAAGTAGTTGTTTGATTTACTAATTATTTTACAATAACCTTCTGACGAAAAAACTCTCCTGCTACTTTTACTTACCTTAAACAGGGTTTGACTTTCAAAGTGGGGGTCAATGAAATGACCCACCAAATACTGATATCTACTAGAAATTTGCCTTTCCGGCTGGTGGTGCCAACGAAAATTTTTTTAATTTTCAAGTTACTGTTACAGCTTCTTGATTTCATCAGATAGTGCATTTACCTAACACCTGGCTAGTGGGATACGGAGAATTCAATTGAATAGAATTGTATAAGCTCAAAAAACACTTTGATCACATTCATTTGTATACTCATAACTCAAATTTTACTGATTAAAAAATATCTTCTTCTTCTTCTTCGCACCTCCAACTGCCTAGGTCCGTTGACCGCGTCTTCCAATCCCAAAATCCGAGCAGCGATGAACTGTCTTCGTCGACCGAGTCAGACCAGCGTTTCTTCGGTTTCCCCACTGGCCGCCGGCCTTCAGTTCTCCTAACGAATACCTTCTTAGGTATCCGTTGTTCGTCCATACGATTCATGTATCCAGCCCATTCCGCTTCCGCAGTCTTACAATCAAAAATTTTTTGCCATTGGTTCCCATCAAGCTTCGCTCCGATTATTCTCCTCAAGACCCATCACTCAAGGCGGGAGTCCATGTTTCACACCCATAGCATAACACAGGTCTTATCACAAATTTGTATACTTGGAGCTTTGTTTTCCTGTGTATGCAGTTGGTCTGCAAGATCGTCAATACAGAATAGAACATTTTATTTGCAAGCTGTATTCTTTGGCATATTTCGTCTCTTTTATTGCCCGTTTTCGTTATTTTGGCACCTAAATACACAAATTCACTAACATTTTCAAAAGTGTATACGCCCAGTGTGATATTTTGTGTATTTGGGGTATTTTTCCTCGACTGCGTCATGAACTTTGTTTTATTTTCGTTGATTTGTAGCCCTACTAGCTTTGCTTCGCTGTCGAGTTTCAGGAAGAGTTCTTTGGCAGTTGTTAGTGACCGTGACAGAATATTGATGTCGCCCGCATAGGCCACTACTTGGCTCGACTTGTATAGTAATGTACCTTGCATACTGACAGGTAGCTTCCGTATGACGTACTCTAGAGCCAAATTGAATAGCAATGGGGCCGGCCCATCTCCCTGCTTTAGTCCGATATTTGTGTCAAAGGCATCGGTGAGTTATTGATACGGACTTGGAAGGTTGTCGACATCATTGTCATTGTCATTTGATTAAAAAATTGATTCCAGGAATGAATAAGCAACAAATTCGCAATATTAAACAATCAATGAAAATTTTAGTGCATGGCCATAATTGGTAATTATGTTTGTATATTTTTTACATCGAAGTTACATTTTATGCACACTAAGTAATTTTATAGGGAGCATACGTGGAAAAGAAGAAGAGAAGGAAGTATTCATTCATATTTTACTTTATTTTCGTGACATATCATCGTGACACTGTGACTCAATTTACCTCAGTATAACAAAGACGTACTCCATACTGCGAGTAATCCAACTGATGCATTCGGATGAGTCTGAGTACAAATTGCTTGTATCAATGGGCCGTCGATAAGTCGAAAGCGATAATGCGGCTTGGGATTCTCTGAAAAGCATAAAAGAGAACCAATACTTTCGTACAACGTTAATAACTTTAGACAAGACAAGGGCTGGGAAGTATTTCGCCCTTACCTGACACTCCTAGAGAGAGTCTATATCTACCTTTAAATGACAACCATCATCCAGTCAACGCATCTCTTCAAAACAGGCAAAGTTAACTCAAAAAACACCAAAAATCCATTTGTACTATTGTACCCCGTACGATAAAATATTGACTATGCACTGAATATGATACGAACCAAATTGTATCATTTTTTCGACCTCTAAAAAAGATTAAGAACTGGCATGCATATTGTCATAAAACAACTTCACTTAATAATAAAAAATTAAACGATAATTAACTGACTACTTTTTTAATTGATAAAGAGGTACCCCTTAGCTTTTTAGGATTTTGTAAGATCATTTTACAAAACCCTACTATAGTCACGACTCGTCTGACCGTGTGTCACAGTAATTTTTCTCGCAAACCTTACTTATAAGTAAAAACATAAAACTTTGTGCGTAGGTATAAAGTGGTCCCCTCTTCAAAGTCCAACTACAAAAAAATATGGTATTAAAGAGGGATCTCCCCATATACCGGAGTGGCCCCAAAAAAAAACACATTAAAGGTAGCCGATATTAGTATCAAATGAAAGGTCTTGATGAAAACATTTCAAAACAGGTTTTAAACTGGTATTTTTTGCACCAAGGGGTGCACAGGGAGGAAAAATACACGAAAAATTGTTCTCCTCCCCGCTCGCCATTGGACGCATGTGATCAAAAATTTGAAAAAATATAGAGGCATGTGTTTATGAGCACAGCAACAAAAAATACATCAGAAGTCAATATTTGCTCAACTTTGTTAATAATAGTATGATCTTTGAATTTCACATTCTCCGCAATAAAATCGTAAAGATACCTTCAAACTCAACGAAATTTTTTTAAAGCCCTAAAAATGGATGTCGGTCTTTATGAGTGTAAGGGCAACAGATACCTTCAAAGTCAAAATTTGGTAAACTTTATAATTGATAGTACGATTTATAAATTTTATATGTTTGTCCGTAAAATCCGAAGGGAACCATTAAATTTGCCAATATATGGGATTAAAGGGATCTTTTCAAAACAGTTCATTAAATTACCTAATCTTCGTTGAGACGTGTAGTAGAGGGGGAAATATATGAAATGTTTGCTCACCTTTTCGCCAGTAAAAGAGTATTAGTATCATTAAATTGAATGAAATAGAATACTTGTGTAGTCCTTTGAATGTTTCTTATATTCTATAAGTTTCAATGTAATTGAATTATATTTACGGATATTATAGCTGGTCAAGCTTTCTTCGATTAAAACAATCTTACACGCTTTTTTAACTACTTGGACCTTCCATCAAACCAGACACTACACTTTTGACTGGATCTTCTTCAAATTTTGAGACGAGATGAATAATATAAATTTATTTCAGATTTGACAAAATGGTGGCCGGTTAAAATGGGACAACAACAGTTTTTCTGTTAAAGCAAGAATATATGCAAGAAAAAATTGTTGGATAAATCACTTTTCCGAGAGAAGGTGACAAATAAACGGGTAAAGTTACTTTCTGATTCATATGATTACTATGGGACTCTGTATTTAGCCCTGCCATTCGACTTTCAATTATACTTAAATGTTCAGAAAGATGGTCAAATAGGGGTAAATTAGCTCAATTATTATTTATCACAAGTTGTCTTTCATGATCTCGGATTAAATAACTGTTAGTTCAGGTGGGTGGCTGTCCCTCTTAAGGCAAATCCCTAGCCAAGCCAATGGACTTATACAGTGGCTCACAGCTTATTTGATACTGCATATTTTTCAAAACCTTTGCCGCTTTAACTTCTATGTGAAAACAGATGTTTAAAAAATTTAAACTGCAATTGATTAAATAAAGCTTTCATTTTTAAACAACTGAACAGTACAAATAAAATTTAAGGTGAAATTTTATGCCTCAGATTATTTGATGCTGGACAAGTTTTCCTCAAAGTTATCCGACTGGAATTTTTCTAGTTAATTACTATTATTTCTCGCTCAACATAGCTTTGAGTCTATATGATCGATTCAACTAGCTTTATTATCAATCCTGGGGCTTATTTATTACATTCCATTAGCAACACTTTTTTTAAATTGTATTAATTGTAAAAAATGTGGTTACGAATGATTCTTACAAAAAAAATACCATAAATTAAATTGAAGTCGGGCAACTGTGCCGTGGAGACATCGAAAGAGGACAATTCTAAATAAGCCAGTATTGATAAATTCCTGACTTTTGCTCAGGGTTATCTTGATAGAATCGAAATTCACGCCTGATTGCTACATCATCAACACTTTGGAGTAAATTTTTCTTTGAAATATCAATATAAATGATCTTTTCCATATTCCCTTCAATAAAAACCAGCTTTACAACACCGACTGCCGACAAACCGGCCCAAACTCTTACGCTACCACTACCCTGCCAAACAGTCTAATCTAGGTTTTCTTTTTTAGCTCTGTACTTAGCTTTTGTCATACGTACGTTACTCCATCTGAGCCAAACATGTTAAACTTAAACTTTTTAGGAAAAATGACGCCTTTCTAAAGCCCTAAACCCTTTGAAATATGCTCAGTTACAAAGTTCAGGTGGCTTCTTAAATTACTGTTATTTATGAATCGCTTCTACCGTTGAACTCGGCCATTAAAATTATGGTTTCTTAGCACACGGCGTATAGTTTCAGCTTCGCATTTCTTGCCAATTCCAGTAAATACTTCAACTACCAATTTAGGAGCCGATGACTTACGGTTTTTGCTAATGATCTATTGTTCATCAGACTCATCCAGATTGTTATCACTATATTTCTATCGTTGTTTTGCAATCTTAGTTCTTTGGAAATCCTTTGAATTATATGCCGAGCTGTTGGTGAGCTTAAATTATCAATTCAGCTTATTTTGCACTGAGATGTCAAAATGTTGACTTACTGATTCTCGATGCTCAAGCGAGCAGCGAATAAGAGACAATTTACCTACTTTTCAGCTATAGCGTGAAAATTATTTTTTTAAGAATAAAATTAGAAGCACACAAAACTCAATATAGCGAAAAATTTTGATGTTGAGCGTGCACTTTAGATGCTAGAACACGAAGAACTATTCTTTGCCCGCGATTTTGCGTTATTCTTGTTAACAGGACATTTTAAACACCTTTTCTTACTGTCTTTTATATTCTAAATTTCAAAAATGTTCATTTGAAAACTGCATAAGATTTATAAAATTATATTGATTTCCATAAGGGCAACAGGTTGTTTGATTTTTTTTTTTCAAATGCATCATATACTCGTATGCTGTGAGCCACCGTATAACTTCGCAGGACTTTTTAAAAGACTTGTGCGAGTAAAGTTATCCTTTTTAGGGCTGCATACATCCAAATGCAAAAATGGAACCCTTATTGCATCATTCATGTGTCGGTCTGTCTGTCTATCACTGCCGATTTGCTCTGGCAACCCAACCACGCATGTGCAAGTTAAATAAATGAATTTTTGAAATGGCGATCACTTTTTGAGGACGGGGAGGGGGGATAAACAAGTTGGGTAAACAGACCTACGCTCATGTCAGAAGGGTTTTGTATTCAATTTACAAAATGCAGTGACCAGATCGAATCAAATCAAGAAACATGTCAAAGACAATTTTATTGGAGAAAATATGAAATACGAAGATCATACTATTATTAACAAAGTTGAAGGAATTTCAACTTCTGAGGTTTTTTTTATTGTTATACTCATAAATATCTCCCATGATAATTATTTCAGATGTCCATTCGCGAGGGAGGAAACACAATTTGTTCGAATCCTAGAATGGTTACAAAGCCCTTTTGCCAGGAGCTCTCTCCCGCCTCCTTGACTTGTTTTACTTATGAGCATTAATTGTAGGTACTCTTTTTCAGTCATTCATTTAATTGAATCAAGTGTTCAAGGCATGCACCTTAAACGTTGAAGTTGGGAAAAAATAACTCAAAACTATCGAATCTTCGCATTTAAAACAGCCACTATTTTGTTTTACGATTACTGATACCACTAGCTGGACCGATTCTCAAAGATATACATGACACCTATCATTTCTGAAATTTTCATGCAAATCCTAGCAATACTGTAGTGTTTGAGTCGGTAAAAAGCGCATGTTGTTCAATAGCCATATGTTGCCATAGTAATAAATGCAGCGCATATTGTTCCATAGTAATACAGGAAAATTCAAACCGCTATAACTTCGCTAAATATGATTCAAACTTTATGAAACTTTCAGAATAGATCAATCTTATAAATAGTCATCTGTGTACTGAATTTCATTGAATTTAAGGGTACCGTTAAGATTTTATTCAAGAAAACATAAAATTGATAAATCATACTATTACTAACAAAGTTGAATGGATTGCGACTTCTCACGTATTTGTTGTTGTTGTACTCACCAAGGTCTTCATTCCTGATTTTTTTCAGATTTTTCGGATCACAGGTGTCCAATCGCGAGAGGGGGACACAAATTTTTCGTGTATTTCTCCTCCCTGTGCACCCCTCGAAGCAAACTTTGCCAAACTAAGACCTGTTTTGAAAATTTCTCATCAAGACCTTTCATTTGATACCCATATCGACTAGTTTCAATGAAATTTTTTTTTCGGGGGGTCACTCCCCTATATGGGGAGACCCCCCTTAAATACCTTATAAAAATTTTTTTGTAGTTGAACTTTGAAGAGAACACCAATTCACACCTACAGTGGCTCACAGCTTATTTGATGCACTTCAATAAATATTAAACAAACTGTTGTCCTTATGCAGATAAATGAAAATTTACAAATATTTTGATGCAGATTTTACAGTTAGTATAACTGAAATTCGAAGCACAAAAGAAAGTAAGAAAAAATGTTTCAAATGTCCCGTTAGCAGTAATGAAGCAAAATCATTTGCATAGGATAGCTCACAGCTTATTTGATGCAGTTAGTTCTTTGTATCCTAGCATTAAAAGTGCACGATTTTCACCGGATTTTTTTTGGATATATTGTACTTAGTGCGTTTCTTATTTTATTTTTAAAAAAGTTATTTGACCTTGATAGTTTAAAAGTGGATAAATTGTGTAATATTTAAAATGGGCCGCAGGACAACACTTGAACAGCGGGAATTCATCATTTTAGAAATGGTGAATCTCATCGCAAAATCAGCGAAGTTGTCATTTTAAGTTCATCAACAGTTCAGCATATAATTGAAAGGTTTACCAATGAAAAAAGGTTGGAAAACAAGGGTAGAAATGCACCAAATAAAATTTTGAATGAGTCTGATGAACGGTGGATCGTCCGGAAAATAATGCAAAACCCTAAGTTATCAACTCCTAAATTGGCGAACGAAGTGTTTACTGGAATTGGTAAAGAATGCAGTACTGAAACCATACGTCGTGTGCTAAGAAAGCATAATTTTAATGGCCGAGTTGCACGAAAGAAGCCGTTCATCAGTATCAAAAATCGACAAAGCCGCCTGAACTTTGCTACGGAGCATATTTCAAAGGATTTGGACTTTTGGAAAACCGTGATTTTCGCTGACGAGTCCAAATTCAACATATTTGGCTCAGATGGAATGGCGTACGTTTGGAGAAAGCCAAATACAGAGCTCAAAAAAGCAAATTTACATGAGACTGTTAAGCACGGCGGTGGCAGCGTAATGGTTTGGGCCTGTATGTCAGCAGCCGGAGTTGGGAAGCTAGCCTTTATTGAAGGAAACATGGACAAGATCATGTACAGTAATATCCTAAAGGAAAATCTCCTGCAAAGTGCTGACGAACTCGGAATCCGGCGTGAATTCAGATTCTACCAAGATAATGATCCTAAACATAAGTCAGAAATCGTGTAATCTTGGCTTATTTGGAATTGTCCTCATTTGATGGCTCCCCCGGCACAGTTACCCGACTTAAATGTAATTGAGAATTTATGGGCTTTTCTGGAGAAAAAAATTCGTAACCACGCAATTTACAACAAAATTGATTTAAAGAAAGCTCTTTTAGAAGAATGGAGTAAAATAACGCCAGAAATGACAGGAAAGCTGGTTGAATCTGTTCCAAATAGACTCAAAGCTGTCTTGAGCCAAAAAGGAAACCATACGAAATATTGGTGTTGAACTGGAAATCCTCTACATGGATAAATTTAAGGAAAACGTGGACTGCATCAATTAAGCTGTGACATAAAATTTTGCCTTTAATTTTGTTTTTGTTATTTAGTTATTTAAGAATCAATTGTTGAAATAAATTAAATTGTTATTTTTAAAAAAGGGCTTTTATTTAATTTATTGCAGTTTAAATTTTTTCAATACCTTTTCTAATACAGAAGTTATAGTGCTTTTAGCTTTGAAAATGTTACTGCATCAAATAAGCTGTGAGCCACTGTACATACAAAATTTGATGTTTCTAGCTTAAGCAGTTTCCGAGAAAAACTGCTGTGACACACGGACGGACGGACGGACGGACAGACAGATGAACAGACGGACAGACAGGACGCGATTTTAGTAGGGTTTTGTAAAATTATTTTACAAAACCCTAAAAAATGTCATCCATGGCCTACCAGGTGACATATCAAATGAAAAATATTGATGTGGGGGTCTCAAATATTATTTGTCTATAGCTTTCAAGATAATTAATGTTGGAAGCTTTTACATGGCGAAAATTCATCGTGAAAAGAAAACAAAGTTTTTATTGGAAATTCCCACTAAATATTTATTTGCAAGACGGCCGCTTTGACAAATCATGTCTTCATCGGGTGTAATAATGATAGCCAAACATGAATTTAATGATGAAGTTAAGGCATTGCCTAGCACAATTAAAGGGTAGAAATTAAATTATTTGGAAGCTTTGGAAATTAAACAATTTAAAAATTCGTATTGTCTATTGAACGATTAAAGGGACTTAAATAATTCCCCGTTATTGAATTTATTTATATTTCTTTTCTCCAATTAATAATTTATTAAAACTTATCCAATTATTACGGTGCTTAGCTTTCATTGTGTATACAGTTATAGTTTATTAATTTGTGTTCAATATTAATTTATCATGTGTGATTTTATATCCAAAATAAATGTAACGGTATTGCTTTAATCTATTCTAATTTTATTTTATGACTAATTTTGTTGAAAAGTTAACGGTAGTTTATTGAATCTATTAATACTGGCTGTGAAAGCTTAGTCATGTCGTTAGTATGCCCAATCAAGACGTGATTTGTCGAAATCACCGTCGTGTAATTAAGTTTTTAGTGAGAATTTGGAATAAACGTTGTTTTCTTATAATTTTCAAGTTATGTAAATGAATTGATGAAAATTGAATATTTAACAATTACAATATTAACGCGCGATACTGGGGAGATACACGTTTGCAGAGGACCTAGACTACGAATATGTAGTAGTTTTGATTAATATTTTGGAAATGGTTTGTAATGTTAAAATGTTACCATGCATACTCGAGCAATGGAGTCAAAGCACTTGATACAAAATGGTGGAGAATTCAAATGCATAATAACCCGGATCTAGATTTTTTTAAGTCAATTTATGCTCAGAATATGTTATTTGGGTTACTAATTGGTTCACAAAACCCTTTTGGCAGGAGCGCTCTTCTGATACATTAAATTGTTTTTTTTTTTTAGACTGTATTCCTGTACAAAAACATAAAGTCTAAATGACAAAGCACCGCAGAAACTAATCGTTCTTACACAAGTAAATCGACAAACTAGAAATAAAAATTAACCGTCCGAATATTTCCCTTACTCATCTGCCCGAAATTTTTTCCGAATTTTCTATTCATCGCCAATTTACCGATGATACAGCGATAGAAAACTGAATAATGTTATGCAATCGATTAGATCTCCAATTCGGTCGTCAAATGTTGATAGATTGTATGAAGTCCTACATGTTTAAGCGAGAGGAAATGCACATTGCATGCGTAATAGCCCAGTCACAAGAGTATGCATAGAAAACTTTGTGTTCATTTTGATTCAGCTGAATTCGCAGATTTGAACAAAATACGTGAGCATTTCCATTTCGCAGCTTCACTTGCAAATTGTCTACTCAATTGCTATAAAAGAGCGTTTGGAAGCTTCATATGTGATATAGGAGATTTGATCGATTCGAATTGTCTATTGATGAGAAGTTTGCGTCATAGATTCATGGCTTTGAATTGACTTATTTATCCTTTTCGTAATATAACTTGATTGCAATATTCTCAGATTCCTTCAATTAATGTGGATAAAACATAATATGTATTGACTAGAATTTTAGATGTGTATGGTTATCAATGAGATATTTAATACACTTCGGAGCAGCTTCAACTACTGAGAAGCCACTTCTTTTCTAGGTATATTTGACAGAGTGAGTCTCACTTAATTAGGATTTCTGCTGAGTGCAACAGATTGTATTGCAATGTGAGATATCAGTAGATTCCACACCCAGAACCACTTACAAATTGCAGATATAAAATTTCAACTCAGCACTTCTTTAGGGAGTGAACAAATGTGAAAGTGAGCTGAAGATATCAGGAGAAGATTCTCCCCGAAGAAATGTTTCTTAGTAAATTCAATTTGGAAAATTCTATCAAGACTTCTTACGTAGCTATCTTCGGGTGCAAGACCAAATTTTCGAATGTAACAAAATAATGAAATTCTTTTATATTAGGTTAGACTAGCATATGGGAAAGGAAATATGGTGTTCGGAAGAAAATTGGAAACACAAATATGTGAATAGAATGCAGGCTGTTAAAGTTTTACAAAAAATAAAAATATGGAAACATGGAGTTTGTAGGTTGCGTAATTCTTGCTGATGAAAATTTTCTTGTAGATACGCATCCATTACTTTAAATGTTCAGAAAATGTCGCGAAATTGAAGACATCATAATTTAGAGCAAAGAATTTTTGGCGAACTAACTTCATTTATAAAAAAATAATTCTGCTTTGAATAAAATAAAAACATGCTTACATCTTTTTTAAGTTAATTTCAACTTCTGCAATCCCATAAACGCTAATCTACTCTGAATTTCTACATCTTATGTAATAATATTATGCAATCAAGTTGCGCAACAATGCGACATCTGATGATTTTGTTTTCCAGTAAGTGTTAATAAACGTTGTTCATATGAATACAGCAAACTATATCGCATTGGAGCAATCACATCAACCTGAAGGAATAATTTAACACATTTAGTCCTTGTCTATCGAATGTGCGAAATGTGGGCTGTGAAGTCAAACCACAGAAATACATACCATACAAACACTAAACTAACCACGTAACAAGATTATACGATTATGCGTAATTACCATTGTCGTTAAGAGGATAATACATTAATAAACAAATATGTACAGGTCCAAGCATTAGTGATGTTACAATCCTCTAGCAATAATTACCCTATCCAGAAAGGGATAATGTACCTTGGTAAAGTCCTTTAGCTGCCTCTGACCGCATCGTATCCTGATTACTTCGGTAAACAAGTCTAAATAGCTCCCTGATGAGATATTGGCTCAAGAATGAATCTAGGCATGATCTATGTCTTCAAGGATCCAGAAGTAGTGTGGGAAGTAGAAACTGCAAGTCAACTTCATCGACCATATTCAGCAGAGTACCTTATATTAAGGTTCTGAGCCCATAGTTACCAAATTATATACCTATATTACATACTCATAGATATCACTTAATATACTAATGACAGTAGTAAATATTTGCATCACATTACAAGAAAGTTTTTCGGAAGCATCTGTCTGCTGTAGTTTTCCTAAAACATTCTTACGAAGGAGTCTTCTAACCAGATTAAAAATGAACGTTCTCAAAGTAAAATTTTCCAGAAAGACTTGATAACATATCCAAAGGATGAAATCTTCTTTCATAATCAGCAAACGAGATTATTTTATATAGATTTTTGAATACGAATAAACTATGTAATTAATAGGTCATTTTAAGATACCGCTATTCTATTTTACTGTATTGATTGATTTAATGATTGGTTATTTTAAAAAATTGGTGCTAGGGAAGAACTTATTACACTGTCAAAAATAGTCAGAGATTGGCCACACTGTTTATTAAATTGTATTTAAACAATATGTACTTAATAAAGCTGTTTAATTAATTTTAAATACTGAAGTAAAATCATATGTCACTGGCTCACCTATGCGGTACAACGATGATGATCAAACATTAAAGTTTATCTATAATGATAAAAATAATATATGTATTGCACTTAAAATGGTGTCACGCATTTGACTGAATACTATGCGGAGCCAAAAAGAGGTACCCTACAATATTTTCGTTAATTAACTAATGAGAACAAGTCGAAATAGCAGGAGAGTAAACCAATTAGTAAATCAGACAACTTCCCCTAAATATCAAAAAATCCCCGTTGGCAGTACCAGCCGGAAAGGTAAATTTCTCGTTTGTAGCGTAAGGTTTCAAAAAAGAATTTAGCTTGCATACTACTGGACTTCTTACTGCAATTTTTGTAACATCACATGGGTATTTATTAACATAAAAAGAAATTGCCGCCGTTCGGATTTGGAGACCCTTCATAGAGGCGAAAATTTTTGCTAATTAAATTGAGTTGCACACGTATGGATCACATATTGAAAATCGGCGGGTAGCAAATTGTTATAAACATGGTTTCGCCCTTCTCACATTTGCTGTTTACACATTTCACAGTGGTTACCACCCAAAGGTGATAACTTTTTGGCTTAAACCGCTCAAATAGTTCATTTCAAAAGATTTCCATAAAAGTTTAAGCATCACTTGCGTTGCCATTAATATATACATTTTCGATTCTTTTCTGAACCATCAGGGGCCACCATTTTGAATTTTTACTGAAAACAGCTGCTAAAAATGTTAAGCTGTAAATTTTCGAATTTTTTATTTGTCATTTGATTTGCATAATTAAATTAAATTAGCTTGCCTTAATGACTTATAATTTCAAGTTTTATTGGAATCTGTTGAGAAACTTGGGTGCTAGAGGGCTACAGAAATAAAAAAAATTTTTCATGTTACCCCCCTGTATAGGGAGCCCCCCTAAACACATTAAAATATTTTCTTACGCTACAAATTTCAAGAGGCACCACTTTTGACCTACGTAGAAAATTTCCTCATTCTAGCTCATGTGGTTTGCGAGAAAACTTGTTGCAACGCAGGAACGAACGGACGGACAGACAGACAAGTCGCGATTTCATAATTTTTTAGGGTATTGTTAAAAATATTTTACAATATTTAAAAAAACATCTGATTTATAAATACTTTCAAGCTAAGTCATTTAGAACGTTTCCATCAAAATACTCATTATTTCAGTTTCTACTAAAATGGCGAATTGCGCTTGCCTTCTGACCTTCGGGAGCCGCCATTTTGAATGCATGAGTTTGATTTTGGACTATTTTAAATCTTTGTGTGCAAGGACCTCATCAATCAATGTGCCAAACCTCGTTCAAATCGGAGTTTCACTCTAGACAGGGCAAAATAATTCAATTTTCAGTGAAAATGGCAGCTAAAAATATTGGGTTTTAAATTTTCGACTTTTTTATTTTTCATTCAATTTTAATAATTTTCTGCATTGTACAAGAACATAGCACAGAGATCCAAAATCTCAAGTTTCATTAAAATCCGATGGAAAATGTGACCGCTAGAGGGCCACAAAAACCTGAAAAAACGCATATTTAAACCACCGCCATTTTGGGATCTGCACATGAATGATCACCAAAATTTGTAGATCTAAGTAATGTCTATCTTGAGACCAAGTTTCATATATATCGGATTAAAATTGCGACTTTTAGAAGACTTTGAAGTTATGAATTTCAACTGCCCGCCATTTTGTTTTTTGCGACCTGACCTCCATTTTTTACGTAATTCTTTAGATACTTATAATTTCTATCTAACTGCCGAATTTCATGAACATCTGTCGAAAGCTTTGACCACTATTGCAACAACAAAGTTTTGCACGTTTGTCGACTTTTGAACGGCCGCCATTTTGTTTCTGTTGTACGGACTTTGGATTTTTTATTGTGAAATTCATCACACACATCAGTAAACCTTTGTACCAAATTTCATCCAAATCAGAGCTATACTTTGGTTAGAAAAGAAATCACAATTTTTCGTCTAAAATGGCCGCCATTTTGTTTTCACCCGGCCAATATAGCTGGTTCACGAACATAACCGAGATATTTACTCAATACACCTTTTCTGAAAATTTGGTGAAAATCGGAGCAAAATTGCAACCTCTAATGTGGTCACAAATTTCGTTTTATCCCATATATATATATATATATATATATATATATATATATATATATATATATATATATATATATATATATATATATACATATATATAAATATATATATATATATATATATATATATATATATATATATATCTATATATATATATATATATATATATATATATATATATCTATATATATATATATATATATATATATATATATATATATATATATATATTTATATATATATATATATATATATATATATAAATATGTACGTATATATATATATATATATATATATATATATATATATATATATATATATATACGAGTATATATAAACAGTTAGACAAAAAAGCCTCCGTACGACGCTCCGTTTTCTTGATTTTTATGAACATCTCTCATGTAATTGAATATTTTTTTACTTTAATGATTGCAATGTCTTCTACAGCTCTTTTGTAACAAGGTTCAGGGATAAATGCATGAATTTATCCATTTCTTAATATATAGTAATTCAATTTAGTGAATTTTACAAAATTGTATATCAAAATTCTCCGTACGATATTTTTTAAACAATGCTTACATAATTATGTAAACAATGCTTTACACAAACATGAGTTCACAATTTTTCCTGGAGTACAGCTAGTATAGTTTCAGCCGCGTGCAGATTTGTATCAACTTCAGAAAATCCAATATTCTGCCATGAGTAAAGAAATTTGTGTAGATACGAGGAAGTTGATCATAAAGCTTTATTGCGAAGGCAAGTCGATGAGTAAAATTTCGAAAGTAATTGGTAGACGTAAGTCAAGTGTCCAATATGTTATTAAGCAATATGGAGAAACCGGTTCGTTCAAAAGGAAGCCCCGTTCGGGACGGCCAAAAAGTTTAAGCGATATAGCGCGGCGGTCAATAGTAAGAACAAGTTGGGTAGACAGACCTATGCCCATGTCAGAAGGGTTTTGTACTCAACTTACAAAATGCCGTAACTAGCAACGAATAAAATTAAGAAACACGTCACGTTCGAGGATCATACTATTATGAACTAAGTTGAAAGAATTTTGACTTCTGAGGTATTTGCTAAAGTTATACCCATAAATATCTCGCTTGATAATTTTTTCAGATTTTTTTAGATCACGGGTGTCCATTCACGAGGAAGGAAACGCATTTTTCATGTATTCAACCACTGAAGCAAAAACTGTCAGTTTAAGAACTGTTTTGAAAAGCTCTCATAGAGAACTTTCATTTGATACTCATATCGGCTACCTTTCATGAAATTTTTTTCAGGGGCCACTCCTCTGTACTGTAAGCATCGGTTCATGGCCTATTTTTTCGAATCCTAGAATGGTTACAAAGCCCTTTTGCTAGGAGCTCTCTCCTGCCTCTTCGACTTGTTTCAATTGTATGTACTCATATTCATGATACCTATCATTCCTGAAATTTTCATGCAAATCCTAGCAAAGCCGTAGTGGTGTCTAAGTCGGTAAAAAGCGCATATGGCTCCATAGCCATATGTTTCCATAGTAATGCAGGGCACATTGTTCCATAGTAATACAGGAAAATTCAAATCGCTATAACTTCGTTAATTACTATTCGATCTTTGTGAAACTTTCAGAAAAGATCAATCTTATAAATAGTCATCTGTTCGCTAAATTTTATTAGAATTTAAGGGTTCCATTTAGATTTTATTCAAGAAAACATAAAATCGATTAATGATACTATTACTAACAAAGTTGAGTGAATTTCGTCTTCTCATGTATTTGTTGTTGTTGTCCTCATTAAGGCCTACATTCTTGATTTTTTTCAGATTTTTCGGATGTAAGGTGTCCAATCGCGAGGGGGGGAAGGTACGCGAAAAGTTCGTTCATTTCCCCTTCCCCTGCCCCCCTCGGTACCCATAAGGCAAGTTTGAGACCTGTTTTGAAAAGATCTCATTGAGACCTTTCCAATGACACCCTACTCGACTACCAATGGTGAAATTTTTTTTTTGAGGGGTCAACTCCCTATATGGGGAGACCCCCCTTAAACCCCTTTGAAAAATTTTTTTGACCCTTGAAATTTCAAGAAGTCACCACTTCTGACATTTCCACAAAATTTCATGGCTGTAGCCTTCATAGTTTCGGAGAAAAAGTGCTGTGACCTACAGACGGACGGACAGACGGACACAGGTCGTGATTGCAATAGGGTTTTGTATTTTAGTACAAAACCCTAAAAATAAAAGAAAATCCTAGAACCAGCACATGTAAAATAGTAGACGAGGTCAGAAAAGACTTTAATTTAACAGTAAGTGATGAAACCATTAGAAATGTTCTACGGGAAAGTAATTTCCATGGTCGAAAGCCAAGGCGAAAGCCATTGGTCTCAAAACTTTATCGCAAGAAGAGATTAGACTTTGCGAAAATGCACCAAAATAAGGACGCTAATTTCTGGAATCGAGTTGTATTTTCCAACGAGAGTAAATTCAACATATTTGGATCAGATGGCAAGGGAAATGTTTGGCGCAAAGCAAATGATGAATTCAATTGCAAAAATCGAATTCCAACAGTCAAGCATGGGGCTGGTAATGTAATGGTTTAGGTGTGTATGGCAGCTTCAGGAGTTGGAAAATTGCACTTCATTGAGAGCACAATGGACCGGTGGGATTACCTGAACATTCTTAGAACGAGTTTGAGCTAAAGCATATCATTTTTAGGCATGGAAAGTGATTTCATTTTCCAACAAGACAACGATCGTAGGCATACATCAATGATTGTTAAGGAATAGCTACTATATAATGTACCCAAGCAACTACGTAGTCCACCACAATCACCCGACCTAAACCCAATAGAACATTTATGGGATGAATTGGAGCGTAGAGTACGCAAGCACGCAATAAAAAACAGGCAACAGCTTAAAGCTAAACTCCAGGAAGAATGGAACTCTATAGGACCCGAAATAACATCCAAACTAGTCTCTTCGATGCCCAGACGATTGACAGTAGTCATCAAAGCTAAGGGGAATCCTACTAAGTACTAAACAATTTTTTAACAAAATTCCTTTTTCTTATAATTTTGTTAAGATGTAATATCGTACGGAGACTTTTTTGATGTTAAATATTGATCAATTTACCAGTTTGAACTACTATATCGGAACGACTGGATAAGTTTTTATCTTTTTTTTATTGTATCTTGTAATTATAAGTTTATTGAAAACATATTAATTACTAAAATAAAAAAATATTGATATATCTGAACGGTATTCTTACTTATACAGAAAAATAAGCACCGTACGGAGACATATATATATATATATATATATATATATATATATATATATATATATATATATATATATATATATATATGTATATATATATATATATATATATATATATCTTTATATATATATATATATATATATATATATATATATATATATATATATATATCTTTATATATATATATATATATATATATATATATATATATATATCTACATATATATATATATATATATATATATATATATATATATATATATACATAAGATACTCTCCGCAATAGGTAAATTTCTCTTGTTGTGACATACAGACGGACGGACAGACGGACACAGGTCGTGATTGCAATAGGGTTTTGTATTTTAGTACAAAACCCTAAAAATAAAAGAAAATCCTAGAACCAGCACATGTTAAATAGTAGACGAGGTCAGAAAAGACTTTAATTTAACAGTAAGTGATGAAACCATTAGAAATGTTCTACGGGAAAGTAATTTCCATGGTCGAAAGCCAAGGCGAAAGCCATTGGTCTCAAAACTTTATCACAAGAAGAGATTAGACTTTGCGAAAATGCACCAAAATAAGGACGCTAATTTCTGGAATCGAGTTGTATTTTCCAACGAGAGTAAATTCAACATATTTGGATCAGATGGCAAGGGAAATGTTTGGCGCAAAGCAAATGAGGAATTCAATTGCAAAAATCGAATTCCAACAGTCAATCATGGCGCTGGTAATGTAATGGTTTAGGTGTGTATGGCAGCTTCAGGAGTTGGAAAATTGCACTTCATTGAGAGCACAATGGACCGGTGGGATTACCTAAACATTCTTAGAACGAGTTTGAGCTAAAGCATATCATTTTTAGGCATGGAAAGTGATTTCATTTTCCAACAAGACAACGATCGTAGGCATACATCAATGATTGTTAAGGAATAGCTACTATATAATGTACCCAAGCAACTACGTAGTCCACCACAATCACCCGACCTAAACCCAATAGAACATTTATGGGATGAATTGGAGCGTAGAGTACGCAAGCACGCAATAAAAAACAGGCAACAGCTTAAAGCTAAACTCCAGGAAGAATGGAACTCTATAGGACCCGAAATAACATCCAAACTAGTCTCTTCGATGCCCAGACGATTGACAGTAGTCATCAAAGCTAAGGGGAATCCTACTAAGTACTAAACAATTTTTTAACAAAATTCCTTTTTCTTATAATTTTGTTAAGATGTAATATCGTACGGAGACTTTTTTGATGTTAAATATTGATCAATTTACCAGTTTGAACTACTATATCGGAACGACTGGATAAGTTTTTATCTTTTTTTTATTGTATCTTGTAATTATAAGTTTATTGAAAACATATTAATTACTAAAATAAAAAAAATATTGATATATCTGAACGGTATTCTTACTTATACAGAAAAATAAGCACCGTACGGAGACATATATATATATATATATATATATATATATATATATATATATATATATATATATATATATATATATATATATATATATATATATATATATATATATCTTTATATATATATATATATATAGATATATATATATATATATATATATATATATATATATATATATATATATATATCTTTATATATATATATATATATATATATATATATATATCTTTATATATATATATATATATATATATATATATATATACATATATATACATATATATATATATATATATATATATATATATACATATATATATATATATATATATATATATATATATATATATATATATATATATATATATAAGATACTCTCCGCAATAGGTAAATTTCTCTTGAGAAATTTACCTAAAATTGACTCATGTACAAATTCCACAAATTGAGTACGAAACATATTGAACTCACCGCAATTTTGCTTATAGTATATATATAGAGTAGTCATGGTAAAATCAAAATTCTCACATATTTGTAGTGTCCAGTTACTTTACAAGCATGTGTCCCCACAGCATCACATGTTGTTGTAATTACTCAATATTCAACTAGCTGTAACTTGGTTGGTTATTACTCGATTGTCGTGAAATTTTCACAATATAATACAGCTATTACTCGTAAGCTTTGATTCGAGTTTTAAGCAAGTTTGAGGGTCCTTTTTTGATTTTATAGGCAAAAATGTAAAATTCATATAACCTGCTATCATTCATTACCAGTTGACTTTTGAGGTTTTTGTAAGCGTTATACTCATAAAGTCCTACATCCATGATTTTTCCAGATTTTTGGGATCAAAGATATCTAATCACTGGAAGGTCGAAATTTATCATATATTGCCTCTCCTTTGCATCCCTCGAAGGAAAAGTGTCAGTTTAAGACTTGTTTTGAAAAATTTTCGTCAAGGCCTTTCATTTGATACCCATATTGGCTACTTCTAGTTAAAAAATTCCACTTTATAGGAACACCCCACTTAAAAAATTTTTTTCCGTATCTAAAGGTCATCACTTTTGACCCGTTCAGAAAGTTACATGATTGTGGCTATTGCGGTTTCTGAGAAACCTTGCTGTGATGCATGGCCAGATTGACGAACAAGTAATAAAACTATTAGGTTTTTGTAAAGATAATTTTCAAAACCCTAAAAAAACTCAAAAAATACTTCCATGATACGTATACAACTTGATAAGCTGAAAGGAAATCAACTTTTGATCCAATTTAGCAGGCCCCCATTTTGTTGCCGTATAGCAATTGTTATTTAGTGTACAAGGTATCCAAGATATTTGAATTATTCGTATTTTCTGAAGTTTTTGAAAGAATCCCATCAATAATGTGGTATTTGGTTTGATCAAAAGCCACAAGAGTAGGAAAACCATGCATTCTTTTTGTTCAGACGGCTATAACTTCTGATAAAAGTTACAAACTAGACCAAAATTCTATTAAACTACACCAACTGAATTTGATATTCGTAAGGACTAGTAGCATTAATGAAGTTGAGCAAATTTGCCACTTTTGTACTTATAGATAACCTTCATGATTCTTTCAAATTTTCGGCCCACCGATATCCGATTGCGCGAGGATGGGACATAATTTTTTTCATACTTTTCCACCTTCCTTTCCTACCCCGTTATTGATATTGCAATTTTAACAGCTGATATTAACGATCTTATCAACACTTTTCATTTGATACTCCACTAGAACATCTTTGGTGAACATTTTTTTAAAGGGTGTTACCCTCCGCAAAGAGGGTATTCCAGCTGGAGGCTGTGGATCTAGTTTGCTCGTTGAAGGTTGGCGTAGGTGCCATTGACTTCCTACATACCCCCGAATTGCCGTCGAGCGAGACTACGGCTCAACGAAATACACTTCGAGCGCCGACAATTGTTAGACCACATACCTATATTGTGGAAACAATGATATTCTGAAAATATTCTATCACCGCTCACATTTTTCACGTGATGAGCAAGTTAAGCTAGAGGTTGCCATGAGACTTAACAGTTACTATGATCACTCAATTCAAAGATCCCAGCTTATTTAAATGTCTCAATGAAAAAACAGTTTTTCGCTACAGCGAAACTTTTCTTGGAAAGAAGTTTCAGTATAGAAAAACGCACTCTAAACGTTTCGCTATCAGCTCTAATAAATTCTTGGAAACATTAACCTCCTAGCTGAACTTTACACACAAGGAGTTTGTAGTAAATTTCAGTTTTCGTTCGATGAAAACCAAGTTTACTCGTACCGCTAGTAAGCGTTTTTTCTTTGTAAAAAATTATTCACAAAGACGTAATAGCTTCGCGACCTGTATGTCCGTCCGACCGCCTATCCGCGCGTCACAGCAAGTTTCATCAGAAACCATAAAAGCTAGAATGCTCAAGCTTTGTGAAAAGGTCAGAAGTGATAGTCTCTCAAAAGTTTAGTTCTTGCCAAAATTTTAAAATTAGTTTAGGGGGTCCCCCCTAATAACGAAGTAGAACTTAAAATTTTTCTTAAATCAAAGATAGTGAAATGGGATATCAAATGGAAGGCCTTGATTAGGACTTTTAGTGCCTTAATTAAAAATGTCATTTTACGCATCAAGGGGCCCAGGGGGGGGGGGCAGAATGTACCAATATTTGGTGTCCAACCCCCTCGCAATTGGACACCTTTGAGCGAAAAAATCTGGAAGTAATCACGTCGGTGGGTCTTTGTATGTACAAGGGCAGCAAATACCTCAGAATTCGAAATTCTGTTAATTATGTTGAGGGGAGCGGAGGAAGTCAAAATATGAGAAAAATTTGTATGCATCCCTTGCGCTTAGACATCTTTGAGCTAAAAAAATCATAGACGTTGATTTTTAAGATTACGAAGACAACAAATACCTCTGAAGTCAAAATTTGGCAAGCTGTGTCAGTAGTAGTATGATTTGTGAATTTTAAGTTTCCATTGATAAAATCTAAAGGGATCCTTAAATTTTCCAGAAATACCTTAACGACTGTAGCAGGCAAATGCTATATATTCTGAAAATGTCATAGAAATCGAACAACGAACTTATACCCAATTATAATTTTACAATTACAACAACAACAATATCTGGTACTGGGGAGATGAGCATTTCTAAGCTGCCTGAACACTGCATATATGTACAAATTTTCAAGAAAATTTTGAAGAAGCTTATAAAAAAACAACTAGGTCAGTAAAATAAAAATAATATGGTGGGAAATTTAAAAACACGATAATTAGATACTATGTTTCTAAGCCAATTGGAAAATTTTATAATTAAGTGAAGTAACTGTTTGTGGAAGATTGTTTGATTTACTTATTAATTTATAAAACCTTTCTGGGACTAGCACTCTCCTACTATTCAACTTGTTTTGCATAAATTGGCTCGTCGAAATTTTATTTATTAAGTTTTTGTAACATATCTTTACAATATCCTATCAGTTTTGCGACCTGTCCTGCGAATCACATTTTTTCTTGGAAACTACAGTAACTGCAGCTATAAAACTTTGTACATAGATCAAAAGTAGGACGCTCTCCAAAGTGTCGTCACAAAAAAGGCTTAAGGTATTTAAGGGCTCCCCTAATATGTGGAAAATACCCCTTGAAAATTGTTATCACGAAACGTAGCCAAAGTGGAAATCAAATGAAAAGTATTAGTGAGAACTTTCAAGCTTGACTATCTTTCTAAACGATATTGGTGTTGAAGAGATCGGGGAAAGTCAAAATATGTGAAAAATGTGTGTAAATCAAATGTTCCTTAACCAGAAAAAATTTTCAAAAGAATTTAAGGGGATATTCCCATAAAAGAACAAAATCAGGGGAGGTTTTAAATGAAACCCGTTCTTAAAATTGCAATATCGATAACAGGGTAGGCAGTGGAAGTGGAATAAAATGAAAAAATTATGCTCCCTTTGCCATTCAACACCTATGGACCGAAACACTGCAAAATATCACGAAGGTAGTTCTCTATGAGTACAACAACGATAAATATCTCCGAAGTTGAATTTTGTTCAGCTGTGTTAATAATAGTAGGATATATTAATTTTAAATTTTCATAAATAAAATCGTGAGTGTACCCTGAAATTCAATGAAATTTAGTGAATACTTACAAGTATCAGGCATATTAACTTTTGAAATTTCAAAAGAATTCAATTGTATTTAACGAAGTTATAATTTGAATTTTCCTGTATTACGACAGCAACAAGACATGACCAAGGGGAATTATGTGTTTCCAATCAACTTACACGCTACTCGTTTGCTTGGATTTGCATAAAAACCTAAGGAAGAGTCATGCATTTTTTTTGAAAATTTATTCAACGAGTAGTATCAATGTTTTTAATGCGAAATGGCAGCCTTTGTTAATGAGAATACTGGGTACATTTGTCCTAATTTTCCCCAACTTCAGCCTTGAAAGTAGAGGTTATTAACTTTTGATGCAAGCATTCACGATGACAAAATCATGATTACAAATTCACTCAACTTGGTAAATAATAATATAGGTATTTGAAATATAACATTGTTCTCAGAAATATCTTATAAGTACCCTCAAATTCACTGAAATTTGATATTTAAGTAGTCTTATTAAGGAATCTTATACTCTTTAAGTTTCAATAAATCATAATTACAAAACTTGTCGCCTTTTAAACTTTCTTTGATCACAACAAAAACAATCTATTTGGGCTTTCCATCTAACCAGACACCGCACTTTTGATTGGATCTTCACCGAGGTTTAAATAAAATGTATAGCAAAAATATCTTTAAAATTTAATTCAGTCAATGGTTACTAGTAATATTGTAACAAAATGGCGGCTAGTTGAAATGGAGATTCAAAATCTTTATTTGATTATTTTTCCTAATTTTTACATTTATGCAATTCATAAATAACTTAAGCTAAAAATATTCTTGCAGGTTGTGCCTTAGGGCTTTTCATGGAGCTCAATAATCATTTACTTTACTTAGATTACAATATTAAGTTTTTCGATAAAACATAACTTTAAAATGTTGACGCCCACAACATTGTCAAACATGAATAGATTATAAAAAAAAGTTTGATGTAATATTCATTTGTTCTAAAAACTGAAGTTTTAAAAATTAAGTTTCTTAAAGTTAAGTACATTATTTCCTTAAGACTAGCTTAAAGCTACTCGTTTGCTGCATCTATTGAGTGGTTACCCATCGCTCTCCTGACTTCTATCGCTTTGTGCTCCTTGGCTCTCCGGATTCCCGATCTCACAAGCCTTCCCGCATATGATTTGATTAGCTCCATGTTACAGCGCCTCGTTGAGGTAACACCACTAGTCCTCCCATCTGTATAGGCCTGCGCAAGCCTGAAGGTTTTTATGCTCCACTAATCGTATATTGCCTCATTTTTGTTTTCGGAACTCCAATTCATATCATCACCGCATATGTGATGATCGGACGGATCAAGGCTTTATAGGCCAAAATGTGGACTTTAAAAGAGGTATAAGAAGCTGGTAAACATAAGTCACTTTTTACAAAATATTATCAACGTGAGCACTGAAGGTAGCCTTCCTGTCACAAACCTCCCGCAAGTATTTCCTTTGCCTAGAGCAGTGCGCCATCTGACACTCAACTTAATCCTGGAACAACAGATGCCTCTTGCACGACAATCAAAGTTTTTGTGGGGTCCCTGAATACATTGTATTCACTTTTCTTTGAATTTACCTTGATTTCCCATTTTCGGTAGTATTTAGTAAGAGATTCCAAATATTTTGGAGCCTAACTAACACACTAACAAATCGTCAGCAAAGAGGTTCACCTAGATTCCGGATTTATATTCATATCATACGCCCGGGGCGTTAGAGGTGAATATTTTGAGAAGAAATGGGCCTAATATAGATCCCTGTAGGACCCCCGAGTCAATACAAAACGGGAAATGGAGTAACAACGGGATTTTTTTAAAGCGGGTTTGTATTTTTTATAGATGTAGTTAACGTTTTTCTGGAGCTTATTAATTATTGGTGTCTGCATTTCATAAGTTGCATACAAAACTCTTTTGACATAAGCGTACTTCTGTCTACTTAACTTGTTTGACAAATATCAAGTATTTAATTGGATGAAGTTATCCGAAGCCCCAGCTTGGGTGATGATTGAAAACATTATTATATACCTGACTAAAAAATTTTTAAGGATCTCAGACGATAATTGTCATAGGAACTAAGCGCAGGTTGGAAGAGTGGAGAGTCTGAACACTCATTGGAAGAAAAGTGGATTTACTGTCTTATGGAAACCAAAAATCATGAACGCAAATGCCAACTGCTAAAATTATGCGAGTAGTTGTTTTGTACTCTCGTACACAAGGCTATTTTTGCTGATTTTGGGCCCGTGGACTGATGAAAGGATGCTACCAAGGATTGTAGAATCAATCTTACAGGGCAAGTTTAACTACAAGCTGAATATGGATGAAATCTTCCGAAAAATGCTATACTAACTACCTCTGCCGCAACAAGTTCCACACAATTGTGTTCTAAATAAAAAGTATTCATATTTAATGAACGTTTTACATACCTCATAGCTAGAAATTGCAGCCCTACCGGCAGCATTTTTATCTGAATGCCGTAATGTGTACGTCGTATAGTTTGATGTTTATGTTTTTAAAATTGCTCATTACCAGTCTATTCGACAAATATGTAATGAAGTAATTTATTGACCAACTCATACTTACTTTGAAACTGAACCAGAAAGGCTACGAAAAAAGTCTCTAAGTTGTAAAAGAAGATTTACTAGACTAGACAAAGTTTACCCCACTTATAGGACAAGAAAGAGAGAATTGGAATAACGTAAGATCATATTACGTGCTTATTGCGTGAGGTTGAAGAATTTTCAATCGCACAAGCACAAAATCGTTTGATGGGGTGCAAAGTAGTTAACAATGATTTGCTGGGGAAGATCGGTTTTTTTTCTAAAGAATTGAAAGGTCGCATTTGAAGGACATGAAAATCAAAAAAAAAAAAATACTAAGGTGATTCGCTAGCAAAACAACAAGTTGAAGTAACTTCTGCGTGAAGGGTTTGGTAAGCCAATTGGCAAATCAAACAATGTCTTGTAAATATCAGAGCCTGCATCATATATGTGTTCAATTAATTGAGTTCAAAAAACTAAAATATGCTTATTATGTAGTATAATTTGCCACTGATTTGTTTACAAGTATGTTGACCTCATTGTTTACTTGTCACGGTAACACATCAAAGTTATAAGCTATTTCTCATTTCTGAAACATTCATCGAAATTACTTCATGTCTGTAGTCTTTACGTCTTTTGCAAACGTGTACCTCAACACCATCACATGCTATTGTTGGTGTAATTTTTAAATATTCAATCGACTGTAACTTGTTAACGACTTGATAGCCATAAGTCTATTAGCTTGAAAAGCTTGATACTCATAAAGACCTATTCCCACGATTTTTTCTTTCAAATTTTTAAAATCAAAAGGCTTCAATTGCTGTGTGTGGGGGGGAGGCTACACAATTTTAGTATATCACCCCTTCCCACACACGCTTTGATGTAAAAGTTCTAGTAAAGATATGTCTTGAAAAGTCGTATTAGCTACCTTTGGCACAAACAATATTGTTGGGGGTCACCCCCCTGTATATGGGAGATCCGCTTCAAAACCATGTATTTTTAGTTTTGTACAGAAACTTTGGAGAAACAAATCTCATTGTCATCAATAGAATTTGAACCAGGAATCTTCGGCCTACAGGGTTAGCACTCTAACCACTACACCACGCGGGCTACTGTTATAGGTGTATTACATTGGAGAAATTAAATTTTAACATACGTTCACGTAAAATGCATGCCCTTTATTTTTTATGCTGTTTGGATTTGATGGTATAATTTTCAGAGATGATGAGGATCATGATACAGTCTAGTCAAGAAAATGAATTTTAATAGAATGAAATAAAAAAAAAATTAGGAGAAAAAAGAAAACCGACTTCAAAGTGCCCTAAAAACGGTAAAAACAATTCATATCATATCATATCAGATTTTACCTGTTTCATTAAAGTTCACCACATGTTGGTTGTTTTCATGTTTAAACGGGGAAATGAATTTGGCAATTTATTTATCATGTTATTTATATACTTCTAACAGTTTGTCTTGAGCAGACACCTTTCGACTCATTTTAGATACTTAATATGACTTCTTTGAGTCAAAACGCTTTTCAAGAAAAAAAATTAGAAAATTCTGGAACTTTTTAATATAGAGCTTAACAATTCCAAGCAAGATGTGCTGAAGAACTTTCGCAGCCAAATTGAATACAATCATCATGTGCACCACCTAGTTAAATAAAAGTCAGTTAATATTTTCAAAACTCTGGGAAATGCTGCTTAGCATCCTTTTCCTCGACTACGACACTTCAATTTATAAAATTTCTTCGAAGAATAGAGAGTTACAAAGAAGAAAATAAAGAGTGGGTTTATTGGGATTTGGGAATTCTTAAGATTATAGATGGCAAAGGCTCATCTGTGTTGAACATGGTTATGCTCTCTGCACGATATTTGTAGCGTTCTAGTTTAATTAATTATAGATGCTAATTAGTTTGGCTATAGGTGCTTTTCACAACTTAGGATGAAACATAGATCCATTAAATGATCGTAAGGGTTGATCAACTGTTGATACAGATTTGCACAAGGCTATATTTAGTTGCAATCGTACTGAAGAAATTAGATGCTTCAACTTAAGAATTTAAATTCAAACAAAATATTTCAGTTTTTCGCACAAGAAGAACCACGACTATAAATGGCTTAGAGCCTTGAGGCCAACTGGGGTTTTGGGTGCTGAATAACTTTAAAACCCTTTGTTTCATCTAGCAGATATGTTATTTACCACCTTTCAAGATTACTTGAAAGATTGCCGCATATGCTAACCAGTAACATTTAAGGAGGAATTAGAGTTTTTTAGAAGACTGAAAGATTGACTCACAAATATGATAGTCAGAGTTCAATTTTTTTCATATAGTAGTTAACCCCCTCGTTATTCAACCAGGAACTGATTACTACAATAAATATTTATAAGCCACATGCTTCAGCTTCTTGTTCACCTATAAAGCAAAAACACTTTGATTCCTGAGAAAAGTTTATTCTTTATCTCAAGTTTGTGTCATGACCGTTTCTGTGTCCACAGGGAACTTCATTCTTGCTTGTCGTTCCAGTCCCACTGCTGTACTGGCATTCGTTCTAACATATTGATACTGGGCGTCACACACGCTCTGTTTGCTGCTCTTTAACGGCTCGTATATTGACATATTGCTTGGTAAATGTGATGAAGGGAGAAAGAGAGATCAGGCAAATGAAAGGAATTCCAACTAAACGGAGCTGAAATTTCAAAAAGAAAACGAATTTCACAAAAATGAAACAGGATGAGAAAAAACTTGGATATAGCGAGCGACAGGCGGAAATGGAAAAAGAACGTCATCGGCATAGGATATAATTTGTATTCGGTATTTGCTTAGCATGTATACAACAAACATGAACTCGTTTCACTTCCTGGATACTGGCTGATGCTGGGGATAGTCATGAGAAAAGAAAACACTCAACGAATGTATGGAATAAATATACCGTCGTCAATTTGACAAGTTCAACAGATGGAAAATATGTCAGAATTAACATATTGATGGTATCTTATAGATTTTTAGATTGATGATGCAGCTTTGTGGTAGGGCTTTAATAAACGCATCCATTATATGCGGCTGTTTAATGATTTAAAAAGTTTCCTCACAACACTTCTAATATTAATTTGATCATATTGTCGAAGAAAACCATTTTGCAATGCGCCAGCTATATTACAGAGAGTATAGAAAAAGCGTCATTAAAATATATGCAAATGTGAAGAAATAGAACCTATCCGGAACTGATATTCTCATTAATGATAAATCTACAGAAACCGTAGGCAATTCAAGAGAGCGGGTCCACTCTTGTTCGCTCGTTGTACGAGAGTTGATCCAAAAATAATAATTATCAATGTAAATTGCAAGTTTTAGCCCAGTCATATTAGGGCTTTCACCTCGGAATGAAAGATAATAAGCTGCAAATTGGTATGAACCTTTGTTTTGTCATTCTAAATGTTGTCTCAAAAGTCGCAATCGTTATCGTGTTCGCGTCTCAAGATATTCAAGGTAAAAGGTCACAAAAATCGGTTTTTCGCGAATATCTGGCTTCCTATCGGTTAAATGAGATTTGCATTTATTATAAAAGTTGTAGGCTATAAAATTCCCTACAACTTTTGTTTAAACTTTTTTTTCATACGACCAACCGTTTTGAAGGTAGAGCGCGAAGAGTGCACATCGTACAGTCATATACGGCCTAATGCAAGGTCAAGCGTGAGTTATGGTTATCAGTACGTTATAAAGTCAATTATTTACTTGGAAATTATAATTATTAAACAATGCCTATTATTTATGTACTAACTATTAATTATTTATATTTAATTAAAGTAAGTAACTTGATTATTTATATATAATTATTCATATTTAACTATTTAAGTATAAAATATTATTAATTCTGGATTATATATTTTAGTTTTATTTTAAGTTAACACGACATTATATATCTTTTCTTTAAAACGCGTAAATTTCTCAATACTTATATACCTGGAAATATTGGAAAAAATTCCTGATTTAGATAAACTGGTGGAAGTATTTCAACAAGAAAACTGCCCAAAACAAACATTATTAGAAAATGGAGTGCGCATCTTGTTGGCATTATATAATGCTCCAAAATCTGAGGACAACATTGATCATTTCCGCTACACGCAATTCATCAAATTTACAAAACTAAATAAACCTGTACAACTGTCAACACTTCCACCAACAAGTGTAGCAGCTCATCAACACATAAAACGTGTCTACTACCAGATTCAAACGTGGTTAGGGAAGGACTTAGAACCTAAAGAATGGGGCTGGATGCTTGAAAATGAAATCCTGGAGCCCATACGAACGTTATTACCTCCAGCACCAGCCGAACTACTAAACGTAATATTTTGCAATTGCAAAAATGGTTGTGGTTCCCGCTGTGGATGCAGAAAATCAGGGCTACAATGTTCTTTAGCTTGCGGCCAGTGCAACGGACAAGCTTGCCTCAACGCTTCACTGTATCCAAGTAATCCCGATGAAGAAAATACATATGATCCCGATATTCTGGAAGGTTTGGAGATGAACATGACAGATAATGAGGATGATGACAATGAATCGAACATTTTTGAGCGACAAGAAGAAGAAGACGACGAACAAGAAGAAGATAATTAGCTTCCATTTCCAATTTCATTACAATTAAAATCAACAAAGATACTTTTGATATTTGAACTCACATTTTGATAAATGTATATTATGCCGTATTTAATAATAAATAAAAATACGTGTAAAATATATACTCTTACTATCATTTTAACTTAAAATAAAACTAAAATATATAATCCAGAATTAATAATATTTTATACTTAAATAGTTAAATATGAATAATTATATATAAATAATCAAGTTACTTACTTTAATTAAATATAAATAATTAATAGTTAGTACATAAATAATAGGCATTGTTTAATAATTATAATTTCCAAGTAAATAATTGACTTTATAACGTACTGATAACCATAACTCACGCTTGACCTTGCATTAGGCCGTATATGACTGTACGATGTGCACTCTTCGCGCTCTACCTTCAAAACGGTTGGTCGTATGAAAAAAAAGTTTAAACAAAAGTTGTAGGGAATTTTATAGCCTACAACTTTTATAATAAATGCAAATCTCATTTAACCGATAGGAAGCCAGATATTCGCGAAAAACCGATTTTTGTGACCTTTGACCTTGAATATCTTGAGACGCGAACACGATAACGATTGTGACTTTTGAGACAACATTTAGAATGACAAAACAAAGGTTCATACCAATTTGCAGCTTATTATCTTTCATTCCGAGGTTGACCCCTTTTTTTACCTAATATGACTGGGCTATTTACCTATCTGAAATTTAATTTATCTTTCAACATAATCAGCTAACAAGTTAAATATCCCTTCTTAAGAAATCGTTATCTTTGCTCTCCCAAACTTTCCTAAACTTTCTACGCCTGAGTTGCTTCTTAAGCCAAAGATGCCAATGAAACCGTGGAGATGAAAAAAGAATCCAGTTCGTGTTCCGCTATGCTTCTGAGACATGAATCCTAACCCAAGCTTCTGCAAACATATTATACGCCTTTGAAAGGCAGTCCCTAAGGCAAATAATGGGAGTGAAAACGAACAAGACCGATACAGTACAAGATACAACTACGAGTTGTATAAAGTATTTGATGAGCCGGAAGTCTCGACAATATTAATATTACGAATGTTACGAGTATAATAGACTGGCCATGAAATATTAACAAATGAGCAACAGGAACATTAAAATATTATACATTGGAAAAACTGAAGGACAGTAACCAGAGAGCAAGCCGAGGAACACTGTTCCGACTCTGTCGATGCGGACAGCGCATCGCTACTCGGTTTTGCAAATCGGAGGGCGCGATCCATGGACCAAGACAACTGGAGGCGCTATCTGCAGGAAGCCAAGGTCCATAAGGAGCTGTAGCGTTAAAACGATGACGTGTCGACAAGACGCAGTAAAAAAACCACACTCTTGATGCCTTATTTGTCGCATGCGAGATATGTCGTGTCTGTAACATGTGTGATAATCTATCTGACTTGTTAACTCTAAACAAGTCAAGTAAATTGAGCAAAATTTGACTAACGAGATATTTTTCGTTCGTGCTAAACTATTTTATTGATAACTAGACCTTTTTACATCAACTTAATATAAATCTATACATTTACACTGAGTTTTTCATTGCATTGCAAGGGCGCCGATCTTGTTTTTTGGATAGCTCCGATAGCTTCAAATTACTTAGTCAGTGATCAATAAAAAAAGTTAAGCACAGACAAGTACTTACAGGAGAAAGTTACCCTGAATATAATTCGTAGTTACAATAATATATTGAGTTTGCACAAGAAGAATAAACTGGAATAATTCTCTCACTTATGGTGGTCGCCATCACCCGCGCATGTCTAAAGTGTGATGGCCTATCAGTTTTCTTGTCTAATAATTTTTCAGAAAAATTATTAATGCAACTCCATAAAGAAGGTGTATGCAAATAATTTTCATAAGTTTTTTGCTGTTTTTGTATTGATAGAGAACAACCCTATGATTTTTTTCAGCTTTTGCAGTCCAAAGGTATCCAATCGCAAGGGGGGAACACCATTTTTTCATATTCTTCCGCTTTCCCTGACTTACTCCATATCGATATTGCAATTTTAATAACGGATACTACAAGATCTCATCAAGACTTTTGTTTGATACCCTACTCGAATATTTCCGATAAAAAAAGTTTCTAAGGGGTCACATCCTTATATTGGGAAACCATACTAAAGTCTTCTGACCTTTTTTTCGGCTATGAAACTTTCATTAACCAGCCGGTTTGGAGTCGTTCACAAGATTTGCTGACTTTAACTTCTCTAGTCCCTGAGAAAACTTGCGGTGACACACTGACGGATGAACACGTACTAATTTCAGTAAGGTATTGTGAAAATTTTGTTTACAAAGCCCTAAAAATGACCTGTTTACATAATGTAACGGTAAGAGCACTCATCCTGTAAGCTGAAAGTCCCTAGTTCGATTCTTGTCGGTGGCAACAGGATTTATTTCAAGTGATTCATTGGACGAACTATAAATCGGTTCAGTTATAACGCGAGCTGGCTTAAAATCAGAACGTATCACAACTGGGTGAACGGACACACGGCCGAAGCGTAATACTAACTATATTACCTTCTGGAGTACCGACATACGAGTATTTGATCATGATAATGAGATACTCTAACAATCTCTACGTGAAGGCCCGAAAAGGACTGTAGTGCTACAACAACAACAACAAAAATGACCCGAAGATGTTTACAATAGCTAACACAAGTTAAGGATGTTATCCTAAGTGATAGGTTCACGTTTCAGTGATAAAGGCATTATATAACATTTAATAATATTGAAATGCAAGTTATTTGATACACAACAGTTATTTATGTGATAAGGACGCGACAATCATCAGCTTCACCAGTCCGTTTGAATAATTTAAGATCATCTGCATAAAGCCAAGGTGAGGAATTTAGCGTTGATGGAAGATCCTTGATGAAAGGGATACGAAAGTATGGTTAATATTTGGAGAGGTATTCTAATTAGACTATAAAACACAAACGGGATGTGAGGTAGGATTGGAGCCAGGGTAGCGAAATTTCAGGGAAACCATGCTGTTTAAACTTAATTAATTAAATTGTTTGAGAACTATTGAGAAAATCGATGAAAACAGCGTCCATTTGTAGATGAGAATCCATAATTTGAGCAGCAGAAATCAAGCAGATTAGTGGTCACTAGTCTGCCAACCATTTTGTTGACTATGGATGATTAGCGCTAGCAATGTGACTAAGTTCGAGTGGATAGCTCCCTCAAATATTTTGGGAAAATAGATAGAATGGATACTAACCCATAGTTGGAAAGGTCAAATGGATAGGATTAGGGGAAAATATTCCAACACCCAGGAAATAGCCCATAAGTAAAGCTGACAGAGAGTTCCATCGGGAACCAGTTGATTCTTTTAGGTTAAGGATAATTAACTCCTTTTTAAAAGGACTAGAAGAAAAGAGAGACCAGATAATTGGATGCAAAAATGTTGAAATCAAATTGTCATCGACTGAAGAGGTATCGAAAGTTGAGGAGAAAAATTGAGCAAATGATGTGAACATAGTTTCTGGAGTACTTGCGTCGATTGTAAAATAGATATTAACAGGGGTCGTAGGAGAAAACTTCAAAGAGCGTATTTAGGACCAGATGGGTTGGTTGGTTGGATGAAATAGATTGCTCAATGGAACAAAATAATTTTTTAACACTCGCTTGATCACGACATTACCTAGGAAGTGCAATTTACGCTACTCTGAATCGCCAAAGCAGAGCAATTGTTTTAAATTTTCACCTGGCTTTCTCTTTGCACTGGGAGCATATAGGAGTAAATTTTACTATGAGTTGGTTTCAGAGATCACCAAACTACACCTCCACTTCCATCTAACTTTGAAAAGCACATACTGTTGGGGCTATGACGGGAAAGTTTTTACGTATCTGAAAAATTCAACTCGCTCTCAGAATCATTAAACTACATTTTGGTATTACAGTAAGTATCATCGTTAGAAATAGCGGAGGCAGTTAGAAATCTTGAAATTTTAGTGTGAAGTTCTCTTATGTTTTGATGATAACATTTTCAATCATTTCCAGTAATACTAGTGGAGGAAAACAGAAGCAAGGCGCCATTTGCGAATGTTTCTTCTTTGCGTTGTGATAAACTACTTGACTAAAATTCAGGTCTCATGATCGTAGACTAAATATTAATTTTAAAAGATGGATGACACCGATACTTGATAGGGGAAATTATTTTGACTCTGAGTATATTAAGTACCTTGCTTTTTGTAGTCATGGTGGAAAGAGCCAGAGAAGCATAACTAATCGATTTTAGAGATCTAAAGGGTTGTTCCGTTTCTGCTACCTTGATCAAAAGAGACATCCTTGATTTGGTAGCTTCGAGCTTTTCAAGTAAACTATACAAGTTGGAGAAGATTTACCTATTCGTTGATTTAGCAGTATAATGGCGAAATCGGACAATCTGGCAAAGCTCACAGAACCAAAAATCACGGAACTGCTTCTGGTGACGTTGTCTGTCATTGGACCTGATACTCGTATACGGTCACAGAATCCAAAGCATATTAACAAAAGAGTTGTGTTAGCCTTATCAGAATAGGAGGTTACCACGTACAAGTCCATTTTGTTTAAAGTTTATTTATTGCTTAAGCATACTTTAGCTCAGAAATATTCTTAGTAAGTTTCCAGAATTGTTATCATTTAGCAGCGATGTTGCATTGATAAGGTTAATATATTGACATATCATAGATTCAATAGAATTCTTATTTTTTCACAAATAAAGTGAAATTGAAACATTTGTGACTAGAGTATTATGTAAGTTTATGTGACCGTACTTCACTCAAGGAATGTATTTATTTATTACATATAATTATTCTATATGTAAATATATGTCAATATATAAATTCATATATATATATATATATATATATATATATATATATATATATATATATATATATATATATATATATATATATTTATATATATATATATATATATATATATATATATATATATATATATATATACATATATATATATATATATATATATATATATATATATATATATATATATATATATATATATATATATATCTGCGAGCTACTGTCGCAACTATTAATAACATCATAATTAACGAATGTACTACATAGCACAAGAATGGACCAAGTAGGTCCATGATCAACATCTGAAAGTGACGTCAATGTGGGCTTTCAGAATCGCTCGAATATTCCAGGTAGTTCTCGTCAGAACAATCGCCGATATAGGAGCTGAATGAATAAAGGTGATAGCAAAAACGGCGATAAGAGTGGAGCGCGAAGTGATTTTCGTGATACAGACAGTTGAAATATAAAGTTGATGGACAGTGAAAAATAATAAAATTTTAATAACTTGTAAGATAGTGAAATTAATGAACGTGCGATCTTAGTAAATAAACTCTTTTAACTTAATTTAAAAGACAGCGCGTTTCCACACTCCCGAAACATTGAAATTATCGGCCGCGAACCGAAACTCGCGACAATATACAATATATATTCTAATGCTGCAAATATGAACATATTTATATTTAATACGAAGATAATTTGAAAATAAAAAGAATTGAAGAGTTTCCTGTGTATCCTTAATCCATCTTGGGGATAAAATTAAAATTCTCTGAAAGTCTCAACGAATCGACGACTCGTAATCAACGAAAAGGCAGTCATTTCTACAATCCTTTTATAACATTCTTTCTTTTACAACTCCAGTTCATGACAACAAATCCCACATTTCCTGATTGTATAAAAAGTAAGTGGCTCTAGGTAAATACTAATAAATTTCTAACAAGGAGCTATGAGATAACTTCCATAGTGGAATTGAGGTGTGTTCAAGAGGAAAATTCTTCCTTTTGTGAAAAGTTTTTCAGAAGCAACAAGTCTGCTTTGCTCCTTATCCATCATATAGTCATTTCCTTGTTTCATGTATACTCCCATCCCCACATCAAATAAACACTGGGTTTGATATCGTGAAATATGCATGTTTCCCAAAATTTCAATGAGTTTTTCTTGATAGTACGTGTATGCTACAGGGTAGATCCTTAAATATGAGTTGGAGTCTGTTGATGGATATTGTTATTGCTTGTTGAACACCTTCATTCTCTTTTTGACTCAACATAGCAGCAAAGAATTTCGTTTGGACCTGGGATGTTGGTTGGGTGTTCCTTTAGTTTGTAAGAATGGAGAATAAAACATGTTTATAAATTAAATTTTTCGAAAATAAAATATGTGTGTTGAATGTGCTGCATGAATTTGTGATATGAGGTATGGAGATGAATTCGAGACAAGATTGTAGACAGTGAATCCATTAGCGATATGAAAAGATGTACAGTTTTGTGTTTTTATCACCTGAGCCTCATTATATTTACAAGCTCATAGACGGTTGGGGTATCGAAAATATTTAACGGATTGGCAAAAGGTCGCTTATTATGAAGGTATTTAAATCTGGGTTTAATTCTTCTCTTATAGAAAGTAAGTACAAATAGCATGTAGCTGCAATTATCTACTAATTGATATCAATTAATATCATTTATACTTTCTTGCTCTTCACGACCGAAACTCATTTGTTTGTTTTGGCACTCTTTCAGGCTTTTGCTTAGTCATGGCTAAAGAGTCTCATTATTATGATCCAGGGGCGTAAGAACGTTCTAAGCCAGAAGGGCAACCTTTTCAGCGCATCCTTCTTAGCAATAGGCGCCTCCCCCTCCCCTTTCGAAAAGGGGAAAAACATGTTTTCATTTTGTTTTAATAATGCTTTGTAATTAAAAAACAAGTCATTTACGATGCATTAGAAGCTACTTTCTACATTCGAAAGACTGACACGTAGTAGGTATCCTTAATGAATTCTTTCATGAGCTCTTTGACATCTAGCACACGCGCGGTGCAATATCTGCTGATGGCAATGCTAAATTTTGAAAATGCAACAAAAATGTGCACTACAGGTGAATTGCACATTCATCAAAAAGTAATATAATTATTTGCAACTAGCTTTAAGTTTAGTTTAAATTGTAACTGCATTTAGAAAAGACGGGCTCAAGCCTCTAAATACATTTTTTAATCGAGCTAACCATTTTATCTTTTAACTGACACCCAACGTGGGGCTGTATTGCGTGCGCAAAAGTGATCAGGATAAACCATATAATTTAAAATTATCAAGCCATATTAGGTTTAACATAGAGCTGAGGCTGGACTATGATATTTTTTCACTACCCAAAACGTAAAAGTTAACGCATCACTCCACGAAACGTAAAAGTTAACGAGTGTAGATTACCGGTTCAAACCCAAAATGCCGAAGTGCGTTTTTGTGCAAAGAGGCTCCTAAGTAACTTCAAAGCCAAAAAAAACAACGCCGAATCGGAGCTAAAGCAGCCCAAACCCCAAACAAAAAGAATTCAGTAAAAGCGATCTTCATCATTAGAGGCGGAAGATCCAGAATCCTATAGGATACCAAATAAACAAAAAATTTACTGCATTTCGGAAATATGTTCCATGTTGCATCCAATATATGAGTTTAAGAAAAACCATAAATAATTCTGAATTATCTGTGGAAAGTTGTTTGAATAATTATCGTTTCCCGAAATTTGAAAAATTTCAAAAGTGGTGATTTTTTGATTCGCGAGTTAGTGTTAAATTGATCCCGCAAATATGTAAAACCTGGATAATCTGATTCAACCACCCCGGCTGCATATGATGCTCTCGTACCAGCGAAACTGCCTCCTTTTCAGAGTCGGGTTGCCTGCCGATTCATTTAGCTTGCCCTAAACAATAATAAAAAGAAGGAGAAAAAAAGAATCCTTCCCGCAATGTAATATAATTAATATGTAGTTACCATTTCAATTGTAAACTTTACTTTTAAGGGTATCTGAATATGCATTTGCCACCCATCGTTGGGGCGAAGAGACGTTGTGGGAAGTACTGGACTCTGACAAAAACATCTTCAAGCATACCGGACCTCAATCATCCTCGCCATCTGCAATATGGGTAAAGATCAAAAGTGCCTCTACCCATACCCGGAAAGGACGGAGGCAGCACTAACACCAGCAGTAACCCTATGGCAGATGGCAAAACTCGTAAACAAAACTATTTTTGCAAAAAACACTCTTCCATATCAAGAACGAAAGTGTTCCACAGGGACCTTTCAACGCGCCAACCAATTTGGTGGATGGAAACACTCGAAACATTAAACAAGTATTACCTTCCACGGATGAATTTGATATTACGCTTGGAAGCATCCTACCATTACTAGCGCCGGCATCGCATTTTATCCATCACACAACCGTGTACGTGGACAAAACCTTTAAACGCGATATACGCGAACAAACTTTTACATACTTCTTATTCGAAACTTATCCCGTTGGCACGACACGTATGACAAGATAAACAATCTGTACAAACGTCACTTTTGACTTGTCACAGCAAACTAGTTCAATAATTGATCGAGACTAAAATAAGTTGCGATATTTCATACAAGGTGCGTAAATAAAATAAGGCATTGAAAAGTTACACTCCTCTTTGACTTCCAGTGAAAATTTGGTGACATTTGGTTCAGTGGAAGCGAAGTTATTGCGTCTAAAGTGACAGTATGTTTGTGTCATCGGTACAAAAATGAGTTTCGAACAAAGAGCTGATACTAAATTTTGTTTTAAAATCGGTGAAACGTTTACGCAAACATTTGAATTGATGAAAAAAGTTTGTGGCGATGATTGTCTATCTCGTGCCCGAGTTCATGAGTGGTTTACACGTTTCAGAGATGACCGTGAGGATATAAATGACGATGAACATACGGGCCGCCCACAATCAGTGATCACTGAAAACTCTATCGAAATTGTGCGTGAATTTATCAAAAATGAGCCGAATTTTTGTTGAGATTCATGAAATCGGAGTTGAATACCTCCAAAATATCGATTTATCGCATGTTAACATCTGATTTGGGCTTTGCACGCTTTGTCCTACACAAGTTAACTGATAACCAACAATTGCTCAGAATTCAACATTCGAAAGACATCATTAAAGAGGCGAGAAAAGACGAGAACTTCCTTTACAACATTGTAACTGGTGATGAAACGTGAGTTTTCAAAACAAACCCGAAACCAAGCGTCAAAGTGCCGAATGGAAGGCCCCAGATGAGCCACCACCCAAAAAATCTTGTTTGGAGAAGTCAAAAAGTTATTGCTCATTTTTTAGGGTATTGTAAAATCATTTTACAATACCTTACTAAAATTGCGTCCTGTCTATCCGTCTGCCCATCCGTCCGTCCGTCCGTCCGTGTGTCACAACACTTTTACTCGCAAACTACATAAGCTAGAAACATAAGATTTTGTAAGTAGGTGTAAAGTGATGCCCTCTTCAAGTTTCATCACAAAAAAAATTATAAGGTGTTCTAGGGGGGTCTCCCCATATAAGGGAGTGGCCCCCGAAAAAAAAAGTTTCAACGCATATAGGCAATATGAGTATCAAATATAAGGTCTTGATGAGAACTTTTCAAAAAGGTCTTAAAATGACAAATTTTGCTTTGAGGGGCGCAGGGAAAAGGGAAATACACGAAAATGTTGTGCCCCCCCCTCCCTCACCGTTGATCCAAAAAATCTGAAAAAATCACAGATGTGAGACTTTAAGAGCACAAGGGAAACAAATACCTCAGAAGTCAAAATTCGATCAACTTTGTTAAAAATAGTACATTTTATAAATTTTACGTTTTTGCCTATAAAATCAAAATGGGACCCTTAAATTTCCCAAAAACTACAATGAAAATTTCACAATAATCGAATAATAAACAGCTAAGTTACAGCCGATTGAATATTTAACAATTACAACAACATTAACACGTGATACTAGAGAGATACACGTTTGCAACGGACCTAGCCACTATACATATGTAGGAATTTTGATATAAATTTAAGAAATGGTTTGTAATATTGATGGTTTATCATGACTAATTAAACGACGGGGCAAAACACGGCGAATATAAAAATATAATAACCATAATGATTCTTCGAACTCAATTCATGGAATCTCTATATTAGTCAAGTTTTGATATGCGGAATATATTGTTTGATTTACTAAATGTTTTACAATACCCTCCTGGCAGGAGCACTCTCCTGCTGCTTCAACTTGTTTTATGATTCCAAGGAAAATGTCCACAAGGAGTTCGTGCCAACAGGCCAAAGCGTCAATGTAATTTTCTATCTTAGTGTTTTGAAGCGTTTGTTGCATCGCATTCATCGAATTCGGCCTGAATATCACAAAGGAGGAAGCTGGCGCTTATTGCATGATAATGCACCATCTCATCGATTCACTCTTTTGACTGATTTTTTAAATAGAAATCGCATTTTAACCATCAATCACTCACCGTATTCGGCTGATATGGCTCCTTGTGACGTCTACTTATTCGGAAATTTGCGTTCGTTGAGGGCATCCAAAAGGTTTGTAACGACATCCTAAAGGATGTTCCGGTCAATGACATGAAACATTCTGTAGAAAATCTTTTGGATTGCGTAAAACAGTGTATCGAGGTAGGAGGAGACTATTTTGAATAAATAAACTCGAATTTATCAGAACACAGCTCCTGCCGTTTCTATTTTAACTCAGTCTCGTTTTTTTGGAAACAGTAGATGGTATATAGGTTCAAGTTTGGTTCAAAGTTACGCTAAGCGTGAATAATCGTCAGTTTGCGGAGCTAGGACGACAAAGACTATGCTGCTCAATGGGAATTGAACAAGAAATGTGGATGGCCGGTCATCGCTCCTTTCGATTAGTGGGCTACCCCCGTTGTCACGCATCCATTTAAAAGAGCAAAACGAGTGAGCGGGTCTCTTTTTTGCTAATAATCGGTATATCGAGAGTGATTGTTGGTTGTTAACTCACGCGCGAAGTTCCGCAAAAGAATTAAAAACGCATCTTCCATCGAATTGAAAGAAATAAGAAGGTAGTGATTATGAAGAGAATTTAGCTCGTGGACGTGGATCATTGAAAGGTGGAAGTGGAAACGGCCAAATATTTGCGAAAGAATTAAAATCGGGTCTTCCATCAAATTGAAAGAAACAAGTGGGTAATGATTGTGAAGAGAATTTAGCCCCAGACGTGGATTATTGTAAGGTGAAAGTGGAAACCAATAACAAAGTAAAGTGAATGACTCAAAAGACTAGTGGAAATAATTCAGTGAGCTGGAAAGTAAAGGATTTGTTGGAAAAGGGGAAGACGAATAAGCTTCGAAGGTGAGCGATAGAGTAAGGGGGAAATCCCAGACTACCCACGTAGTGGGTCACAATATTGGTGTGAAACGGCGCAGTCGAATACAATCCAAAGTTATTGAATGCCTTTGGGAACGTATTTTGAAGGGAAAATTTAGGAAAATTAGAGTGGGAGGTAAATTCAGAAAAAACGCGGGTCCAGTAAGGATAAGTGGAAATAGAAAGAGGCCCCCAATGATAACGCGATGAACGCAATTGTAATATAAACGTTTTCTCGTTTGACTTTGCACTTTTTAATTTTCAGCAGTACTTTGACTCTGGAGGAGATAGGTAGCAGCTTAGTGATAACGAGTCGAATTTGGTGGTCTGACGGCAGCAGAGGGCAGTTTTCCTTTTGTTCCTCTCTGGGTTTCCTTCATAACTTCGCTTCGCTTTCGGTTGAAATTAGGTGCAAAGGTATGGAAGGGGTCAAGTTGTGTGATCTGAGCTGATACTCTAGCGGCCGCATTCTCGCTTAGCGGCTTTGGGAGCCCACTGCCCAAGCGAGTGGCAATCAGGTCCAACCTTCGGGGGTTATCCAGGACCGAAGGCTTCCAGTCAGAATACTCTCTACGAGGAGGGTAATAGCTCTTTCTAAGCTTGATGCTGGTCCTAGCGACAGAAATCATATCCCAGAAGATCTCGTCCAAATTGTCGTGCATGTGGTTAGGGAGACGCTACAAACGCAGGGACGCAAGATTTTTAAGTCATTTGATGAATTTGCCGTCTGATGTTACCATTGACGCCGATATTCCCATTAGTTTCAATGATAACGAGGATCATTACCGGAGAGCCAGACGAGTTTAGTTCCTGGCGCAAACGCTTGGACAGTATCCTGAAAATTTATGATCATCTCAAAGGAATACCAAAATATTACGGGAACCTCTGGGTCATCCGCAATAAAATCACCGGCCATGCAAACATAGCGCTGGAATCATATAATACTCTGTTAAGTTGGGATAAGATCGCTAACTGCTTAACCTTGCACGTTGCTGACAAAAGAGACTTAATGACTTTAGAGTATCAGATGACTGCTCTACTGCAGCGTGAAATTACAGTTTCCAAATTTCACCAGGCTGTGTATAATAATTTACCACTCATTCTAAGCAATCTAGCGGCCGTTGAAATGAGCCAGGAGTGCATGAGTGTTATGACCCAGTCGTATCACGACAAGACCCTAGACCCCTTCATAAGAGGTCTAAAAGGTGACTTACTTACACTCCTTTATATACGTGAGTCAGCTTACATCCCAAGCTCTGTACTTGTGCCTTAAACTGCAGCACCTAGACTATAGGACACAAGACGCAAATTCATCCTAAACACTTTTACGAAAGACTCAACATAACACACCGCCGCGCACTCAACCACGAAGGAATCTGCCGAATTATTCTAGACCAACCCTTTTTCTGCCCCTCGATGCAGAATATACCCGGAACTGTTTCATAACCAACAGAAACACGGTGTGTCGAAACAGCTGTAGTGTTTCAAATTAAATATAAAAAGTGAAAGTTAACTGAAAAGTGTTTTTATTACTTAAACGATGAACTTTCACCAAGTAACGGCCTCATCCATTGAGCATAACATACAGATGTTTCCACAACAAAGAATTTTCTTGCACTCTCCACAACAACTCTTTCATTAGGTCATATGCATTAAATAATGCAAATCGGCCACAAAATCCAGGCCCGCAAATGCCATTCCGAAGATTTCAACCTCCACAGAAGACACAAAGACTGCACTTTACAGACACAGAAATAGACGCTGGTACTATAGATGAGCAATACGAATACGACATGAACGAGGAAGAAAAGAACATTAAATAAGTATAGCATTACATTTGATGAACTGACACTAGATCGCTTTCCATTTCCTTGTTTGGAGTATACCATCAGAAATGAAGAGGTTTTAAAATTTCTTGTCAATACTGCCTCAAACAGAAACTAGATCCAGGCCAGACACATTAGAAAACCTCTGCTCAATAAAGTAGTCCCAAAAGACCCGTCCTGACTTATAAATACAGGAAGTTTAAAAAAAAAAGTTACTGTGATTGACAATACCACCTTTCAACAACTTAGTGTGAAAAATTCATAACGGTACGTTTATTATTATTTTTTTACAGACATCCAAAGTGAACGCTCTCAGTGAATTTGTAAATATGGGAAAAATCGAGCATCGTTATGTGATACAATATTTTCATTTAAAAGATCTAAGTCCAACCGATATCAAAGCGGAGTTGGATTCTACTCTGGGAAAGTCAGCTCCTTTGCTTACAAGGGTCAAATATTGGGTAGCTGAGTTTAAGCGAGGTCGTACGAGCTGCCAAGATAAACACCGCAGTGGTCGACCAAGTGAGGTCACTACGTCAGAAAATGTGAAGAAAATCCACAAAATGGTATTGGGTGACCGTCGACTAAAAGTGCGCGAGATAGCAGACATGACAGGCATTTCAAAAAGTGCTGTGCATCGCATTTCAACTGAAAATTTGGACACGAGCAAGCTGTGCATCGCATTTCAACTGAAAATTTGGACACGAGCAAGCTGTGCGCAAGATGGGTGCCGCGTTTGCTCACAATGGAGCACAAACAGCAACGTGAGGATGTTTCCATCGAGTGTTTGACAATATTTCGCAGCAATAAACCCGAGCTTTTGCGTCAATTCATAACCATGGACGAAACATGGGTCCATCATTTTACACCTGAGACCAAGGAGCAATCAAAGCAGAGGACTAAAAAGGGAAAACCAGCTCCAAAGAAAGCAAAGACAGCTCAGTCAGCTGGCAAGGCCATGGCATCCGTTTTCTGGGATGCGCGTGGAATAATATTTATTGATTATCTCGAAATAGGAAAAACAATCAACTGCGCATATCATCCAGCCTTATTGCAGCGTTTGAGTGATGAAATCAAGAAAAACGGCCCCATCTGATGAAGAAGAAAGTGTTGTTTCATCACGACAACACACCAGTCCTCACGTGCGTAATTGCGATGGCTAAAATCAATCAGTTGAAAATTGAATTGCTTCCTCACGCAGCCTATTTGCCAGATATAGCTCCCTCGGATTATTTTCTTTTTCCGAATTTGCAAAAATGGCTCGGCGGCAAAAGATTTGCCAACAATGAAGGTGTAGAGTCTGCAGTTACTAGGTATTTTGAGGAGCTTGACGGTTCCTACTATAAAGCGGGTATTGAAGCTATTGAACATCGTTGGGAAAACTGTATCGAACTCAAAGGAGAATATGTTGAAAAATAAAAAAAACATTTTCGCAATTTTTTTACTGTTTTTTTTGTCGAGTTGGGTATTTTTAGAACCGCCCGTAAGATTTTCTTCACGCATTCAGTAGCAGGAAGCATTGAATTTACGCATTACGTATTTGTCCGAATAATCACCCCAATTGCTAGCAAAACTCAATTTTTTATATTACCCAGTCTTGTTTTATTTGAGGGTATTGTAGGAAATGACACCCTTATGGAATTGAAGACCATTATTTATACAAACGGCAACTTTATGATGCTGCATTGGAACCCGTTTATACCTCAAAAAAAGCATATCTTACAAAATGTGAACATTAATTTACAATCGTCTCAACAAGAGACAGTATAATAGATTAGAGCACATTCCTTCTAAGAGGGTAAGAAAGACGTGTGCCCAAGATTATATCTAAGAACAAAATTATTGAGCTGAACCTCGAAGCCATAAATGCTTTTAATTAAATTAAGAACTGCACATCCAAATTTAGAGAAAAATTTTGAGCTTAAAACTGACGCTTCTGACTACGCTATTGGCGCAGTCTCCTGTTACGAAGCCAAACCAATCGCTTACTTATCTAGGATCGTAGTTAAGACAGAAAAAGCTACGGCACCACTGCAAAAGGAGATGCTCGCAATCATACGGTGTAAAGTGCTAATTTTTGCCTCTCAGCTTTAAGCAACAAACGGAAGTCGATTTTAGAGGAGTACAATTACGAGCTTAAGTACATGCCAAGCAGGGCAAATGTCATGGCAGACTCCCTCTTGAGACCCCCGAAATCTACGGAACTGAACTTCCTAACCCCAACAGAGCACAGTGACCGAAGCACGACACAGAATCTTACCCCAAAGGATGAAACTCCATTAATGTATTCAGGAATCAGCTTGCCTTAAGGATTGGTAGCGAGGATAACTACCAATTGCAGAACCCGTATCCCAACTAGACATGGCACACGTTAACTAAATCCGGATTTCGATATATCAATATTTTGAAACGTTATCTTAACTCTGTCACTATAAATAGTCTTCTGACCCATGAAGAAACTGTGGGGCAAGTCAGCAGATCTTTCCTAGTAATTCCTCTGATTTCAAAATTCACGTTATGCAGAAACTTGTTGAGGATATTCCCAACGCGGTAAAACAAGGGGAAAATATCAAATGAACACTAGCATGTACACCATAATGCCCAAGAAAACCATCTACAAATCTTACAGAACTTTTTGTTCCCAGAAATGGATGCCAAACCAAAGAATATCGTGTCTGTAAGCAAAACAAGCAAACCGTTTCTCAACTCTACACTGATCCCATATTACTCCGGCCATACGACCCATCTAGACCTTTTTAGTCCCAAAGAACACTGGGTATTAACTGCCATCGATAGATTCTCTAAGGTAGACCAAGCCAAGATAATAGCTTCTAAGTCCATCAAGGATATAAAGTGACCCCTAACAAAATTACTTTTCTTTTTCTGTGACATCCTGTCACACAACAAAGCAAGATAACCAACAAAATAGTGCGAAATTGGGCAGGTTAACCACAACAAAAGGAACGGGCCAAAACCAACCTCTAGATATAAGCAGGAAATCGTAAAAAAGCACAGTCATTCAACAGTTCTAACCGATTTTGGCAGGGTTCTTCATGAAAGTCAAATGCGAAATTGATCTTACATTTCAGATTGCTAACATACTTCGTGGTCACGCAGGTTGAGATCCTGGACTTCTCAAACTCTCAAATTATCTCTTTACATACTAGACAGACCAAAGTATAGGACGGGAATTTTAAGTTCACACAAATAATCAAAATCGATCAATACGAACACTTCATTTAGGAAATTGAACCAATTCTCAATCTTACGGTTGCTCGACATCATCCTCTATACTTACATTCCGTTGAATTTCAGCAAATTGTCAGCCTCGTGAAAAATTTGAAATCACGCCAAATGAAAAAACGAAATTTTATTGGATCTGCCTGAAAGTGAATCCCCGGCAATCCAGACCACCAAGATTTTGTAACTATCAAAGACAAATTAAACAATGTATTAAGAAACAACAAAAGACAAGTAATTTTATCGTAATCAATTACGTAATGAATCAATAAATAGCATAACAAAAATCACCAATGAGATACAGGAACTTGTCAAGGAAAATAGCCAGACAAACTACAATATGATATTTGACATTCAGTTTAGATTAAGACTCATTAAGGAAGAATGAACAAATATCAATCTAGCAATTCACTGGTCGAAACTTGGTGTCATTAACTCGTCAATCTTGTCAAAGGACCATATAGTACGACAAAAAAAGCCTTGAATTTCACGGAAAGAAAAATAATAAGTAACACTACATCTTTACTTTATATCATTAATATTCCTCTGATTGTTTACAAAACTTTGCTCATAAAACTGATTAAACGAAATTATTTTGTAAACGATTTGCACTTTACTAAAGTTCTGAAAAATGATGATAAGCTATTTGGAGTGAAAGAAAAATGTAAAACAATCAACTTTTTCACCGTTTGTAAATCGTTTGAGATTGTTAATATAAGCAACTCGACATTTCTGCCTAACCTTTTAAAAATTCTTCCTGCAAACTGCTTCTCTATAAGCAATGCCCCTGGCAGCGTTCTGCTCCACAAATTCATGGGAACATTGCCATCAGAAGAAACCCGCCATAATCTAGACGAAATTTTTTTTTGGTAAAACTCTAAAACGCACCATCATCGCAAATGAAGGAACATTCGCCAGACAAGATGAAACTACCATACGAGTGATCTTACAACTGCCCTCGCTTGAGAAAATCTCTCATAACGTAATCTCATAGAAATGCTGAAAGATCTCCATATCAACAATATCAAAGCGATTCAAATGATTCGATCCGAAAGCGATACCCATGGTATCACAACATATTCTCTATTTACCATCACTCTAATATATCTAGCAATCTTTATGTCATGCGAAATTTACGCTGTTTTTTAAAACCAGATCTTCTACAGAACATTCATCCCAGTAGTAGCACCCAGATCCAAGACGCAAATCCAAACACAAAGATTATCTTCACTAACCGTAGTACATCCTCCACATGAGAACCCAAACATCCAAAGCCTTACTCCAGCTGAACAAGCCATGTACCTGAAAACCCTAATTCCACATACAAAATAACGTGTAGGCTGACTTTTGTGGCTAGTATATGAAGAAAATTTTTTTTTTCAATTTTGACGATCTTAAAGACCAGCTACATACACAGGAAAACAAATCTCCAAGTATACAAATCTGTGATACGACCTGTGTTATGTTATGGGTGTGAAACGTGGACTCCAACCTAAGCACCCGAAAATATCTTGAAAGCTTTTGAGCGACGAGTCCTGAGGCGATAAATCGGAGTGAAGCTAGACGGAGACCAATGGCGAATTCGATACAACAATGAACTGTATGAAATTGTTGACGAGCCAAAGGTCTCAATGATTGTAAAACTGCAGAAGCTGCAATGGGCTGGACACATGAATCGTATGGACGAACAACGGATACACAAAAAAGTATTCATTTGGAAAACTGAAGGCCGGAGACCAGTGGGGAAACCGAAGGAACGCTGGTCTGACTCAGTCGATGAAGACTGATTTCAAAATTGGAGGACGCGGTCAATGGACCAAGACAGTTGGAGGCACTATTTGCAGGAAGCTTGAGAGGGGCTGTAATGCTACGAAGAAGAAAAATCCCCGTTGGTAGCACCAGCCGAAAAGGTAAATTTCTTGTATGCAGCGTAAGGTTTCGAAAAAGAATTTGGCTTGACTACTACTGGACTTCTTACTGCAATTTTTGTAGAACTACATGGGTATTTAGAAACAAAAAGAATCTGCCGCCGTTTGTATTTGGAGACCCTTCATAGAAGCGCAAATATGTTACTAATTAAATTGAGTTGCACACGTATGGATCACATATTGAAAATCGGCGGGTAATAAATTGTTATAAACATATTTATACTCGTTTCGCCCTTCTCACATTTCCTGTTTATACATTTCACAGTGGCTACCACACAAAGGTGATAACTTTTTGGCTTAAATAGCTCAAATAGTTAATTTCAAAAGATTTCCATAAAAGTTTAATCAGCACTTGCATTGCCATTAATATATACATTTTCAACTCTTTTCTGAACCATCAAGGGCCGTCATTTTGAATTTTTATTGAAAACGGCTGCTAAAAATATTAAGCTGTAAATTTTCGAATTTTTTATTTGTTATCGGATTTGCATAATTAAATTAAATTAACTTGCCTTAATAACTTATAGTTTCAAGTTTTATCGAATCTGTTGAGAAACTTGGCTGCTAGAGAGCTACAGAAATAAAAAAAATGTTTATGTCACCCCCCTGTATGGGGAGACCCCCTAAACACTTTAAACTATTTTCTTACACTGCAAATCTCACGAGGCACCACTTTTGACCTACGTAGAAAATTTCCTCATTCTAGCTTATGTGGTTTGCGAGAAAACTTGTGACGCACGAACAAACGGATGGACGGACAGACAAACAAGTCGCGATTTTATAATTTTTTAGGGTATTGATAAAAATATTTTACAATATTTAAAAAATAGTCTGATTTATAAATACTTTCAAGATAAGTCATTTAAAACGTTTCCACAAAAATACTCATTATTTCAGTTTTTTCCATGAAAAAAATTCATTATTTCAGTTGCTACTAAAATAGCGAATTGCGCTTACCTTCTGACCTTTGGGGGCCGCCATTTTGAATGCGTGCATTTGATTTTGGACTATTTTAAATCTTTGTGTGCTAGGACCTCATCAATCAATGTGCCGAATCTCGTTCAAATCGGAGTTTCAATCTAGATAGGGCAAAAAAATTCAATTTTTAGTGAAAATGGCAGCTAAAAATATTGGGTTTTATATTTTCGACTTTTTTATTTTTCATTCAATTTTAATAATTTTCTGTACAATGCAAGAACATAGTACAGAGATCCATAATTTTAAGTTTCATCAAAATCCGCTGGAAAATATGACCGCTAAAGGGCCACAAAAACCTGAAAAAACCTGCCGTACCGACTTTGGATTTTTTATTGTGAGATTCATCACATACATCAGTGAACCTTTGTGCCAAATTTCATCCAAATCAGAGCTATACTTTGGTCAGAACAGAAATCACGATTTTTCGTCTAAAATGACCGCCATTTTGTTTTTCCCGGCCGATATAGCTGGTTCACGAACTTAACCGAGATATTTACCCAATACACCTTTCCTGAAAATTTGGTGAAATTCGGAGCAAAATTGCAAAATTGCAACCTCTAGCGTGGTCACAAATTTCGTTATATCCCATATACGAGTATATATATATATATATATATATATATATATATATATATATATATATATATATATATATATATATATATATATATATATATATATATATATATATATATATATATATATATATATATATATATAAATATATAAGATACTCTCCGCAATAGGTAAATTTCTCTCGAGAAATTTACCCAAGAGATATGAAGAAATGTGGGAGCGTCGACAAAAAATGAGGTTTTCTACGGTTTCGGGACGAATTTCAATGGTGAACTCAAAACCGTAACCGGAGAACATCATAGCACTCGTTGTGAAGTGACCCATCTAGACCTTTTTAGTCCCAAAGAACACTGGGTATTAACTGCCATCGATAGATTCTCTAAGGTAGACCAAGCCAAGATAATAGCTTCTAAGTCCATCAAGGATATAAAGTGACCCCTAACAAAATTACTTTTCTTTTTCTGTGACATCCTGTCACACAACAAAGCAAGATAACCAACAAAATAGTGCGAAATTGGGCAGGTTAACCACAACAAAAGGAACGGGCCAAAACCAACCTCTAGATATAAGCAGGAAATCGTAAAAAAGCACAGTCATTCAACAGTTCTAACCGATTTTGGCAGGGTTCTTCATGAAAGTCAAATGCGAAATTGATCTTACATTTCAGATTGCTAACATACTTCGTGGTCACGCAGGTTGAGATCCTGGACTTCTCAAACTCTCAAATTATCTCTTTACATACTAGACAGACCAAAGTATAGGACGGGAATTTTAAGTTCACACAAATAATCAAAATCGATCAATACGAACACTTCATTTAGGAAATTGAACCAATTCTCAATCTTACGGTTGCTCGACATCATCCTCTATACTTACATTCCGTTGAATTTCAGCAAATTGTCAGCCTCGTGAAAAATTTGAAATCACGCCAAATGAAAAAACGAAATTTTATTGGATCTGCCTGAAAGTGAATCCCCGGCAATCCAGACCACCAAGATTTTGTAACTATCAAAGACAAATTAAACAATGTATTAAGAAACAACAAAAGACAAGTAATTTTATCGTAATCAATTACGTAATGAATCAATAAATAGCATAACAAAAATCACCAATGAGATACAGGAACTTGTCAAGGAAAATAGCCAGACAAACTACAATATGATATTTGACATTCAGTTTAGATTAAGACTCATTAAGGAAGAATGAACAAATATCAATCTAGCAATTCACTGGTCGAAACTTGGTGTCATTAACTCGTCAATCTTGTCAAAGGACCATATAGTACGACAAAAAAAGCCTTGAATTTCACGGAAAGAAAAATAATAAGTAACACTACATCTTTACTTTATATCATTAATATTCCTCTGATTGTTTACAAAACTTTGCTCATAAAACTGATTAAACGAAATTATTTTGTAAACGATTTGCACTTTACTAAAGTTCTGAAAAATGATGATAAGCTATTTGGAGTGAAAGAAAAATGTAAAACAATCAACTTTTTCACCGTTTGTAAATCGTTTGAGATTGTTAATATAAGCAACTCGACATTTCTGCCTAACCTTTTAAAAATTCTTCCTGCAAACTGCTTCTCTATAAGCAATGCCCCTGGCAGCGTTCTGCTCCACAAATTCATGGGAACATTGCCATCAGAAGAAACCCGCCATAATCTAGACGAAATTTTTTTTTGGTAAAACTCTAAAACGCACCATCATCGCAAATGAAGGAACATTCGCCAGACAAGATGAAACTACCATACGAGTGATCTTACAACTGCCCTCGCTTGAGAAAATCTCTCATAACGTAATCTCATAGAAATGCTGAAAGATCTCCATATCAACAATATCAAAGCGATTCAAATGATTCGATCCGAAAGCGATACCCATGGTATCACAACATATTCTCTATTTACCATCACTCTAATATATCTAGCAATCTTTATGTCATGCGAAATTTACGCTGTTTTTTAAAACCAGATCTTCTACAGAACATTCATCCCAGTAGTAGCACCCAGATCCAAGACGCAAATCCAAACACAAAGATTATCTTCACTAACCGTAGTACATCCTCCACATGAGAACCCAAACATCCAAAGCCTTACTCCAGCTGAACAAGCCATGTACCTGAAAACCCTAATTCCACATACAAAATAACGTGTAGGCTGACTTTTGTGGCTAGTATATGAAGAAAATTTTTTTTTTCAATTTTGACGATCTTAAAGACCAGCTACATACACAGGAAAACAAATCTCCAAGTATACAAATCTGTGATACGACCTGTGTTATGTTATGGGTGTGAAACGTGGACTCCAACCTAAGCACCCGAAAATATCTTGAAAGCTTTTGAGCGACGAGTCCTGAGGCGATAAATCGGAGTGAAGCTAGACGGAGACCAATGGCGAATTCGATACAACAATGAACTGTATGAAATTGTTGACGAGCCAAAGGTCTCAATGATTGTAAAACTGCAGAAGCTGCAATGGGCTGGACACATGAATCGTATGGACGAACAACGGATACACAAAAAAGTATTCATTTGGAAAACTGAAGGCCGGAGACCAGTGGGGAAACCGAAGGAACGCTGGTCTGACTCAGTCGATGAAGACTGATTTCAAAATTGGAGGACGCGGTCAATGGACCAAGACAGTTGGAGGCACTATTTGCAGGAAGCTTGAGAGGGGCTGTAATGCTACGAAGAAGAAAAATCCCCGTTGGTAGCACCAGCCGAAAAGGTAAATTTCTTGTATGCAGCGTAAGGTTTCGAAAAAGAATTTGGCTTGACTACTACTGGACTTCTTACTGCAATTTTTGTAGAACTACATGGGTATTTAGAAACAAAAAGAATCTGCCGCCGTTTGTATTTGGAGACCCTTCATAGAAGCGCAAATATGTTACTAATTAAATTGAGTTGCACACGTATGGATCACATATTGAAAATCGGCGGGTAATAAATTGTTATAAACATATTTATACTCGTTTCGCCCTTCTCACATTTCCTGTTTATACATTTCACAGTGGCTACCACACAAAGGTGATAACTTTTTGGCTTAAATAGCTCAAATAGTTAATTTCAAAAGATTTCCATAAAAGTTTAATCAGCACTTGCATTGCCATTAATATATACATTTTCAACTCTTTTCTGAACCATCAAGGGCCGTCATTTTGAATTTTTATTGAAAACGGCTGCTAAAAATATTAAGCTGTAAATTTTCGAATTTTTTATTTGTTATCGGATTTGCATAATTAAATTAAATTAACTTGCCTTAATAACTTATAGTTTCAAGTTTTATCGAATCTGTTGAGAAACTTGGCTGCTAGAGAGCTACAGAAATAAAAAAAATGTTTATGTCACCCCCCTGTATGGGGAGACCCCCTAAACACTTTAAACTATTTTCTTACACTGCAAATCTCACGAGGCACCACTTTTGACCTACGTAGAAAATTTCCTCATTCTAGCTTATGTGGTTTGCGAGAAAACTTGTGACGCACGAACAAACGGATGGACGGACAGACAAACAAGTCGCGATTTTATAATTTTTTAGGGTATTGATAAAAATATTTTACAATATTTAAAAAATAGTCTGATTTATAAATACTTTCAAGATAAGTCATTTAAAACGTTTCCACAAAAATACTCATTATTTCAGTTTTTTCCATGAAAAAAATTCATTATTTCAGTTGCTACTAAAATAGCGAATTGCGCTTACCTTCTGACCTTTGGGGGCCGCCATTTTGAATGCGTGCATTTGATTTTGGACTATTTTAAATCTTTGTGTGCTAGGACCTCATCAATCAATGTGCCGAATCTCGTTCAAATCGGAGTTTCAATCTAGATAGGGCAAAAAAATTCAATTTTTAGTGAAAATGGCAGCTAAAAATATTGGGTTTTATATTTTCGACTTTTTTATTTTTCATTCAATTTTAATAATTTTCTGTACAATGCAAGAACATAGTACAGAGATCCATAATTTTAAGTTTCATCAAAATCCGCTGGAAAATATGACCGCTAAAGGGCCACAAAAACCTGAAAAAACCTGCCGTACCGACTTTGGATTTTTTATTGTGAGATTCATCACATACATCAGTGAACCTTTGTGCCAAATTTCATCCAAATCAGAGCTATACTTTGGTCAGAACAGAAATCACGATTTTTCGTCTAAAATGACCGCCATTTTGTTTTTCCCGGCCGATATAGCTGGTTCACGAACTTAACCGAGATATTTACCCAATACACCTTTCCTGAAAATTTGGTGAAATTCGGAGCAAAATTGCAAAATTGCAACCTCTAGCGTGGTCACAAATTTCGTTATATCCCATATACGAGTATATATATATATATATATATATATATATATATATATATATATATATATATATATATATATATATATATATATATATATATATATATATATATATATATATATATATATATATATATATAAATATATAAGATACTCTCCGCAATAGGTAAATTTCTCTCGAGAAATTTACCCAAGAGATATGAAGAAATGTGGGAGCGTCGACAAAAAATGAGGTTTTCTACGGTTTCGGGACGAATTTCAATGGTGAACTCAAAACCGTAACCGGAGAACATCATAGCACTCGTTGTGAAGTGACCCATCTAGACCTTTTTAGTCCCAAAGAACACTGGGTATTAACTGCCATCGATAGATTCTCTAAGGTAGACCAAGCCAAGATAATAGCTTCTAAGTCCATCAAGGATATAAAGTGACCCCTAACAAAATTACTTTTCTTTTTCTGTGACATCCTGTCACACAACAAAGCAAGATAACCAACAAAATAGTGCGAAATTGGGCAGGTTAACCACAACAAAAGGAACGGGCCAAAACCAACCTCTAGATATAAGCAGGAAATCGTAAAAAAGCACAGTCATTCAACAGTTCTAACCGATTTTGGCAGGGTTCTTCATGAAAGTCAAATGCGAAATTGATCTTACATTTCAGATTGCTAACATACTTCGTGGTCACGCAGGTTGAGATCCTGGACTTCTCAAACTCTCAAATTATCTCTTTACATACTAGACAGACCAAAGTATAGGACGGGAATTTTAAGTTCACACAAATAATCAAAATCGATCAATACGAACACTTCATTTAGGAAATTGAACCAATTCTCAATCTTACGGTTGCTCGACATCATCCTCTATACTTACATTCCGTTGAATTTCAGCAAATTGTCAGCCTCGTGAAAAATTTGAAATCACGCCAAATGAAAAAACGAAATTTTATTGGATCTGCCTGAAAGTGAATCCCCGGCAATCCAGACCACCAAGATTTTGTAACTATCAAAGACAAATTAAACAATGTATTAAGAAACAACAAAAGACAAGTAATTTTATCGTAATCAATTACGTAATGAATCAATAAATAGCATAACAAAAATCACCAATGAGATACAGGAACTTGTCAAGGAAAATAGCCAGACAAACTACAATATGATATTTGACATTCAGTTTAGATTAAGACTCATTAAGGAAGAATGAACAAATATCAATCTAGCAATTCACTGGTCGAAACTTGGTGTCATTAACTCGTCAATCTTGTCAAAGGACCATATAGTACGACAAAAAAAGCCTTGAATTTCACGGAAAGAAAAATAATAAGTAACACTACATCTTTACTTTATATCATTAATATTCCTCTGATTGTTTACAAAACTTTGCTCATAAAACTGATTAAACGAAATTATTTTGTAAACGATTTGCACTTTACTAAAGTTCTGAAAAATGATGATAAGCTATTTGGAGTGAAAGAAAAATGTAAAACAATCAACTTTTTCACCGTTTGTAAATCGTTTGAGATTGTTAATATAAGCAACTCGACATTTCTGCCTAACCTTTTAAAAATTCTTCCTGCAAACTGCTTCTCTATAAGCAATGCCCCTGGCAGCGTTCTGCTCCACAAATTCATGGGAACATTGCCATCAGAAGAAACCCGCCATAATCTAGACGAAATTTTTTTTTGGTAAAACTCTAAAACGCACCATCATCGCAAATGAAGGAACATTCGCCAGACAAGATGAAACTACCATACGAGTGATCTTACAACTGCCCTCGCTTGAGAAAATCTCTCATAACGTAATCTCATAGAAATGCTGAAAGATCTCCATATCAACAATATCAAAGCGATTCAAATGATTCGATCCGAAAGCGATACCCATGGTATCACAACATATTCTCTATTTACCATCACTCTAATATATCTAGCAATCTTTATGTCATGCGAAATTTACGCTGTTTTTTAAAACCAGATCTTCTACAGAACATTCATCCCAGTAGTAGCACCCAGATCCAAGACGCAAATCCAAACACAAAGATTATCTTCACTAACCGTAGTACATCCTCCACATGAGAACCCAAACATCCAAAGCCTTACTCCAGCTGAACAAGCCATGTACCTGAAAACCCTAATTCCACATACAAAATAACGTGTAGGCTGACTTTTGTGGCTAGTATATGAAGAAAATTTTTTTTTTCAATTTTGACGATCTTAAAGACCAGCTACATACACAGGAAAACAAATCTCCAAGTATACAAATCTGTGATACGACCTGTGTTATGTTATGGGTGTGAAACGTGGACTCCAACCTAAGCACCCGAAAATATCTTGAAAGCTTTTGAGCGACGAGTCCTGAGGCGATAAATCGGAGTGAAGCTAGACGGAGACCAATGGCGAATTCGATACAACAATGAACTGTATGAAATTGTTGACGAGCCAAAGGTCTCAATGATTGTAAAACTGCAGAAGCTGCAATGGGCTGGACACATGAATCGTATGGACGAACAACGGATACACAAAAAAGTATTCATTTGGAAAACTGAAGGCCGGAGACCAGTGGGGAAACCGAAGGAACGCTGGTCTGACTCAGTCGATGAAGACTGATTTCAAAATTGGAGGACGCGGTCAATGGACCAAGACAGTTGGAGGCACTATTTGCAGGAAGCTTGAGAGGGGCTGTAATGCTACGAAGAAGAAAAATCCCCGTTGGTAGCACCAGCCGAAAAGGTAAATTTCTTGTATGCAGCGTAAGGTTTCGAAAAAGAATTTGGCTTGACTACTACTGGACTTCTTACTGCAATTTTTGTAGAACTACATGGGTATTTAGAAACAAAAAGAATCTGCCGCCGTTTGTATTTGGAGACCCTTCATAGAAGCGCAAATATGTTACTAATTAAATTGAGTTGCACACGTATGGATCACATATTGAAAATCGGCGGGTAATAAATTGTTATAAACATATTTATACTCGTTTCGCCCTTCTCACATTTCCTGTTTATACATTTCACAGTGGCTACCACACAAAGGTGATAACTTTTTGGCTTAAATAGCTCAAATAGTTAATTTCAAAAGATTTCCATAAAAGTTTAATCAGCACTTGCATTGCCATTAATATATACATTTTCAACTCTTTTCTGAACCATCAAGGGCCGTCATTTTGAATTTTTATTGAAAACGGCTGCTAAAAATATTAAGCTGTAAATTTTCGAATTTTTTATTTGTTATCGGATTTGCATAATTAAATTAAATTAACTTGCCTTAATAACTTATAGTTTCAAGTTTTATCGAATCTGTTGAGAAACTTGGCTGCTAGAGAGCTACAGAAATAAAAAAAATGTTTATGTCACCCCCCTGTATGGGGAGACCCCCTAAACACTTTAAACTATTTTCTTACACTGCAAATCTCACGAGGCACCACTTTTGACCTACGTAGAAAATTTCCTCATTCTAGCTTATGTGGTTTGCGAGAAAACTTGTGACGCACGAACAAACGGATGGACGGACAGACAAACAAGTCGCGATTTTATAATTTTTTAGGGTATTGATAAAAATATTTTACAATATTTAAAAAATAGTCTGATTTATAAATACTTTCAAGATAAGTCATTTAAAACGTTTCCACAAAAATACTCATTATTTCAGTTTTTTCCATGAAAAAAATTCATTATTTCAGTTGCTACTAAAATAGCGAATTGCGCTTACCTTCTGACCTTTGGGGGCCGCCATTTTGAATGCGTGCATTTGATTTTGGACTATTTTAAATCTTTGTGTGCTAGGACCTCATCAATCAATGTGCCGAATCTCGTTCAAATCGGAGTTTCAATCTAGATAGGGCAAAAAAATTCAATTTTTAGTGAAAATGGCAGCTAAAAATATTGGGTTTTATATTTTCGACTTTTTTATTTTTCATTCAATTTTAATAATTTTCTGTACAATGCAAGAACATAGTACAGAGATCCATAATTTTAAGTTTCATCAAAATCCGCTGGAAAATATGACCGCTAAAGGGCCACAAAAACCTGAAAAAACCTGCCGTACCGACTTTGGATTTTTTATTGTGAGATTCATCACATACATCAGTGAACCTTTGTGCCAAATTTCATCCAAATCAGAGCTATACTTTGGTCAGAACAGAAATCACGATTTTTCGTCTAAAATGACCGCCATTTTGTTTTTCCCGGCCGATATAGCTGGTTCACGAACTTAACCGAGATATTTACCCAATACACCTTTCCTGAAAATTTGGTGAAATTCGGAGCAAAATTGCAAAATTGCAACCTCTAGCGTGGTCACAAATTTCGTTATATCCCATATACGAGTATATATATATATATATATATATATATATATATATATATATATATATAAATATATAAGATACTCTCCGCAATAGGTAAATTTCTCTCGAGAAATTTACCCAAGAGATATGAAGAAATGTGGGAGCGTCGACAAAAAATGAGGTTTTCTACGGTTTCGGGACGAATTTCAATGGTGAACTCAAAACCGTAACCGGAGAACATCATAGCACTCGTTGTGAAGTGAATTTTGTTCCAGTTCATACATGCATATTAAATCTGTCAAAAGAAATGATTGATGAGCACAAACAAATAGGCAGCATGTGTCCGGAAACAGAAACTTCTCTATTCCAAACTTGAACTTTTTGGGATCGACATGAACGCATACTTATGCCAAAAATACCTTTAGAAGTTTTTGACACAAGCATCGGTACGATCTCAACTTAATTACAGCAATATTTGGCCAACCTAATATTTCAAGCTCATCAAATACCTGGAAATTTTGAAAACATAGCAAGCATTTCATTCCTGTGCAAACGGAAATCACCTTGAAATCAATTTCACCTGCTACATCGGCATCATCTGAAAGAATTGCATCAACAATCACCCAATAACAGAAGTTGCTAAGCAGAAGAGCTCAGAACAGCAAGAGCATTCTTAAGTGAGCACATAGTGAGAGTATTTTAATATATTTTATGTTAATCTACTCATATTTCAATATTGAAATACAGTGTGATACATTTTATGAATCTTGTTATTTTATATTCAAAATATCGAAACATCCTTGATATATCGAAGCCCGAATATGAAATTTATTTAGAATATTGAAACATCTTAAATCCGACTTTTTTTTAATATCAATAGTCCTAATACTTACCAAGGTGTATAAATGTTTGTATATCGATTCAAATTTTTTGTCCAATGCTTCAACTGTGGAGCATAAGGTTTGAAACCATTTCCAGAGTTCCGAAATGAAAACTAAGATTAAATTAATAATTGATTAAAGCAATGAATTTAGAAATAATCGTTTAATCAGAACCACAAGAACCGTAATATCCTTGTTTGCCATATAAACTATTGGGGAATGTTAGCAATCAAAAACTCATTAAATTGCGCTCATATTATACACCTTCATTTCGTTGGTTTTTATTTGCCAACTTAAGAGTCATTTGCACGAAATCACGTTTTCAAGTACATGCCCGTTGTGAATAACAATTAGTAAAACGTGCTATCTTCTCTTTTGAGGCTATGGCATCCTAAAAGCGAAAAAGAAATGAAAAGAAAAATTAGTGAAAATAAAATTAATTTCAAATTTAATTAGTCAAATTTTTCAACTCCTCCTAATCTTTAATTTGCCCCATTTAAGGATCTTTTGAAATTATTAAACTATTAAATCGATTTCATAATTGATATCGATTTAATAGTTTAAAGCTTATTCAAGCAGGACCACATAAAATCTGAACACCTTAATTTTAGCAAAAGAAAAGAATGCAGTCTGAAAAATGGAATAACATAGCATTTCAAGCAGATTCGCTGAACATTGAAAAAGTGAATACACCTTCAAAAACAAATCTCACATGTTCTCCTTTTGCATGAAATCTTTTGTTTGCAGTGTTCGTAGTTCAAGCAGCAATTTCCTAGAATCTTGGTTACAGTCTAGTATCATAGATACATACTCGAAATGGGGCCAAATCAATTGTTTCGCAATATTCTCCGTCAAGTCAGTAGGAATGTGTTCAACCAAAGTGAATTTCGGTGCTACGAATAAAGAAACTCTGGATTTTTTGCTCCGGTGCTTTGATATTGAAGTGATTTTTCTTCTTGAATGCACATACATTTGTACGATAAGGTTTTTTTCTGAGAACTAAATAATGTTATTTTTTTCGAAAGTAAGGACAAGAAATTCGAAGACAAGTGATAGTGATTTGTCAGGATAAGCATAAATGATACATTAAGATTGGATAAATGCTTCGTTTGGTAGGGAAATAAAGAACTTTCCATGATTGAAAAATTTGTCGTTAAGTTTTTCTAGGTATTGATAGACACCTCTGTTGAATCGTTTTTCTTTTTTCATCACATATCAAGTAAAATTGACGTAAGTGAAAACAGATTTTTACCGTTTTTCAAGCATGAATTTTGTTGGAAATATTTATCCAATTGTAAAGAATCCTTCGGAAGTAAATCAACCTGGTAGTCTTGGCATTCTCAAAAATTGTTTTAATGATATGGCGGAGGAATCAACTATCGGGTGATCCTAGGTTAAAAATCTAAGCCAACACGTTAACCAACGAAAAAAAATCAGACATATGAGGAGGGTTTTTGCAGAGCTTTAAACGTGATGATAATAACTTCTGGCACCTCTCAAAATATTTTAAGTTGAAAAACAAAATAAATATCCCTCTCATTCATGGCACAAATGCCCTTAAATACGATAGCACAGAAAAAGCCGAAGCCTTTGCAGGCGCTCATGGACTGCTATTCCATGAGAATAATTCCCCTGAGGAGAGGCGTGAGTCGAAATTGACTCCTCTATGCAAAGACTGCTAGCTATCTAGACAACAGACACTAACGAAATTCGTCCTCTAGACTTACCTGAATTAAAAGACATGATAAGCATGCGAAACAAACGGAAAGCCCCAGGTTTTGATTCTTGGACACATACCATGCTAAAATGAGTACCAGACAACATCCTACAAGCCTGATGAACACAGTCAACGCCATCTTTCACCTACGCAAATTCCCCAAATTGTGGAGCAAGGCAATTACCATTTTACTTTCCCTCAAAATCGGTGGTCAATAAGTCATCTGTCTTTTCTTTCTAATCTCACAGAAAATGCACTTTCAACTCGCTTGACCGAATATATTGAGGACAAGGAAATTATTTCCGAAGAACAATATGGCTTTCGAGTTGGACACTCCATTCAACGCCAGCTAATAAGGGTGGTCCAAGGGGCCTAATTATGTTTGATACAGGCAAAACCTTTGACAAAGTCTAGCATTCATGGCTAATCTTTAAAATGTATGAATTTTTCATTCCACTACCCTTGATAAAAACCATCAACTCTTTTCTAAAGGGAAGATATTTTCGCGTCAAAATTGCCGACAAACTGTCCAACATGCGCCGGTTCAAGCTAGAGATTCACAAGGATCACTACTCTTCCCACTACTGTACACCCTATACACTCAAACCTTCCACGTCTGCCCAACAACGTTCAAATATCCCTAAATGCCGGCGGCACTTGTATATATTACAGCTGGCAACAAGCAGAAGCCGAACTTTCAAATCTGCAACGATCCATTGAAATAATTTTGGGGTATTTTCAAAGGTGGAGGATAAAAATTAACACTGAAGGGTGGAGGATAAAAGTTAACACCAAGCCATTTTCATCACAAGAAGGCCACGAAAACAACCTCTCGAACTACAAATAAACTCGAACGCAATACTATAGGACAGAACAGCAAAATGCCTGGGACTAAAACTTGACTCATATGGACCGATTACATACGTGACAAGAGATAACATTGTTTAGGTATCCTATCCTCCTTTTACCCCATCTTAAGCTGAGGAAAACTAAACGTTAAAAATAAACTCCTCATCTTTAAACAAATTACAAGACCTTTTCTTCTCTTTGGCTTTATAACCCTCTGTCGGACCTCGATATTCAAGAAAAAAGTACTTCAAACTCTGCAAAACATGGCCCTTAGAAGAATCTGGAGAACCGTCTGATACATTAGAAACATTGACATTCACAAGGACTTAAAACCAGACACAATTGACAAATATTTACTAGACCATGCACTAAAACTGTTCGACAGGATAGATGAACACCCTAATAGTACACTGAACCCCCTAAGATCAACCAATGACTAGCAAGAATTCATCTACCCTAGCCTCAGATCGATTATTTTGTAATAAAGGACTGACAGAAACTAGTTTAATTATTTGCTATAGGCCAGTTTGGAACAACGATACCCAGAGATAGAAATAGAGCAAAAGTGCTAAATTGCACTACCTCCACGTAACCCCACACCTCAAGGCAGGGAGCATTTAATTTTTGCTGAGATTATAACTTGTTGTGCCGCATAGCGTCGATATGAATTCCGGTTAGTGTCTATTTCTTTATCGATGCGTGAAAATTACCGTGCAATGAATATCATAGAAAAGTAATACTTTCCATCCCATCTTGAAATATTCATCGAACTACATTTACAGCAGTTTGGATTTCTGAAGTTATCTCCATCATTTTATAAACAAGTTGAGTAGACAGAACTGCACTCGTGTCAGAAGGGTTTTGTAATTCACATTTGATATGCAGATATACGAGTACAGAAAGATTTAATTCAAGAAAAGCTTGGATAACATGCACAATAAATATATTATTGCTTTAAAGGAAAAACAAGTGTTACTCCATTTGAAGAATCAATCAAAAGTGTGGGTGGTTTGATGGAAAGACCATGTTATAGAAAACCTGTATTTGATTGTTGTAATCGGTGAAACTTCAAACAGCAAACTTCTGTACATTATATTAAAGCTCATAGAGTTTAGGAACCTTTTAAAGACACTTAAATATCTACTTTCATCCAATTTAGTCATACTAATACAACTTTACTGGCAAAAATATTTAATTTATAGATCCTACTATTATTAGCAATGTTGAAAGAATTTCAACTATTAATTTATTTGTTATTGAATCCACCTGAATAATTTTGGCACCGATTATTTTTAGCTGCTTATCTTCAGTTATTCATTAACAAATTCAATCAAGTGTTAATAGCCCTTAATGGTTGAAATTCGCTAAAAATAACACAATTTTATGCAATATTCTTATTTAAAACCTTCACCATTTTGTTTTACGATTACGGATATCATGCGTTGAACAAGTTCTCAAAGGTATTCATCATAAATATAATTCCTGAAACCTTCATGCAAATCCTAGCAAGCCCGTAGTGTCTGAGTTGATTGAAAGTGCATATTGTCCCATAGCTATGTATAGTTGCTGTTGTAATACAGGAAAATTTACACGCCCATGACTCTGTTGAATACGATTTGATCTTTCTGAAATTCACAGTAACGATTAAACTTGTAAATTGTCATTTAAATATTGAATTTCATTGAATTTGCGATTTTATTCATGAAAGTGTAAAATTGACAAATCATACTATTACTAACTATGTGGAGTGAATTTTATTTTCTGACGCATTTGTTGTTGTTGTGCTCATAAAGGTTTACACCCATGATTTTTTTCTGATTTTTCCGTTGAAATGTTTCCAATTGCAGAGGGGGTACTCCTAAATCTTGTGCGTTCCCCCTTCTCCTGCCTCCCTCGATACTGATAAAGTAATTCTAAGACCTGTATTGGAAAGACCTCATTGAGACCTTTCATATGATACCCAAGCTGACCACCTTTGATGAAAAATATTTTTTGAGGTTCCTCTATATGGGGGGATCCCTTAAAACCCTTTGAAATTTTTTTAACCCCAAAACTTTCTAGAAGTCATAACTTCCAAGCTTTTCACAAAGTTTCATGGTTGTAGCTTCTATAGTTTCGCAGAAAAACTGCTATGACATACAGGCGGACAGACAAACGGACACAGGTACTGATTTTAATAGGGTTTTGTATTTTTGTACAAAATTCTAAAAAATGAGAACGCTTCCGACAGTTAGATGTATCTCTCTACTTAAGATAAATTTTGCTGTCGGAGCCCTAGAATATTATTGGGTGAGAAAATGAAGCTAATACTCGATTCGAAATAGAAATCAACATTTAACAATTTATTTCCAAGGATCTAAATCTTTCCTTCAAGTCTATAAAAACGCTCCACCACTTCGATTTCCTGCCATTGTAAGTCCGTGAATATCGAAGGGGCAGGGGAAAATTCATGAAACCTACGTGATAGCTGCTTAGTTTTGATAAATTTATACAAGTATACAGGTATAAGTATACAGTCTTCCACAAAAGTCAAGGTACAGAGAATCGGTAACTGAAAATTTTATTACTGAATCAATATTTTTATTTGAAAACCAAAAGTTATGAAATGGTAATAATACGAGCTCTGTTGAATTTAAGTTTTCATAAATTTAAAGGGATTCGGCAATAATGATCATTGAAGACAATAATTTTTTGTTGGCAATGTCTCTTTTCTACTCCACAAAAGTCTTGGTACAGTTGCAGAAAATGCCCTGTTATTTGTAAAAAGGGGAATCCCCCAAGTTCATATTATCAGAGTGAGTTAACAACCGTAGGCCGCTGTCTTTAATATCGCGTCCGTATTCGTGGTGTATCTTTTATTTAATAAAATTTTTAAAAAATTAGTCGAAAGGAGTTGAGTATTAAGGAGCGTGAAATAATTATTAATCTGCATTCAAATCAGAGCAAATCATATTCTGAAATAGCTGAACTAGTGTTGCGAAGTCAGTCAACCATTCAAAAAGTGATAAATCGATTTAAGAAGGAAAATATAGTGGAAAATGTGCCCCGAACAAGTCGTCCATCTAAACTAAGTGCAAAGGACAAGAGAAAAATTTCACGAATGGTAAAACAAGATCCATTTCTAAGTTGTAGAAAAATCTGCGATGTTCTTGGAATTAATGATAAGAAGGAGGTTAGCGCAGAAACTGTGCGTAGAGCTGTCGTAGAAGCTGGATTTTCATCTCGTACGCCTAGAAGAAAACCTCTTGTAAGTTCCATAAACAAACAAAAAAGAATAACATTTGCAAAAGCATAACCAATAACGTTTTGGGATAATGTTTTATTTTCGGATGAGTCTAAATTTTGTATATTTGGTGTAAATGGGCATAAGAGGGTCTGGCGAAAAGTAGGAGAAGCATTTAATCCCAAGAACACTATTAAAACAGTAAAACATGGAGGCGGTGGTGTTATGGTTTGGGGTTGCATGGCTGCTGCTGGAGTTGGAAATCTGACATTCATCGAAAATACTATGGATCAGAACTCTTATTTAGAGATTCTACGAAACAGCATGAAACAAAGTGCAGCCAAATTAGGTATGCGAGAAGATTTCTTGTTTCAACAGGACAATGACCCTAAGCACACTGCGCATAAAGTTCGAATGTGGCTATTGTACAATACTCGCATGCTTGCTACACCGCCTCAAAGCTCTGATTTGAACCCTATAGAGCATCTTTGGAATGAGCTTGAGACAAAAATCCGAAAAAGAGTGATATCAAGCAAGGCGCAGCTTAAGGATGTTATATTGGAGGAGTGGGCCCGAATCAGCAGCGAATTTACTAAAAATTGGTATATTCTATGCCTAAAAGACTGAAGTCAGTAATTCAGATGAAAGGATATCCGACAAAATATTAAGAAAAGTATAATTCAAATAACTATGTAAGACTATAATTACAACTTGTATCATTTTTCTTTAGGTGTACCATGACTTTTGTGGACTTCATTCATTGACTTTCCAACACATCATATGTAATAATATATTAATACGACAGAATTTTCGTTTTGTTTTACATGAATTTAAAGTGTAATGATTATAGTTGAAGTAATACCAAAAAAATTTTATCGCTATAAGTTTTTTAAATAAAAATATCAAACAATTTTCATGATATTTATCACTGTACCTTGACTTTTGTGGAAGACTGTATATAGTATATGGTATGTATAAAGTTGTGATTGGCTGTGTGAAGGATACAAGAGAAAAACGAATTCCGGATTAACAGCAATACTGACACTAATTGCCTGGTAAAATTCAGGCTTCGTGTTGTTTGAACGTGATGCTTTTGCGGTGTCCAGTACAACATATTAAACAATGGTTTGCGGTTTGTCTGCTTTCCTGTATAGCATGACGCTGTTGTTTCAACGCCTGACAAACGAATATCGGTTTTAATTTATAGCGGTTGTGTTCAGAATGCGATGATTTATACAACGATTGAAATGGATGGAAAATGTTTTAAAAATGATTCGACTTTAATGGGTGAAAACCATTATACGAGTACATCCTGCTGATGTATGTGTAAAATTTTCCAAACATTCTTCTGTAGCGATTTAACTAAGATATAAGATTTCAAACTGTTAAGGATCTAATTAAAAGTTAATATGTGTATTCCTATGAAACAATTCAAAACACGTTTGATTACCTAATTACGAACATAACAGGGCACGTGTCAACACAAATATTTAGCCGTTCATACGTTTAATCGAATCTAAACATCAATCAAACTGGATAAGCTTATCCGCTCCAATCATCCGATGCAATGTGCTAATATCGCCCTCCGTTCGCCTTAAACAATTCATCACACCCCACACAAATAACATTCTACTTTCAGGCTGAAGCACGAATGTTCAGAATTGCCAGCGTTTCAAAAGAGAATCGTAAACAACTTGTTGACCAGGTTGTTGACATCCTCATTCAACCATTTCACCATCGCCGGTGCAACTTACACCAGGACGACGTCGGCAGCAGTTGAGAAGACCAAAGTTGGTCACGTTCAGTGATATCGCGTGATGTCCAGGATTTGTCCCAACAGCTGAGAGCTTGAAATTCAAAGGTAGAAGGAGGTTTTGCTGACGCAAACATTTGAAGACGTCATTGTGCAATTTGTAATACGAATGAAATAGTATCATGATGTTTATGGCTGATGTAGGTGAATTCTGGATTGATTTAACAGCTCCAAGGTGCTGTCAACATCTTTATCGACAAAATGAAAGTTTCTAATGTTGAAAGATTGACATGACGGTATGAAACCAATGGAAGTAGGTGATGGAAATGGTATGGATGTTTTTGGATGCTTTTCGAAGGCATCAGGCGTTTGGTGCTTTTATTGACATTATTAAGTTTTCACTTACTTTTTAGGGTTTTGTAAAATAATTGTACAAAATCCTACCTAAATCGTGACGTGTATATGCGTTCGTCCGTGGATCACCGAGAGTTTTCTCGCAAACCGCATAAGTTATAAACATGAAATTTTTTGAGTAGGTCAAAAGCGATGCCTTCTTAAAGTTTAAGTGCCACAAAAATGTTTTTCAGTGGGGTCTTTCTACATAGGCAGTGACCCTTAATAAAAATCTTCACCAAAAGTAGTCTATATGGATATTAAATGAAAGGTCTTGATGAGAACTTTTCAGGCGAATCTTAAACTGACACTTTTCGATTCAAGAGGTCTAGAAGAAAGGGAAACGTACGAAAAATGCTTATTCCCGTCCCTTGCAATCAGACACTTTTGATCTAAAAAACCAGAAAGAAATCATGGAAGCAGGTCTTTATGAGTACAAGGCCAGCAAATGCCCACGAAGCTAAAATTCGATCAGTTTAGCTAATGATAGTATTTTTTATTAATCTTACGTTTTGTCTATAAAACCAAAAGGGAACGGTTAAATTTTCCAAAAACGCTTGCCTAGGTTTCTTGGTAGCAGGTTAACGTGTTCTGAAAATTTCACAATAATCAAATCATAAAAAATTAAGTTACAGCTGATAGAATATTTAACAAATCAAACATTGCAAAATACGAAACTTGGGAGATACACGTTTGCAGCGGACCTAAACACTACAGATATTTTAAAAATTGATATGCTATCATGTGACGACTCAAACAATAAGGTCAACATATTGAAAACCAAATGTTAGTGAACTTAAATATATAAGAACTATGCTTTATTTTTTCGAACTCAGTTTATGGAATTTGAATATGAGTCAAGTTTTGATATTGAGAAGACGTTGTTTGAGTTACTGTTTGGCTTACAAAAACCTTATGACAAGAGCACTCTCCTGCTACATTGACTTGTTAAATAATGCTACTTGCCTGTCCGTTTGTCACAGCATTTTATCCAAAAGTATGCTGCAACCATCAAACTTGGCGTAAGGGAAGAGTGCAGCTTCTGAAAATGTCTATGTGATAAAATTTTCTGAAAAATTCTGAAGGGAAATTTTACCATCCATAAATGTGACTCTTAAAAACTGCACGTGTTGCATCAAAAAGGCGAAAGGTGCTGCGAATGCGCTGTAGTCCCAAAATGATGATATCACGGAGAATAAATCGCCAGGGAAACGAGATGTCCTTTAAGCCACTCACGTTAAACTGAATTTACTTAAGAAATAAACCAATAGCAAATTAATGGGCTTTGTCGGTAACCGCATAGTAGAAGTTAAAAGAAAAAATTCTTAAACCATCCATAATTAATTTAATTGTAATAAGTATATATTTGATTCACATTCTTTAGTGTAAGCATATGTATGTTAAATTTGCATTCAATTTCTCACAGCAAAGTAAGTTTATTCATCCTGAAATTTATTTTCCTTCCAAATTATGAACGGAATGCTCGTTGCGACACATAATACATACTCGCATCCCCTTCAGCATTGTACCCCATGTATTGCGAATCTATGATTTAAATTTGATGAAGTGGCAATAGACACTGAATTCCCGGTGGAGACCATCACCTTCGTATGAATTGTAATACCAAACCCGACCCAGATTTGATGGTGGAAGTATCAGGATAATAGAAGTGCTATGCCAAACGATAACGGCCATCATCCTCATCGTTCCAATACTCATAGAGGAAGCATCCACTCGACCACACTGAGTGTGTTTGTTGGCTGTATTTACCTGTAAATTTGGGAATCTTGGAATATTGGGTATATCGTCTAGAATGCACTCTATTAACACTCATGTCAACGTTATCTGTGCTCTCTGCAGACAGGCGGCGCCATTCGAAACGGTAAGATAAACCCTTCCCCGAGATGATTTAATGAGTAGCATTTGTTATGTTGGTAACGTCGAAGCAAGAGCACGGCTAAGTATATCGGAGAACGAATTAGGATGTAGGTAGGTTTTGCTTGGAGTTCTCATTAATGTTTCATCGCAGAAAATCCTACATAAATCAATACCTCAATGTTGCTGAGTGTTATTGCAACTTTAGATCCTTTAGGTTACGCTATTTACTTAGCAGAATGGAAACTGTTAAATACAGAGACGCTAAAAAGCTTAGTTATAGTTTTAGAGGAACTTTAGGTTGATAAGAGATTCGATCAACATTTTCTATATCATTTAAAGTTTAAGAATATATAATATAAAATATAAAAGTAATCGTAATTTTGAATATACAATGATCAAAATAGCGACTGTATTCTTTTCCAATTTTCATTAAAATTTCCATTTGTGTATTGATTCATTGAAAAGTTACCATATAATGGTACGCAATTATACATAATTTTAAAACTTAAACCTAATACAAAAATAATTACAATTTTCAGACAATGTTCTCCGCATTATGGCGAAGCTCATTTTTGGTTGAGTGGCTTTGTGTTGTAAATAAGCATAATTGTCATGCTTACAGACAGAACATTGATACGGTAGACAAAATATTAAGACTCAGCTCAAAATTAAATATGAGAACATGACAAAGAAACTTGACAGATTGATGAAAAAACAAAATACAACTTCCGCAGCTGCAAACAGAGCCTTCTATCCACGGACCAAAAATCTATCAGATACGTCTTTTACGACACAAGAAATAGAGCTGCTAGATAAGGAACTCGAACACAACTTATATAACACAAACTGCAACAAAGATCTAGAACAACTTCTAATCGACACTAAACTAGCCATTAACAAGGTGCCGCAGGAACAACAGACACACACAAGATATACTGCAGTAGATATGTTACAAAAAAAACGCACTAATATAAGCAAAACGAATCTCCATGAAGACCATATGATAATAAGACACAATAAAGAAAAAACTTATGAGCAACCTACTGACAGTGACAAAGGACATACAACAGTGATCCTAAAAACAACGGACTTCTTACAGCAAACAATAGGCTTCATTAACGCCAACAAATACAAACTGGCTAACAAAGACCCCACTAATAAGTTCCAAGCAGACTTACGTACTGCTATTCTACAATCCCACTAATCATTCCTCTTAATATTAAGCACCGCTACATAAACCCAAGTCCATCCACGCCACCCCTTAAAGCACAACCTAAGCTCCACAAACCCAACATCCCTATCCGGCCTGTCGGCAATTACCGTCCAGCTCCTGCATACTAATTAGCACGATACTTGGCAACGATAATGACTGATGTTATGCAACTTGATGACAAATAGACATTAAACAACAGCCGTGATCTATCGAACTCTACCACCTCTTTAACATAGACTGACACTTGTCGACTTTTGTCACTATACATCACCAACCTCTATACGTCAATACCCGTCAATGTAACACTGACTATGCTAAAAGAAAAACGTTCATTCAATAATAGCCGACAATTCACAGATCAACTACTCAATATTATAAAGACCACAATCAAGCATAATTACTTTAAGTTCAATAACAACACATACATTGCCAAGGACGGTATGGGTATGGGACATCCAATGTCTTCAATAATGTCAGAAATATTCTTACAATCTTCAGAAGAAATCTTCATGCCCAAAATTCTCAAAAGATTCGATGTAATGCTTTGGATGATATGGTGATGATTATTTCATTGATCTCGACTCACAAGAAAAAAAATAAGATGAACTACTTACCTATATGAATGAAATACAAACGAATATAAATGCCATTATGGGAAAAGAAACAAACGGACAACTCAACTATATTGATCTGACCGTGGCACGCGAACAAACACGATTAGACTATTATCATACCATGCACGTACCATTTAACTACCCCGCACATCATAAGCTAGCAGCATGCAGACCAATGATTCAGAGACTCCACTGCATCTCCATGACTCCTACTAACTATTCCAACGAACTAAAAAAAATTTACAGAATAGCTAGTAATAACGGATACAAGCAACGTCACATCGACAAACTTGTTACAAAACACAGGCGAAAACAGGAACCTCAAATGACTGAATAGGATAAGAACGACCAACAGCGAGTTTCGTTAACATACGTAGGCAAAGACACATACAAACTATCAAACTTCCCTTGGAAATACGAATTGCAAACTGCAATCAAAACTAACAGCAACATCAGAAACAAACTGAAACTAAGCCTGAATCACACATCAACATACGAGAACAGCGGCATATACAAACTAACATAGGAAGGACAACACGAAAACTAGCGACAAGATATAAAGAACACTTACGATCTTTCTTACACAAGAAGGCGAGCTCCAATTATGCGACGCACCTACAAAACCATGCACACGAGCTGAGCGCTATGACAAACTCTATGACATTGCTACACAAAGAAAGCAAAGGATCAAGACTTGACATTCTCAAAAGGCGTAAAATATATAAACAAAGAAGAACAGACGGTAACATTATCAACGAACAACTTATTGCAACTACCGACGTGATTTTCTCAGTACCAGACCACACTTTCCGAAGAAAACGGAAACGAGATGAAACAGAACAAACGGATATCCATCAATCCAGAAAAGAAAAACCTAATATCCCTCTACCTCACCTAATTTAGTACTACCTGCTCAACCCATCCTACAACTATATAGTCATTTTCTTGCATACATCCTTTAGATACTGAAGATGCTTCAAAGGAGTCGAAACTTGTCTGATTTCAAGAAAAAAAATTTCAAAACTCTACTATAATCGCGATCTGTCTGTCCGTCTATCATACCAATTTTGCCCGCAATTCACATAAGCTAGAAACATTAAAATGTAAGCAGTTAAAAAGTGGTCTCTTGAAAGTTTCAGTACAAAAAAATTTTATAAGGTGGGTATCTCTCCATGTAGGGGAGTGGACCCTGAAAAAATTCACCAAAGGTACGCAATATGGGTATGAAATAAAAGGTCCTGATGGAAACAGGTCTCAAACTGACAAGTTCTACCTCGAGGGGTAAAGAGGAAGGGAAATGTACAAAGATTTTTTTGCCCCTTGGCGATGATACACCTTTGATCTGGAAAATCTGAAAATAATCATGGAATTAAGTCTTTAAGAGCGCAAGGCTAACAAATATCTCTGAAGGCAAAATTCAATTAACTTTGTTAATAATAGGACATTTTATAAATTTTACATTTTTGCGTATAGAATCATAAGGGAACTCTTAAATTTACCGAAAACTGCTATTTTTATTTGGCCATAGTAGTTGCACGTGTCCTGAAAATTTCACAATAATGAACCATAAACAGCTAAATTATAGCCGATTGAATATATAACAATTACAACATTAACACGCGATACTGGGCAGATACACGAATTTGTATATGAGTCAAGTTTTGATATTGGGAAGGTATTAGTTGAGTTTCTAATTGTTTCACAAAACTCTTTTGGCAGGAGCACTCTCCTGCTACGTTAACTTGGTGTTTATTTGCTTTACGATGAGGCAAGATAGGGTTTTTGAGAGCTCAAGCTATTGGTCCGTTGCACCGTTGTTACCCCATCCTTCATACCTAACTGGTTATATTGTATGTGATGAAGTTCTTCCTCCAGATTAATTTTTGTAGGCGTATTCTAGTTCATTACTGTGGCAACCTAGCATATACGCAGGCTGGACGTTCACCAACAAAGGGCATGTTTGTCTCTTCTTTTTCTAAGTAACGTTTGCATATCAGATCTTCAGCAATACGTATTCAATGCAAATGAGCACGAAGAGAACTGTACCCTATGGTTATTAAATATAATTTTTCATTTTCATCTATCTAGCTCTTCTTCTTTTATTTAAGCGCATTCAAAAGAGGTTTGCATAGATGCTTGGCAATCGTTAAAAATAATTATTTTTATTTTCCTTTCTATTCATTGTCCATGATCTGTGACATAACGTCTAGTATACCAAATACTCCTACCTAAAACACAGTGAACAGCATTCCTAGTGGTGTCATCTTCTGGCTAACAACTTAAAAACCATCTTACTCCAATTCGCGCATTGGTCATAGAGCCAACTGTGCAGAAAATCGAATTCGCTTCACCAAGTAGAACATAGCCACTCAGTCCTGTCTGGAATTTTGACAAGAAACTTTCTGTAATAGTTGAAAACAAAACACATCCTTCAGTGGGCATATCTCCCTCAGAGGTATAGCACGATAACATTTGAAATGTGCTAGTATGACTTCCTAAAAATCTTTTTGTGTATTCCACAGCCGCATGTCTCAGGGTGGATTTCAGCTCCTCATTTTCTATACACACTTCAAATAGAGTATTCAAGATTTTTCCCTGTATAGTGCTCCAAATGTATCAATGTTTGCCAAATTTCCAATTAAAACGCTATTTTTCCCCCTTACATATGATATTTTTTGACAAATATATATCTTAACAAACACTTCAATTTCGATAGGATTCATGGATTCGGATTTTCAGGAAAGTGTATTTTATTGATATTTTTAGGCTGTTTTAAATGGAAATATAGAGTAAATTATAATTATTTGCATCAACTTCAGCATAATCATAAGCATCCGACTTTTTGAATTATAGAAAAGATTTTAAATTTCCTCACTGGGGGTTGCCAACTTCCATGGACTATACAACAGAATCACGGTGCACTCCATTTATACGGGTTAATTTTATGTAATCATTGTCTCTAGTACAGTACAGCTTGCAAATGGGTTCTAGCTCAAATAAAAGGTGTGGTTCCCCAAATATGAGCCTACCTTATACCTTAATAGTACTATCTAAAAGTGAAGAAACAGAGAAATTCTTAAGAAGGATCTTCCTTTTTAGCACATCTGAATACAATTTTCTATTTTTCTTGATGGTAATACAATTTCAAAACTAACGATATTGAAATGACAGTAGTGAAAGCATGATGCTTTAGCTATAAAATCTTATTGGATAATATGAGGGCAATCCGATAAGTACTTAGAAAACAAAGGAACATTTTTTCTCCGCCAAATGGGGCCTTTATTTTTGCAGTTCAGCGTCAAATTGGCACAATAATTCTGCATAGTAGAGCCTTGTGACTGTTTTGTCCTTCTCCAGGTAGTCGATGCAGATCACAACCTTGTGAATCCCCGGAAACGGTGGCCATCGCCTTTCCGGCAGAGAAGACTGTCCTCGTCTTCTTCAGGACACGTTCACCAGGCAAAGTCCACTGTTTCGACTGCTCCTTGGTCTGTGGTGTGTACTTGTGGAACCATGTTTCGTCAACAAGGCTGTTTTAAATGGAAATATAGAGTAAATTATAATTATTTGCATCAACTTCAGCATAATCATAAGCATCCGACTTTTTGAATTATAGAAAAGATTTTAAATTTCCTCACTGGGGGTTGCCAACTTCCATGGACTATACAACAGAATCACGGTGCACTCCATTTATACGGGTTAATTTTATGTAATCATTGTCTCTAGTACAGTACAGCTTGCAAATGGGTTCTAGCTCAAATAAAAGGTGTGGTTCCCCAAATATGAGCCTACCTTATACCTTAATAGTACTATCTAAAAGTGAAGAAACAGAGAAATTCTTAAGAAGGATCTTCCTTTTTAGCACATCTGAATACAATTTTCTATTTTTCTTGATGGTAATACAATTTCAAAACTAACGATATTGAAATGACAGTAGTGAAAGCATGATGCTTTAGCTATAAAATCTTATTGGATAATATGAGGGCAATCCGATAAGTACTTAGAAAACAAAGGAACATTTTTTCTCCGCCAGATGGGGCCTTTATTTTTGCAGTTCAGCGTCAAATTGGCACAATAATTCTGCATAGTAGAGCCTTGTGACTGTTTTGTCCTTCTCCAGGTAGTCGATGCAGATCACAACCTTGTGAATCCCCGGAAACGGTGGCCATCGCCTTTCCGGCAGAGAAGACTGTCCTCGTCTTCTTCAGGACACGTTCACCAGGCAAAGTCCACTGTTTCGACTGCTCCTTGGTCTGTGGTGTGTACTTGTGGAACCATGTTTCGTCAACAATCACGAAATGATGCAGAATCTCCTTCGGATTGCGCTGAAACAGCGTCAAACACTGCTTTGATATGGTCTAACGGTTGCGTTTGTTGTCCATGAGCAAACGTGGAACCTATGTCTCATGTCCAAAATTTCATGCAGGATATAACCAACGTAGTCTTTTGAGATCGTTACTGCCTCAGCGTTCTCGCACGCCTTCAATCAGCAGTTTTCCGATACGAACTCGAGGATTTTTGTCACGTTATCCTCTGCGGTAGCCGTTTTCGAGGCACCTGAACGTTAAACCAATTTTTCACGGTCATTATTACGGGAGCAGAGTCCTTTTACACAGCATCCAAGTGATTTCGCTGGGCTATTTTCCTTTCAAAAACAAGAATTGAGTCACCAACCAATATTTCTCTTTCCCCATTTTTCTAATATCCGCGGACACGCCCGCTTCCAGACGCGGTCAAAACAAAACTACAAGTCCGATTTGGCTGAGATTATGATAGTAACCATCTACGAGAATGTACTTTTCGATAGTGAATCTCTGTTGCGAAAGTGGCACCATGGGGCCGTGAGGCTAAGTACTTATCGGTAAATTTTTTAGTAATGATAACTTTTGCACTCAGCTATACATGTATGTTACGTTTAACTGCTCCATTCTAAAGGTCAGCTCAATGCATTGATTTGGTAATATACGTTTAAATTTTCCACTAGCACTGTGTCCACCTCTGCAACAATGGTGATAAGTGACGCTTATAAGCCATAAGGAAAGAGCGAAAAACGAGTGAGAATATCAATTATAATCAAATGGACGCAGCTACCAATTCTCTTAATTATTTCCCAAATTCACTGCACGCACACAATTTACATACCTTATATAACTTTCTGTTCCAAAATATGTTCCCGTTGAATTTATTGTCAGTGGCCTACACAAATAAATTCAATATATTCTAAACTACTCCCTGTAAAACATAACGCATCACTGGATATCTAACAAACAGAACTAAATCCTTTTCAAAATTTATTATAATCTTTCATGCCACACTCTCATTGTAGAGAAGGCATCTCGTCTCTCTAAGATTTGGGTCTGGGTGTTTTATGATATTTGCCAATGACAACAACATGTCACCGTCAATCATATATAAGTATCCCCCCGTCAGCCAGACTTCACATGGAAGAAGAACAAAACCCAAAACTTCAAAAAGCTGACTCGACTAATGGGCCAATTCAGTCCTTTTGTCCATGCAAAAATACTGTAATGAGAATAAGAGGGTAGCTGACGGAGCAGTGAAGTCCAGCCGGGAACAAATGAGGATCAACTGACCCTTATATACTGATATGAAAATAAATCTTGCGAAGACTTGAGAATACGTTTTATTTTTAGTTTTGTGCTTGTATGTGGGTAGCATGGTATGAAAATATATCTTTGAAGGATGTGCTAGGGAAAAGATAATAGTTTAAGATTGTTTTTGTCTTATTTCACGTTCGATAGACCTTCTTTGAATTTGGGACTGTAATTAATATAATTATATTGTTTTCTGGGCTTTGTTGCGACGTTCTCTCAGTAAATGATACCATTAGCAATAATAATAATAATTGTTATGATTTCATGCTTTTTTGGCGCCGTAAAAGAACGGTGGTCCAGGAATGCGATGGTTAATGGGCCAGGCTAGACTTAGTCGAAAACAGGATTGCGATGTTTTTCAGCATTCAGGTTAGCTGAACCCTGTCTTAGGGCTATATGGTCAAATATTTCTTGCATGCTCATTTTCTATAATTTCACTGCATGCATGAGCGCGCCGATAACTACCTAGTTTTTAGTGAGTCCCGCCCAGATCCCTCGAAAACGGCTGCTAGCAGGCATGTAAAAAATCCCGTTGCCACCACTAGCTGGAAGGTGAATTTTTCGTATGTATCATTATTTGGTGAAGCATTTTATTGGCCCCCACTTTGAAAGATAAACACCATTTAGGTACGTAAAAGTAGTTGGAAAAACAAAAAGTAAATCAAACAACTACTTCTGTATATCAAAACTTCCATTCTAATGATATATGGTTATTATTAATTTGCCGCCATTTTATTTTCAATCTGTTGAGCTCCATATTTGATTAGTCATGATAACATATCAATGTTTTAAAATATTTCTAAAATTTTTATCGAAACTCTCACACATCTTTAGCGTTTGGGTCCTATGCGAACGTTTATTTACAAGATATCACGTGTAATTGTTGTTTTAATTGATAAATTTTAATCCTATATAACTTAGCTGATATGCTGATATGGCCCTAATATAGAAGACTGTGGGACCCCCCCGCATCAATACAAATTGAGTCTGATCTAACTCCACCAGCCACCGCAAAGGCAGTTCGTCCCCTCATGAAGCTGTCTATAATTTTTATAATATGGGCCGGAAAGCCAAAATTTATCATTTTGTAGAGAAGCCCATGAACTCATACAAAGTCAAAGGCTTTCTTCGTATCAATCAAGCAAGACACAACAAGCTTATTGTTGCACCAACTTCTCGTTATGTCAACTTGGAACATGGCCATAGCATCTACCGTATAGTGGGCTTTTTTGAAGCCAAATTGTCTTTCCGGGACAATTCCTGCCCCGTCGAGAATCGTATGACACCTACAAGTATTAAACTTTCAAGAAGATTACCAATATTTAAAAGCAGTGAAATTGGATAATTATCGACTACTCCAGTACTGCCCGACTTTTTGGGTATTGCAAATATTATTGCGCATTTCCATTGTTTTTTTTAACGGCTTGCTTGCATTCTTCGTCGTATCAGTCGTTCCTAGTTTTCTTTGGTTGTTGCCCCAAGACGTCCTTGGCTGCTTCTCTTACTTTTTTCCACATGAGCTATCTCTGAGCTATCATTTTGCTTGTTCATCTGGTACCTCAAAGTAACCGATGCTCCTTGTTTACAGCTCTGAGAGATGCGGCATCGGAACTTGATCCTTATAAGGTAGTGGCCCGAAACACAGACAGCGCCGTGGAACGAGCGCGTGTCGAAAATGCTGGTGACGGCTCGTTTTTGTATGCGAGCATGGTCGATTTGGTTGAATGTGTGACCATCTGAGGATAACCACATTCCCTTATGGGTTTCTCGATGTGGAAAGTGTGTGGAGCTTACTGTGAAACCTCTGCTAGTAGCAAAGTCTATCAGGCATATCCTCCAGTTGTTTCTCTATGTGCCGTTGTATTGGAATCACCAAGAACAATTTTAATGTCGTTTGACGGCGATGCATCGACAGTACATTCCAGGGTGGTGTAAAATTCGTCCTTGATTGCCTCTTCCTTATCTTCTGTGGGCACATGACAGTTGACTATTCAGACATTAGAGAATTCGACTTTAATACGAATTGCCAAGAGCCTTGCGTTTACGGACTTGAAGTCAGTGCTAATTTGTTTAAATGTGCTGCCAAAAATGAAAACCATACTAAACTTATGGCTTTCTTGCATTTTCTCGCTTTTAAATATGGTGTGCGTTGGCCTGTCAAATATATACTCACCATGCCACCTGGTTTCTTGAACTGCGAGAATGTTGATTTTATAATTCTTTATTTCATCCAGAAGTGGTTGCAGTGCACCGTGGCTGTTCAATGGTCTAACATTCCAAGTTCCGAAAGAATAGTCCTATATACGTCGTGATAGTCTTTGCCGTTTATTCAATGCGATTCAAGGCTATTGCCTTGATTCCTAGGTATGTAAATACTAAGTAGAACGTAGTTAGTGCTACGAGATAGTCGGCTTTGGTCCACGAGCGGAATTTTATTTCCCATATACCAACTGGCTAGCCGGTTAGGGCACCCTCTATACTTACTTGTAGTGGTCGCTGGCTGTAAATGTCCGTGGAGGACTGCAGTGATGGTTTCCTGCCTCTGCATGTTGGTGGATAAAATTTGGATCGACTGGTGTCGAAGCCGAGGTAAGCTACTTAAGGGATGTGTTTGCAAACTTGAGAAGATCTCGTCTTTACCGGAGATACTTATGGCCCCCAAATAAGTGTGGGGCATCCAGGTGGAAGCGGTTGAATTAAAAGTACAATAATTTATACGAATTTAGGCAATAGAAAAGTGATACTTACTTAATCTTGGATAACAATAACATACTCCATCGGTATCCACTTGATAGGCAAGCATTGCTCATTGAAAGTTTATTCTATATTGTCACTCCGAAAAATGTTCCTCGATAAAATTTCCCATCTTTGATTCTTATCATTTAAGAAATGCTTTGCTTGAATATGCTACATGCCTAAATTCTTTCATCAGCACTGTCGCATCTCAACATTCAGTCCATTTCCACACTTTTCTTTTGGATTTATTACAGTTATTGCTGAAAACTCTTAACATGCACTATAGTTTTAACATCAATGCTTTCACACGAAACGATTTCTATACTTGAATGAAAACGAAGTAGCCGCACAGCATTTCGACAAATTTTCGATGAAAGCGCTAATTGTGATTTTCAAATTCTTTACATGTTAAACGCATTGAGCGCATAGTTGTGACCCGACTCGGGACAAATCAAAAACACCTTCTGTAAGTATCGTTTCAAATAACATGGCAGATCACAGATACTGTTTACTTAACCTGATTATTTCTGGGAGCTGATGGTTTAAGAAAGGAAGAGACCTTTGCACACCCAAGCGAAAACACTTTCACCATACATTTTGATCTGGCACTTGAGTTTGATTCTACTTGAAACTGCTTTAAAAAGCAAATCTCTGATCCATTAAAGATGTATGAATAATATTCACAGCTCTGCTAATATTTAAGCAATTTAACACAATTTTACTATTCTTATTTTAATAAAAAAATTAGGAGTACCTACATAAATATGCGAAATATTTCCACTAGTGAGCAATGCATCGCTCGGACATTTTCATGTTTTTGCAAAAACAAATTGCACTCCCGCGAAATCACTTTGTATACTACTACCGTTAAGTGATTAGTTTATCTTTTATAATTTTTAAGCGTGTAGTTGAAATTAAAAGTCAAGAAAATCGATAAGGTATGAAATTTGTACACAATTCCAAAGTGTCTCAAGATTTCTCCCCAGGCCACTTATATGATCAACTCACGTCTTGATGGTTCCACGTACTCCCTCAATGCGTTCAGTACACACTTTTTCGTGTCAAAATTACAGGTCACCGGAATAGATCATTCGCGACGTTCGCAACGTCTGGCGATCACGAAAAGACTTCCCGCCGCTACGGTGGTTCCATCCGCAACCTTCTGCTCGCCGGCAATGGATCTCTTCCATTGCGAGATAATGCAATTCATTTTACTAAGTTGCGTTGCAATTTGGTTGCCATCATCAAATTTTAATTCTAAACTTAAATATTTTTATTTTTTAATTTATTGTGTAATGGTGTTTTTTGAGCAGTTTGCCTAGGCAACTGCTCGATTACCACAAGGTATAGTAGCCTTCCGCTTGATTTTCCTATTTATAATAAAGTATTATGAGGCTTCATCACATAAGACTTTAACATAAATTTGAAACATTAATATTTTTCATTTAAGGAAAAAATTTATGCGAATAATGTTTGTATAAGTTTTTGATCTAAATGGAAAATACTTTGCTACATCTACAATGGATCGTGATCCGGATGGGGGGTGCCAGGGGGCACCGCTTCCACCTAGATGCCCCACTATTATTTGGGGGCCGTAAGTATACATGGTAAAGAAGGGATCTTCTCAAGTCTCGCTCGCGTTCGACAAGCCCTGTCAGTCGTTTGCTTGGGCAAAACGCATCCCTCCAGTAGGTGATCTCGGCCTCGATACCTGTCGATCCGAATACTACAAACAGGTAATTCGTGAGCGCGAAACTTTTTTGTAGTTAGCCCTTGTGCTTGGGAAAAGAACCCGCCCCACAACAAAAGGCTGACGTAAGAGAGTGAAGACAAGTATTCCGCGCCTGATAATGAAACAGATTAAAATAACTATGCTGCCAGAACAGAGATTTCGTGACGTGAAGCCTCAGTTTTGATAAATCGGTGGCCTTAGCGATTTTAAGACTGCAAAAACTGCAATGGGCCAGGCACGTGAATTGTGCGAATGAACAATGGATATCCAAAAAGGTTATCATTGCGAGAACTGAAGGGCGAAAATCAGTGGGGGAAAGCGAGAAAACGCTGGTCTGATTCGGCCGACAAATACAGTTCATTGCTGCTTAGATTTTGAAATTGGATGACGTGGTCGATTTACCAAGCCAGCTGAAGAATAGCTATTTGCACGAAATGATGGCCCGAGAGGGGATGTGGCGCTAAGAAAAACAGAAGATTGAAGTCTTCATTAATTGTTATTCTGGAAACCTTTGAGATTAAATAAATGTTTCAAGTGAGAATTTTATAATACAAATTCAAAATATTTCAATCTTACCCTGAATTTGAAAAACGTTTCAAAGTCATTCATGTCCACTACTAGAGTTGATTCGAAACTGAAAAAACGTTCTCGCATCGAATTAGTGTTTGCACAATACTTGCAGACTCGATACACAGTGCATATAAATTTTCATATAAAAGGAAAGGAACCATAGAAACTTTCATTCAGCTTACATGAGATTTTCAAAGAATATAATTCACGGATGCAAAAACTAATTAGATCCGCACGTAATAAAAATTTGAGAACGCATTCTCCCACCTACTGTGGTCATATCAGTCCGTGCAGAACCCATTAGCTGATGCCTGATGAGAATAAGGTTGCATCCCGAAACCACCCTTCTAATTAAATTAATTTCTCAATTCAGAATTTCAAATACATCTTTCTTTCAAAGTCATTCGTTAGTGCTTTGAAGTTTATACAGGTAAATATTTTCCTGCAATGCAGAAATGAGGACAAATGAGTCAAATATACTTCTTTGTTGCATCCAATAAAGATGACAACCTCCAATATCCTGACGCAATATAGTTTGAGCATTTATTAACCAAACAGAAATTTAGCCCGGAAATTTAAGATCAATCGACTGAAAAATAAAATCATCGCTGGAATAAATACATTCCTGAATATTTTATATTACAAGTGGTATTCCACGATATAAACGATTTAGTTAAACATGCTTTTCACACTTCAAGAAGAATTAGTGAAAAGCTTAGGTTTTCGCTTTCAAATTCGCAACTTTCTAGGATGCTTCAGTCCGCACTCAAATCACTTCATGACCGACATCTTACAATCGATTATTCGCAACGTGACTCATTCGTTAACATCCTCTTCGTGCAGTTTAACAGACTTTACCACGATTTTGTATTCGTCTCAGGGACATGACAATTTGTTGGAACTAAAAGATTAGTCTAAGAAGCTTTGGATTAGCTTCTGATGTTCTGATGGGAGTTGTCTCATGATAGCGCTCATGGAATATTATGCTGCTTGCTATACTTTTCCCCGGCAAATACAGTCATATCAACATACTCATATAATTTTAATGCGAAGGCATTGTCAAGATACGAATAAGGAGCGCAGGAGGAGTCACCTACGCAACAAGATGTCGATCCGACCTACGCGTGTGTCTTGCGACATAGTAACATTGTTCTATTAGCAGAATCAGGTAGAATGGATAAAATTCCCGAGATGAGAAAGCGTGACTAAAATAATAATTTCCTTCGAATTTGTCTGACGAATGCGACAAGTCGTAATCAGACTGATACGTGTGCGTGGCTGTATGTGAGGTACATTAGACAGACAGTTGCACGAAAAATGCCTGGATTGATGATAGTCACTTCTGGATTTGGATTTAATCAGGATTGACGTCAGGGATTATTCCGCAACTTTCTAACGACAGTACCTGCGCTGATATGGGAAGAGGGTGTGGAAAACCAGATTTTTGTGTACGCACTCGAGTTGTATGTTGTAAGTCTTTAGTATTTTAAGGAGGTTTTAAAGGAAGTAATTACTGCTTTGTCATCCAACTTTGAATACACATCATAAAGCTATTGTGGCAATCATGACTCAACGGAAGATGTTCGGGAACAGAAAAATGTGAAGTCCTTAAATACGCATAAAATCCTTGCTTGAGGAAATTTTCCCTCTAGTTGAACCGGAAGCAGAAAGCATTTAATCTGTTCAATAACTGTCTCTAAATTCGAAGCCCACCACTACCATGACCAATTTCTACTGATACGAAAAACTAACAAACAAGCTCAACCAAAATTTATGTCGACACAATTCTAAAATATAATCGTCCCACAACCATCGGAACTCGTAGTAATCCAAATTTATTGTGCGGAATTTATCGATTTTCTTTATCGGTCACAATGACCATAAACCATTCGATGAATCCTTGCATCGAGGACGACATGAGATCAGATCAAACTGCCAAATGTTATTGAAGTGTGACGACGTTTATTTTCGATTCTTCCTCGAGTCATGCTTTAAATAATTCAGAGACTAGTCAGCAGCAGAAGCAGATGGTCATTCGATAAATTTGATTAAATAACTCCCGATAATATATTGTGTCAGCATTTGAGAAACGGGTATGAGGCGCAAAGAAATACTTAGCTTACTTCGAATTGGAGAAGAAAAACTTACATACTTTTGTCTCAAATCGGCTTACAAATTTTCTTGGTTTGTTTTTGCGACAGTGGAAATATAATTACTAGGAGCTACTAGAATGTTGCTAAGTGCAAAGTTTTATTTACGTAACTTTTTGAGAGTAGTTAAAACGAAATGTTATATAAACTTTATAGCAAGGTTATTTCCGTTTTAAGTTACATAATTTTTTTCATAGCGTGCAATTTTAATGGGCACAATATTAAAGGACTGGAAAAGAGTAGTTCCAATTACCGTCATACGACAATTTCAATCTACGGGTCTATCCAACATAACTGTTTCGAGGGATCCAAAAACGTTTGGTACAAGAAAGCTAGTGTTTTGTAATCATTCTAATAGAAACTTCACAAAATAACAAATTCAAATGCGCTTAAAACGTAAAACAAGTCTCGAAACATTACAATACTCAAAAATTTAATGGCCAACATTCTACTCGAAATTTAAACAATGTTCGATCAAAAAATTAGTCAAAGAAAAGCAATATCAAATGTTTTTAAACGAAAATCATGAAATATCGATTAATCGCACAAAGAGAAAAAAACTAAACAGCTCTATTAAAAATTAACACTACACCATATAATAGTGACCATTCAGCTTATATATAAATATATTCTAACCTAACTCAGTAAAATTCAATCAAAAACATTTATCTTATTCTAAAAATAATCCTGTCACAAAATACCTAACCCAAACGTTGAAACGAATCTTGTACCGTAATATACAATAATACTTAACCTTAATTTTTCAAAAAAGCTAAATAACACTTAATGTAGCAATAAAGAGCTGAGAATCAAAATAAAGTAACAAAAACACAAACAACGAATAACCACAAATAATGGACCAAGCAAATGAGTATCTGCATTGGAACTGTTGGCCTCTGGAACTCAAATTCGAAGGATATTCTATCTTCTTGTCGATGATCCGTCTATATATATATATATATATATATATATATATATATATATATATATATATATATATATATATATATACTACCGGCCAAAAGTTTAGGACCAACACCATGAAAGAAGAAAAATGAACCAAAACTCAAAATATAAATTCGAAGGTTTAATTTTTGATTAAAATATTTATTAACTAGTATAAATAGATTATAAAACAAACAAAAGAATAAGTAAACGTCTACTCTTAACTTTAAAAATGCCACTTATATGTTAAATAGATTTTTCGTCAAAAAAGCCTCCTTTGCATTTTATCTCTTTTTTCACTAATCTTGGTAAACGGTGAATCAATTTGTCAATAGTTTCTGATGAAATTTGGTTCCAGCTTTCTTGTAGAGCCTTCCGCATGTCTTCCTGTGAGAAGGGGCAACAGCTCCGCACATTTCTATCCAGCTCATCTCACAGAAGCTCAATCGGATTTAGGTTCGGACTCTGAGGGGGCCACACCATATTTTGTAAAATCTCTTTTGCTTCTTTCCCTTCTAAATAGTCCCTGCATAATTTAGAACTATGTTTGGGATCGTTATCTTGCTGGAGAAAAAACCCATTTCCAATTAATCGTAGGCCGGACGGAACGGCATTTCATTGAAGTATTTATTTATACTGCTCCTTTTTCATGATTCCATTGATTCGTACCAGATCCCCAGTTCCACGGCTCGAGAAACATCCCCAGGCCGTAATGGAACCACCACCGTGCTTGACTGTTGGCACCACACAGACTGGCAGCATCTTTTCCTCGGCGCTACGTCGAACATAAGTTCGTCGTTTTGATCCAAAAATTTGAAATTTGGATTCGTCTGTCCAAAGAACTTTTTTGAAGTCTTCTGCGGTCCAGGCTCGATGGGTAAGGGTCCACTGCATGCGTTTCTTTATATTTTGTGGTCTTAGAAGCGGTTTTCGAACTGCGACCCAGCCAAATAACCCAGCATCTCTTAATCGTCGTTTTAGCGTAGTCACTGACACAGGTTTCGATCGAGAGCTGTTCATTCGTTTGCGGATTTGTGGTGCTGTTAGAAGTCTATTTCGCTTGCTGGTAACGACGATTAGATTATCCTATCCTCACTTTGAATGGTACATTTTGGCCTTCCTGATCGCGAACGGGTTTGATTACTGCCAGTCGGTTTGTTACGGGTTATTGCGTTATGAACACAAGTCTTCGATAACTTGAGTTGCGACGCAATTAGACGTTCAGTTTTGCCTTCGTTGTGCAAGGCAACTATGACAGCACGAATTTCACTGCTAATTTCGCGGCCTTTTCTCATTTTAAAGTGTCTTGACTATAACAAGGGTAAACTGAGACTAATCAAACTAGAGAGAGATGAACTCTTCGAAAACTCAGGAAATAAATACGTTTCAGGAAGCTAAAATTATCCTTGATTACAGTCAGCACTAAAGAAGACCAAAAAGATTCGTAATGGGCAGGTCAGAGAAATATTACAATGACTTTACTTGTTAGTCATTGAAGGGGCTTTAATTAATGCTTGGGAACAATTGACCTTTCTAGGATGCAAACATGAAAATATGCAAGGAGGGCACTTGTTAGATATTCTTTAGTAGCAATAGAATACGCAGGTATTCAAATTAGATCTTCAGCAGGTGTCCTTTTGAAATGATTTCCAGTTAACAAAGATTTTTATTCTTGGTCCTAAACTTTTGGCCGGTAGTGTGTATATATATATATATATATATATATATATATATATATATATATATACATATATATATATATATATATATATATATATATATATATATATATATATATATATATATATATATATATATATACACACTACCGGCCAAAAGTTTAGGACCAAGAATAAAAATCTTTATTAACTGGAAATCATTTCAAAAGGACACCTGCTGAAGATCTAATTTGAATACCTGCGTATTCTATTGCTACTAAAGAATATCTAACAAGTGCCCTCCTTGCATATTTTCATGTTTGCATCCTAGAAAGGTCAATTGTTCCCAAGCATTAATTAAAGCCCCTTCAATGACTAACAAGTAAAGTCATTGTAATATTTCTCTGACCTGCCCATTACGAATCTTTTTGGTCTTCTTTAGTGCTGACTGTAATCAAGGATAATTTTAGCTTCCTGAAACGTATTTATTTCCTGAGTTTTCGAAGAGTTCATCTCTCTCTAGTTTGATTAGTCTCAGTTTACCCTTGTTATAGTCAAGACACTTTAAAATGAGAAAAGGCCGCGAAATTAGCAGTGAAATTCGTGCTGTCATAGTTGCCTTGCACAACGAAGGCAAAACTGAACGTCTAATTGCGTCGCAACTCAAGTTATCGAAGACTTGTGTTCATAACGCAATAACCCGTAACAAACCGACTGGCAGTAATCAAACCCGTTCGCGATCAGGAAGGCCAAAATGTACCATTCAAAGTGAGGATAGGATAATCTAATCGTCGTTACCAGCAAGCGAAATAGACTTCTAACAGCACCACAAATCCGCAAACGAATGAACAGCTCTCGATCGAAACCTGTGTCAGTGACTACGCTAAAACGACGATTAAGAGATGCTGGGTTATTTGGCTGGGTCGCAGTTCGAAAACCGCTTCTAAGACCACAAAATATAAAGAAACGCATGCAGTGGACCCTTACCCATCGAGCCTGGACCGCAGAAGACTTCAAAAAAGTTCTTTGGACAGACGAATCCAAATTTCAAATTTTTGGATCAAAACGACGAACTTATGTTCGACGTAGCGCCGAGGAAAAGATGCTGCCAGTCTGTGTGGTGCCAACAGTCAAGCACGGTGGTGGTTCCATTACGGCCTGGGGATGTTTCTCGAGCCGTGGAACTGGGGATCTGGTACGAATCAATGGAATCATGAAAAAGGAGCAGTATAAATAAATACTTCAATGAAATGCCGTTCCGTCCGGCCTACGATTAATTGGAAATGGGTTTTTTCTCCAGCAAGATAACGATCCCAAACATAGTTCTAAATTATGCAGGGACTATTTAGAAGGGAAAGAAGCAAAAGAGATTTTACAAAATATGGTGTGGCCCCCTCAGAGTCCGAACCTAAATCCGATTGAGCTTCTGTGAGATGAGCTGGATAGAAATGTGCGGAGCTGTTGCCCCTTCTCACAGGAAGACATGCGGAAGGCTCTACAAGAAAGCTGGAACCAAAATGAAAATATGCAAGGAGGGCACTTGTTAGATATTCTTTAGTAGCAATAGAATACGCAGGTATTCAAATTAGATCTTCAGCAGGTGTCCTTTTGAAATGATTTCCAGTTAACAAAGATTTTTATTCTTGGTCCTAAACTTTTGGCCGGTAGTGTGTATATATATATATATATATATATATATATATATATATATATATATACATATATATATATATATATATATATATATATATATATATATATATATATATATATATAATATATAACTGGAACACAGTCAAAATCAAAAACCTACCGATGCATGTCCAAATACACGAATTCTTCTGGAGGAATTAAAACAGTGGCGACACAAGTCTCAATATACCCGTCCGAAGGATGGAACGGTTGCGAAATTTATGAATTTTTGCTCACAGTTACAGATCTGGTGATGTAATTTCGAAGTGATTTCAATATGAAGATAGCGACTCTCTTCAATTTAACAGTTCTTCTATTCGATATAAAATACTTCCAATCCATCTCAGACTTTCTGTATAGACCAGTACATGCATGAAGACATTTCCTTTCGAAAAATCTTAATCTTTCCAATATACAAGTACTAGCACTGTGATTACACCAGGCCTGACATCCATATGTTAAAACTGGTCCAACCAGGGCCTTGTGACAAATAACTTTGACCTTTTGATCAATATATCTGGAATGAAAGTGTTGTCGAGGAGAGATAACGATTTTACGCGCTGTACTGAGCATGGTTTTGATATGTTCGTTATAGAAGAGATACTGATCGAGATGATCATCGAGGTATCTATAAAATAGAATTTATGTGGAACCCGTTCTGAACTACCCTTACCAGCCGTAAGATTGCTCTGAACAACTGTAGTTTTTTAGACAGCCATATAAATTAGCAAAAGCGACTAATGATCGCACTGGCGATACTTTAAAATCAAAGCCTTTCAATCGGTTGTGAATGAATGTGGAGAAGAGCAGAGGTGCAGTAATTGTTCAGATCATTGTCCGATTTCCATCATTAACAAAAAATGATTTCCCTTAAAACATATTGCACATCATAGCGATAAGGCGTCTAGGATACCTGTCCCGAAGGAATTTCAAAACTAGTCTATTTAACCTCCCCGTTTTGAAGGCTTTTTCGATATCAATGAGACATCCCTCAACACGCTTAGCGTGACTCAACTGGCAGCTTCAAGAGCCCATCAAACTAGGCTTTCTAGATAATTTGCTCAACAATAGAGCCTTGTGTGAGCTCTGTAGTAATTCCAATTCTTCACTGACCTTATTTCATGCCATAGAGTACAATACAATCAGTCAGCTAGCCCCTCAAAATCCACATCAGATATTATGGTACTTGGAAAATATTTTTCAGTGCTGCCAAAATATCCGCCCATCTAGTTGAGTTGAAAGCATTTCTCACGTCTGACTAGCAGAACAACCCATTACGTAGACCTGCTATATACCTCTGTACGCTAAACTGCGCTCACCAAATCCCCAATAGCATCTATGGTGGAGCAATCTGCTCCAAAGCTATATTGCTGTGAAGATAACTCCCTAGCAGCATGAATCACGTCAATAAGTCTTCCCTGATGAATTTTTTGAGCACTTTTTTTATTGTATCTAGCATATACAATGGGCGGTATGCAGACGGTAACTTGGAACACCCCTTCCCTTTGCTGATCAGCACGATTGGTGATGATTGCCTCAAAAAGTTCGGAATGGAGGCTAAAGAGTAAGAAATAAAGCTCAAACATTTTTTTTTCCTTTCAGTGTATTCTTCCTTTGCATGCATTTGTTACTCTTAGATTTATCAATCGATTTATTTATACCTTAAAAAAAATACTTTTTCTTTATCATCAAAATAGATCAAAACTCTAATCTTAACTTCTTCACTACTAGAATATTTTTTCCACTGATGTTTTCTTTTCATTTTTGGAAACAGAAACCAGTCACTGGATGTTAAGTCTGGGCTGTATGGAGGATGTTCGATGATTTTGAAGACCCGACTTTATACAGCTGCGAACACAACATGCGTCTTGTGCACGGGTGCATTATCGTATAAAATGAGCACTTCTTTCATCTATTGTCCTTATCTTTTCTGCCTGATAGCACCTCGGAAAGCGTAGTACTTTTCAGTTATAGTGGCAACATTTCCTTTGTGCTCAATAGGAAGGCTTCTCTACATAGCCGAGAAAATAGTGGCCATGTATCCTGCAGTCGATGGCGACGTTTGAACTTTTTCGTGGTTGGAATGCCCATTTCGTGCAATTATATGGACTCATAAGTACTCGTATGTACCCAAGTTCATTCATGTGTTGCGTGAGCACTCTTGGCACCTACTTTGTGCACACCTTTAGCATCCCCAGGTAATCGTATAGGATGTTGAAATGGCTGCAATCATCATTCTAATCCAATCATTTCTGAAGGTTGTTTTTTCTTTAAACGTGCATCCTCTAATATTAAAAGTATTTTTCAACGTGTTCTGCAGTGGCTACCTCGTCAGGCCGCACTGGCCTTAGATCATCTTCAATCAAACCCCTATCTTGCTTGAAGAGTTTTTACCACTTGTACACCATAGTTTTACTAGGGAAAGAGTCCCCATAAATAGAAAAAATATTTTTCAACATAGTCCCAGAAAGTTTTCCCTACTTGCTAAACAAGTTGATAATTACATCAAACTCAATTTTCCAATTCTTCCGAATAGACTAATTTATTCAACTGTATCTCAACCAATACTGGCCCGATTTCAATGAAACTTTGTATTAATACCTTTAATGAGTGCAACAAGTGCAGGCAAAAAATATGTGGCCCTTTTTTTTCAATTTTTTCCCCATTTGACAAACTTTTCGACCCGCCTGCATGATTTCACTTAAAGTTATTGGTGATTTATTTATGATTTTTAAAATTATATATGATTTCCATAGTTCGTAAATGAATCAACATTCCACCTTCAAGATGGATTTAAAAACATCCTTTTTTCATGAAAAGCTCTAAAATTCAACCATCGTGTTCCAAAATGAATAGAAATGAGGTGATTTGGCATCGATAAATTTGTTGCAAAACAGGAATGATTCCACGAGAACAGAAAATTTTTTAAATGTTTTACATTCCTAGTCAATGATAAAATGATTTCGTACCATAGCAGCTATAGAGCATAGTATCGATGAAGACCGAAGGTAGTCTATTCGACATCGCGCTCAACAATTAAGCCTGTGCCCATCCAGATTATGGCAGATTTTACAGAAGGGTCTTGGTTTGTAGGCTTACGAAATATAACTTGTGCAAGAATCAGACATGGCGTAGATTCGGTGTATAGGCCCAAGAACAAATTACTGTAGATCCCAAATTTCATAAGAAAATTTTGTTTCGCGATGAGGCTCATTTCTGGTTAAAATGCTACGTCAACATACAAAACTGCCGCATTTGGAGCAATGAACAACCACGAGCGGTTGTCTAAACACCGTTACATCTGAAAAATCTCTGTTGGCAGCACCAGTCGGAAAGGTAAATTTCTCGTATGTAGCGTAAGATTTCGGAAAAGAATTTGGCTTGCGTACTACTAAACTTCTTACTGCAATTTTCGTAACACCACATGGGTATTTATTGACATGAAAAGATTCTGCTGACGTTTGTATTTAAAGACCCTTTATAGAGGGGCAAATATTTTGCTCATTCAATTGAGTTGCACATTTATGGATCACATATTGAAATCGGCGGATAATAAATTGTGATAAACATATAAATACAGGTGACATCCTTCTCACATTTGCTGTTTATACATTTCACAGTGGTTACCACACAAAGGTGAGAACTTGTCGGCTTAAATAGCTCAAATAGATAATTTCAAAAGATTTCCATAAAAGTTTGAACAGCACTTGCGTTGCTATTAACATAAATATTTTCAATTCTTTTCTGAACCATCAGGGACCACCATTTTGAATTTTTATTAAAATTAATAAGCTGTAAATTTTCGACTTTTTCATTTGTCATCCGATTTGCATAATTTTTTTGCAGGTTAAATTAACTTGCCTTAATAACTTATGATTTCAAATTTCATTGGAATCTCTTGAGAAACTTGGCTGCTAGAGGGCTACAGAAATAAAAAAAAAATTAAGTCACCCCCTGTATGGGGAGGCCCCCCTTAAACACTTTAAAATATTTTCTTGCACTGCAAATTTCGAGAGGCACCACTTTTGACCTACGTAGAAAATTTCCTTATTCTAGCTCATGTGGTTTGCAAGGAAACTTACTGTGACGCACGAACAAACGGACGGATAGACGGACAGACAGACAAGTCACGATTTCATAATTTTTCAGGGTAGTGTAAAAATATTTTAAGAGTATCCTAAAAATGGTCTGCTTTTCAAATACTTACAAGTTAAGTAATTAAAAACGTTTCCATGAAAATTATTCATTATTTCATTTGCTACTAAAATAGCGAAACGCGCTCTCCTTCTGACCTTTGGGGCTGCCATTTTGAATGCATGCATTTGATTTTGGATTATTTTGAATCTTTGCATGCTAGGACCTCATCAATCAATGCGGCGAATCTCGTTCAAATCAGAGTTTCACTCTAGACAGGGCAAAATTATTCAAATTTTAGTGAAAGTGGCAGCTAAAAATATTAAGTTTAAAGATTTCGAATAATTTTACAAAACCCTTCTAAAATCGCGTCCTGTCTGTCCGTCTGTCCGTCTGTCCGTCCGTGTGTCACAGCAGTTTTTCTCGGAAACTACTTAGGCTAGAAGCATCAAATTTTGTATGTAGGTGTAAAGTGGTGATCTCTTCAAATTTCAACTACTAAAAAATTTTATAAGGTATTTAAGGGGGGTCTCCCCATGTAGGGGAGTGACCCCCCGAAAAAAAAAATTTCATTGAAGGTAGCCGATATGAATATGAAATGAAAGTTTTCATGGGAGCTTTTCAAAACAGTTCTTAAACTGTCAGTTTTTGCTTCAGTGGGGGCACAGGGGGGAAATACATGAAAAATGTGTTTCCTCCCTCGCGAATGGACATCTGAAATAATTATCATGGGAGATATTTATGAGTATAACAATAACAAAAACCTCAGAAGTCTAAATTCTTTCAACTTTGTTAATGATAGAATGATCTTCGAATTTCATAGTTTCTCCAATAAAATCGTCATTGACATGCTTCTTGACTTTATTCAATCTGGTGACTGCATTTTGAAAATTGAATACAAAACCCTTCTGACGTGAGCGTAGGTCTGTTTACCCAACTTTTTATTTTTCATTCGATTTAAAAAAATTTAATATACAAGAACATAGTACAAAGATCCATACTCTCAAGTTTCATCAAAATCTGTTGGAAAATGTGACCGCTAGAGGGCCACGAAAACTTGAACAAGTCGCATATTTAAAACGCCGCCATTTTGAAAATTGCACATGCATGATCACCAAAATGTCAAAGTTTCTAGATCTAATTGATTTCTATCTTGAAATCATCATCCACCGGATCAAAATTGTGACTTACAGAGGACTTTGAAATTTTGAGTTTCACCTGGCCGCCATTTTGTTTTTTGCAACCTTACCTCAAGTTTTTGTACATAACTCTTTAAATACTTAATTTTTCTATCAAAGTGCCGAATTTCATTGACATTGGTTGAAAGCTTTGGCCAAAACTACAACAGCAAAATTTTGTACGTTTTTCGACATTCGAGCAGCCGCCATTTTGTTTCAGCTGTACCGACTTTGGATTTTTAGGGTTTTGTAAAATAATTTTACAAAACTCTTCTAAAATCGCATCCTGTCTGTCCGTCTGTCCGTCTGTCTGTCTGTCCGTCCGTCCGACCGTCCGTCCGTGTGTCACAGCAGTTTTTCTCGGAAACTACTTTAGCTAGAAGCATCAAATTTTGTATGTAGGTGTAAAACGGTGATCTCTTCAAAGTTCAGCTACTAAAAAATTTTATAAGGTATTTCATTGAAGGTAGCCGATATGGGTATCAAATGAAAGGTCTTTATGAGAACTTTTCAAAACAGATCTTAGTTTGCCAAAGTTTGCTTCGAGGGGCGCACAGGGAGGGAAAATACACGAAAAATTTGTGTCCCCCCCCCCCCTCGCGATTGGACACCTTCCATCCTAAAAATCTGAAAAAAATCAAGAATGTAGGCCTTGATGAGTACAACAACAACAAATACGTGAGAAGTCGCAATTCACTCAACTTTGTTAGTAATAGTATGATTTATCGATTTTATGTTTTCTTAGATAAAATCTTAACGGTACCTTTAAATTCAATAAAATTCAGTACACAGATGTCTATTTATAAGATTGATTAATCCTGCAAGTTTCATGAAGATTGCATCATATTTAGCGAAGTTATAGCGGTTTGAATTTTCCTGTATTACTATGGAACAGTATGCGCTGCATGTATTACTATGGCAACATATGGCTATGGAACAACATGCGCTTTTTACCGACTCAGACACTACAGTTTTGTTAGGATTTGCATGAAAATTTCAGGAATGATAAGTGCCATGAATAACTTTGAGAATCAGTTCAGCTAGTGGTATCAGTAATCGTAAAACAAAATAGTGGCTGTTTTAAATGCAAAGATTGAATAATGTTGAGTTATTTTTTCCCAACTTCAACGTTTAAGGTGCATGCTTTGAACACTTGATTCAATTTAATGAGTGACTGAAGCTGAGTACCTACAATTAATACTCATAAGTGAAACAAGTCAAGGAGGCGGGAGGGAGCTTCTAACAAAAGGGCTTTGTAACAACTCTAGGATTCGAAAAAATTGGCTATTAATCGATGATAACAGTACAGGAGAGTGGCCCCTGAAAAAAAATTCATCAAACGTGGCCGATATGATTATGAAACGAAAGTTTTCATGGGAGCTTTTCAAAACAGTTCTTAAACTGTCAGTTTTTGCTTCAGTGGGGGCACAGGGGGGAAATACATGAAAAATGTGTTTCCTCCCTCGCGAATGGACATCTGAAATAATTATCATGGGAGATATTTATGAGTATAACAATAACAAAAACCTCAGAAGTCTAAATTCTTTCAACTTTGTTAATGATAGTATGATCTTCGAATTTCATAGTTTCTCCAATAAAATCGTCATTGACATGCTTCTTGACTTTATTCAATCTGGTGACTGCATTTTGAAAATTGAATACAAAACCCTTCTGACATGAGCGTAGGTCTGTTTACCCAACTTGTTTTATTGTTTTTCCTTTTCAGATAAGAAATGGCAGACCACAACATCACTCAAGAAATGAAGAGACATGCTGTCATCGTCACTATATGTGTGAACCATACAGATTTAGAGATTTCTAATTTACTTATTTACGCCCGTTCGTTCGTGCATAAGGTTCGCCGTGAATTGGAAGCATCAGGAGGCGATACAGAATCGGTTGCAAAACGCAAAAAGCACGAACAACACTGTCTGATCTGCAGATTTTTTAGAGCAACTGCAAGCGATCATAGATGAGGACCCTTCAAAATCAATGAGGGTCCTTGCGAGCCATATTTATTAGATGCCTTAAAGTCTCTTATTTTAATATCGCTTAGAGATAATTAGAATATCTCATTATCATTATCGAGTATGTCGGCATTCCACAAGATGACATGGTCAGTATCACGCTTTGGTCGTGTACCCGTCCACCCAGCTACGATACGCTCTGATTTTTCAAACCCGCACGAAATTATTTTAAATCTTTATATTATTCCCTCTTATCCCTCTTATTTGTGTTTTTCATCAACCATTTACCTGCTTGCTAAAACTCGCATATCCTCCTTTTTGGCAACGGTCAGTTTAGTTAGAATTATCAGCCAATCTGAAGATTGCTTGCAATTATAAAATAATATGTCAATTCTCAATGACTAGACTAAATGCCCCCAAAAACCAGGCCATGTCGTTTTCTATGAAACCCGATCCACTCAAATTTTATTCCAATCAGTGCTGAGCTTCTTCTGGTATCGCAATATATAAAGGGTCTGGGCATAATTTTCTGCTGTTCATTTGCATATCACTCTTGATTCTTAGAATATATATCTCAGTATTCAAATGCTGAGCTGGAATCTGGTCTAAAGAATTTCAATCTTTGTCTTCTTTTCAAATTTAAGATTCTGTATGTTCCTTACGAAGACCGATTCGTTCATCAGAATTCTTCCTCGATAGCTTCATCACCACGTAATTTATTGACCTGATTTTTTGAATTGACTTTATTGATAAGGTCGCGATATCTCAAACATGTAAGTAATGCGTTCTTAAGTCAAAATACTAAACATTGCTCTTTTTAATTTATAACATTTTGTCTCACTTGATTAACTCAGTCTTTACTATTGCTTGTTTTTTCTTATATAATTTTTTTACAAATTAGTATTCTTGGCTGTAAAAAGAGATAAAATGTGAATAGGAGTATATCTACGGCCACATGATTAATATGGAAAATAAGAAAGGATGCATACATACTTGTTGTATACTAAGTCGTATGTAAAGTTTGTACTCTTTGATAATATATCATTCAATATAATATATTCAGCGAATCTATGTTTTCTCATCATCGTGATTCAAATGGAAAAAATAAAATTCACTTGGTAGCTTATCTACTCAAAACATCAAGCACTCTTTTTAATTCTTAAAAATCGATAAGTCCTCCTAAATTTCTATTTAAGATCCATTTCAAACAAACAAATATTTTGCTAACGTCATCAAAAATTTCAAACTCTTTCGAAATTTCGAGTTATTATCGAAAGGATAAAATACATATTAACATTTCAATCGTTCTTTATCTCTTTTCAAGAAAAGCTTCCAATAAACATCATGTCATATCGCGGAGAAGCATCCATAATGGACGACATTCTATTTGAGAAGCCTTTGAAAAGTGATGTCAATTTCATGACTGACTATTATTGCAGTCGTAAAAAATTCCCATTTTTATTAAAACATTTCCATATTCGCCCTGTGCATGTGTACAAACATGTGTGCGTAGCTCCTCTCCACCCATCCGCCAGCCCACGTTCCGCGACATGCTCATATCCGATATTTTGTCTCCAAATAACGATCCTGCCACAAACATTTATCATTCTTTCTTGGCAAACAAATTCTCATCATTTCTCATCATCTATCTCATATCGCAGTTGCCGTACGTTGGCGTAGTCATCTTCATTTTTTCACCAGTCGCTTTTAACGTCTCTGCTGTATATGCTTAATCGAAATAAATCGACAGCCTTGGGTGATGTATCCTTGAAGAATATTTTCAACCCTAACCTTACAACCACCAGTTCTTTGCCCAGTGATGGTGACGATTGTACGTAAAGCCATCAGGAAATGTATTTATGCGAGGGCATATGCGAATAGGGTGTTCCGTTTGAAGGATATAGAGACAGGGTTGGAGCAATACTATATGTCAAGAACAGAATTTGAGCTCGTTTTTTTGCCCAGAGCTTTTTCACTTATTCATTTGCTTCTTTGCTACTTTACTCCGTGCATTCACTCAATGACTTTTAACAAAGTTAAATGCAAACATTTGTGTAGTCTAGTAGACATTCATCTTCATTCACAGCCAACAGTTTCAGAGTTTAATGTTCTGGAAAATGGGAAAATTTCGGGGAAATACAAAAGAATATAAATCAGATAAAAATAGCTGACACATCATATCGAGACCTAAAAACCAGTACAAAATATCTTCTGCTGCAAGTGTTACACAATGAGATAAGATAGACGGCATGCAGCAAAGATGTTGGCATAAAAAAACGTATGCAATACTCATAAATCAAACAAAATACATTCTTTAGGAGTCGTAGAAATGTGACTTATGTATGGACTCTAGCTAAACAAAAAGAATAACAAGTTTGATAGACAGACCTACGCCCCTGTCAGAAAGGATTTGCACTCAATATACGATATGCAGCCACGAACAACGCGTAAAGCCAAAAAATACGTCAAAGAAATGTGCATATTTAAAAGAAAATCCATTGTTTCTCCATTTTTAACAGTCGCCATTTTGTTGCAAAGAAACAAAAATCATTCACATGATGAATTCTAAAAAATATCTTCTATCGATCTTTTCTGAAAATTTTAAAATCATGTGTCTGATAAGTCTATAAAGTACCAAAATCGTGTGTATTTTTTGTTTCAATTTGAGAAATTTCAAAAGGTGTTTATTTCCATGAATATGTTTCGATTTTCATCAAACTTACAGAGTATTAGATCCTTTTGTAAAACTATGATTTTATTGGTTAAATGTGAAACTCGAAGATCATACTGTTATTGACACAGTTAAGCGAATTTCGACTTCTAAGGTATTTGTTGTAAACACTTACCCTATACTTTTTTCAGATTTTTCAGATCACAGGTATCCAATCGCGAAGGGGGAACCTAAGTTTTTCGTGTATTCTCCTCCCTATCCGCCCGCCGATGCAAAAAATGTCAGTTTAAGACCAGTTTTGAAAAGTTGTTGACAAGACCTTTCATTTGATACCCATATTGGCTACTTTTGATGATTTTTATTTTTTGAGGCCACTCCCATATATGGGGAGACACCCCTTAAATACCTTGCAGAGAGGGCACCACTTTACATCTACTTACAAAATTTTATGTTACTAGCTTATATCGCTTGTGAGCAAAATTGCTGTGACACACGAGTGGACAGAAAGCTCACGACTTTAGTCGCGCTTTGTAAAATTAATTTACAAAACCCCCAAAATGATGCTTTAACACCAACGCTGACAACCCTCCCTTATTGCTAAGGATAAGGAATATAAAAGAAATATTATGCTGATGATTATTATGAATTCTAAGTGTAAAGATGAAATGGTCACTAATAGAAGCAAGTAAAAGAGTGGGCAGTGGTGGATCCAGGGGGGGGGGGCTATGGGGGCTGTAGCCCCCCCATAGCTACGGTCAGAAAAAAAGTCACTGCAAAAAATCCCGAAATCAATTATTCCCGAAATTTTTTCTAGCCAGACAAGAATACTTTGAATAATTTTCGAAGTGAGTTTTTCAATCTTGAAAGCACATTTTTTACTTATTTCGAAAGACGAATGTGCCTATTTCATATAAAAACAACCTTAACGTCGATTTTATTTCAGGATTCATGCGAATCGATTTGAACTTCCCGCGGAGAAGATAGGGCCATAAGTATTGTGTCGACATAAACTCAGTGCTACATAATATATGCAGTATCTTTCGCGTCCGGGGCTCAACAGCTGATATGAGCAACAAATAGGTTGGGTGTTGGATCGTATTCAACGTTTTCGTCTGCCATTCTTCACTTTCTTAGTTTTCACGCGTGTTAATGTGTTTTTGTGCTGCATTTCTCGATAAAGATGGACATCAGAAACTATTTCGCAAAAAGGCCACGATTATCGAGCCCAGAAATAGAAAATGGACAATCAGAGGTAATTTTGAACAGCTGCATATACTTATAGAGTAATTGTCTCGCATAGGCACTTTTCCCAAAAAAGCTTCTAGAATGAATTTTGTCCATAATGATATACCCTTTATGACGGAGATTTTTTGACGCACAAAATTTCAGTGTAAAAATTGAGGTTATGTTTGAATATTGTGACAAGTGAAACGAGAGTGTTTTTGCAGCTGACAGCTCTTCGGAAACTTAATATTTTAAGATCATTTAGATATATTATGTGAAAAAAATAAAAATTTCATCCGCAGAGAAAAAAGCAAAACAATAATTCCGAGAGTACGAATGCAGGAGAAACCGACGATTTAATGGTTTTTCCTTCATCAAATCAGTCTGATGGATGCGACAAACAAACATCTGTTTCACAAAACTCAAAAACATCTGGGATATCTACAACGATTGAGGTAAATTTTTAACTATTCAAAGATTGCATACTTTATGTTAGCACCAGTGAATAAGTTTTCCGCAATATTTGCAAATTCGTCAAAAGACAGAAAGATAATTGAATCAAATCAGTATTTGGTGTCACACGTACAAATGAGTAAGTCTTTGTTACAGGCCACAACACTCGAAAATTCAGATCGAACTGTCAAGTACGATATCGGGTCAGCTGTAGATAAATGCCATAATTTGAAGCAGGACGAAATCTACAATTACTTAATCCACACTAAAACACCAGAACCATCGTTCGAATTTCCTGTGTGTATGGAAGGGCAACAGAGCAGAAGGTTTCAATACAATTTTCTGCAGCGTTTCAAATGGCTTGCCTACAGCGAGGAAAAAAATGGAGCTTTTTGCAAATATTGCGTTTTTTTCGCACCAACCAGTTGTTTCGCGCTCAAGTCAGGTAAGAAAGGAATCCACGTCGGAATTAGATTTTTCTTATGAAATCTATAGAAAAATTGTCGTTTTTTTCAAGTTTGAAACACATTTACGTAAAAAACTTGCATTGACTCACGTTCTCAAATGAAATATTGTTGTCGACAAGTTCACAATTCCTTTTCAACCTATAAGATCGTCACGCTTTCCTTCAGGTCGTACCTCAATCCTTGGATTCGTTAAAACAACTTTTGTACATAAGTGGAGTAATATATTATAGAATATAGACTAAAAATACTTGATTTCTCACAGGATTTGAAAACCTTCGTCTGCAAGCCTTTGAATAAATATAAGAAGGCAGTCGAAAAAATGAACCGACACAGCAATTTGTCTTATCATCGTTTCTCTGAAGAAAAAGCTCTCGAGTTTATGAAGAACATTGACAGCCGGAATTCAAACGCAGTCGACATGCTTCTTGATAAGGAGAAAAGAAAGATCATCGAAAACAATTGCAAACGTTTGGGCCCAATCGTTGAAACCGTGCTCTTCTGTTCTCGCAATAATTTGCCACTACGTGGACACAGGGACTCCGGTGACATGAGGACAGCCGAAAAACTGGAAGACGCGTTGTCTGGCAGAGAGGGTATTTTCCGGTCATTGTTGGCGTTCCGAATAAATGCTGGAGATGAAGATTTGAAACTTCACTTGGAAACAGCACCGAGGAACTGTACTCTGATCAGCAAAACGGTGCAGAATGAAGTTATCGACATCATTGGACAGACTCTTCGCGGCAAGATTGTGGAAAGGATCAAAAAATCAAAATTTTTCGCCCTTATTTCTGATGAAACAACAGATGCGAGTAGAAAAGTACAACTGACCATGTGCGTGCGTTATGTTGCTATAGAGGAATACGTCGTTCGCGAGGATTTTCTGGGGTTCATGCGATTAAAATCCACTGTCGGAAGAGATATCAAAACGGTGATCTCAGATGAGCTGGAGGCTTTGGGATTAAACATCATTGATATGCGTGGACAAGTATACGATGGAGGATCCAACTTCTCTGGTAGGGAAAATGGAGTTCAAGCATTAATTTCCAAGGAACAACCACTGGCATTTTATACGCACTGCTTCAGCCATTCATTGAATCTGTGCGTTTCAAAATCTTGTGAAATCCCCGAAATTCGAAATATGCTGGGAACAGTTTCGACGTTGATCAATTTTTTTACGAGTTCATCGAAAAGAACGCAATTACTCGAAGACAAAATAAAAGAAGAGTTACCGACATCGCAAAAAACCCATTTGAAAACACTTTGCTTTACGCGCTGGGTTGAGAAACATGAAAGTGTGAACACCGTCTGTGAGTTCCTGCCATATATTGTTCAAGTGTTGGATGATTTGAAGTACGATAAGGACATCGAAACGTCTTCGAAAGCGACACAACTACTCGGTGCGATTGAAAAATCTGATTTTTTGATTGCTCTGCAAGTTCTCAATGATGTGAATTCCCCTATCGTGACCGTGAGTAGGACTCTTCAACATTCTCAACTGCAAATTTCTTCGGCTTGTGCTCACATCGAGCAAATCATCGAGCTGTTTCTTGAGACGAGAAAGGGTGAAAAATCCTTCGAAGAAATCTTCCAGAAAGCCGAAAAAAGAGCTAACAAGATGGAATTAGAACTGAAAATCCCTCGCTTGTGTGGCTGGCAGAAGAATCGATCTAATATCCAAACAGAAGATCAAACAGCTTTTGGATATTTCCGGTAAGTTATTTGAACTTTTTTCTGCTTCTTGCTGTATCTTGCTGACTAACAAATGGACAATCTACTCGAATTTGCATATTATTATTCGTTCAATCTAAAATACTGAATTTCTAATATAATACATTATGCATTCAATGCAATTATATCAACAAAACTTCTTTTCCTGAAAATATTCGAAATTAGCTCGAGTTGACGTTTCTAACGAATTTATCTTTCTGCATTTCAGAGCTACGATTTTTTACCCTTATTTGGATCACATGATCTCTTCTCTGACTTCGAGGTTCAAGGGTGAATTTCTGAAGATACTACCTCTGGAAGGGCTGATTCCAACGCTCTATACCAAAGTTTCTGTTGACGAAATTTTGAAAGCTGCACAAGTATACGAAGGAGATCTGAGCGGCTGCAGCGAAACAGAGCTGAGAAAAGAAATTCTTCTTTGGCACAAGCACTGCAAGACTACCGCTTTTCAACAAGCCCAAACTGCGATTGATGCTCTGCAAGTCATGAAATCGAAGAATTATGGCTCATTTTTTCCGAACGTTGCGACACTGCTACAATTATTCGCTACAATTCCAGTCACTTCAGCGACAGCGGAGCGTACTTTTTCGACACTCAAACGATTGAAGAGTTTTTTGAGAGTCAACATGTCCGAAAATCGTCTCAACGGCTTAGCGTTAGCTAACATCCACAAAGAAATAGGAATAAAGACGGAAGAAGTTGTGGATACGTTCTGCAAATTGAAACCTCGACGAATCGAAACTTTGGACTGGTCGGTAGATGATTTTCAGAGGTGAATTCACCATATGAAACCTCGACGACTAAAATCTTCGGGCAGGTCGGGCGATAATTTTTCTGATGTAGTAACAGCGATAAGCAATTCAGTATCAAAAGTGCAAGAAGTCAAATATTGTAGCCTCTGTAGTGCAACTTGAGAAAATTCTCATACTAATTTACTGTTGTTCATATTGTCGTAATTATAATAGTAGAAAATAAAGCGTTCGTGGAAAAATTGTTTTTCTTGAAATATTAATATGTATCCACACGAATTTTACTGGGAAAAATTCCTGCACCGAAAAGTTAGAACTGGAATTAATTATTTCAACTCAACTTTTGAGGTCCTAACTGTCAAGCCCCCCCCCCAAACCTGAATCCTAGATCCGCCACTGAGAGTGGGGACTTCCCTGCAAGTTGTTTAATACTTGGTATTTACTGCAAGCTACACAACTACAGATATATGTATATATATATATATATATATATATATATATATATATACGAGTATATATATGTTATATATATATATATATATATATATATATATATATATATATATACATATATATATATATATATATATATATAGATATCCCAAGGGCAATTCTCTTTTTTTCATGAAAAGCCTTCGGGCCTTGCTTTGTTGTGTGAGGAGACACGTTTCGATTCCCTTGATTCATCTTCATTGTCTAAAGGATGTGTTCCTCTGTTGCCTCCCTTGGATTCGTTTTCCTTGGAGCTGGTGCGATTTAACACGCTAGCTCCCTTCTATTGTGAGCAATTATTTGCTCACCATGATTAACGAAATTGTATTATTTTGATTATTGTCAATTATATTTTCTTAAAGTTAGCGCGGATAGTTGGATAAGTTTCTTTTTGTAGTGCTTTGCGTCTTAGGATTCCCAGAGTAGTGTTAGGATGGTTGTCTACTTTGTCGAGCAGTTTGAGTGCTTTGTCACGTACGAATATTTCGACAGGTTCTATTTTATGGTCCTTGTATATTTCCGTATTTCTAACATACCATAGGACTCCGAAGATTTGTCTAATGCTTTTGTTTTGGATGGATTGTAGTGCCTTTTTGTTGGTCTCTGTCATCTGGTAGAAGGCTGTACTACCATATAGTAGCGTCGTATTATTTGTTTGTAGATCAGCAGACGGTTCTTGATGTTGAGTTTCTTGGCCTTAAGGAGTGGAAAGAGTTGCGATAGCACATTGTAGCAATGTCCTCGTTTGTTGCGTATGTGGTCGGCCCAGAAGAGTCTGTTGTCGAATGTCATTCCTAAGTATTTGGCTGTTCTCGACCGGGCAATATTTTCGTTTTCAACAGTCAAAGTTTTCGGTTTTTGTTGTCTTTTTCTGGTTACATATAATGCCTGGGTCTTGTCTGAGTTTAACTTGATCTTCCACTTGCGAAAATGCTTCAAAAGTATGTCTATGGAGAGTTGCAGTTTGGTGGTGATGACTCTTGCTTGTCTGGATGAGTATAAAACACAGGTATCGTCGGCATATAGGGACTTGTGGACATTCAAAGGCAGCCGAGGTAGGTTTGCAGTAAAGATGTTGTATAGTATGGGGGAGATGGGTGATTCTTGTGGGACTCCAGCTTGAATTGGCCGCATGATTGAGAGGTGGTTGTCAATTTTGACACGAAATGATCTGCCTTTTAGAAAGGAGCCAATGATTTGGATGAGCTGCAGTGGCATTTTGGATTCATGCATTTTGTAGATAAGTCCTGCATGCCAGACTTTATCGAAGGCTTTGGCTACGTCAAACATAACCAAACCCGTTGATTTACTGCGGCTTAGCCCTATTCTAATGTGTTGGACCACCCTAGTAAGCTGGAGTTCTATGGAGAGTAATGGCTTGAAGCCAAATTGTTCTTCTGGAAGTATTTCTTTTTTGGTAACAACCTCAGTTAGTCAATTTAGTAGCACCCGCTCTACTATTTTCGACAGAGAGGATAAAAGGCTAATGCGTTGCCAGTTTTGTGGAAAGATGAGGTTTTTACCAAGTTTTGGAAGAACAATAACTATTGCCGATTTCCATATTTTGGGGTATTTTCGCAAGCGGAAAACTGCGTTTACAATCGCTGTTACTGCATCGAGAATGTTATCCGGGAGCCATTTTAACATGGTGTTTGATATTAAATCAAATCCCAGTGCTTATTGTCTGTTCAGTACTTGTATGATGTCTTTAACCTCTTGAAGACAGGTGCTTTGTATTAGATCGGAGTCTGTAATGTCTGACCTCATGAGCCTGTTGGTCAACCGATTGACGTGGTCTTCGTGTTCGTCAAGGTTCTCCTCATTGGATGAATTTTCACAGAACTGTTGTTCTAGAGTATCTGCGAAGGCCTCCGCCTTACCAGAACTATCGAATTTGATACGGTAAGGCCCGTAATTGGTAGTATAACAAGTTTGTTTTTAATACGAAAGTATTTGGAAACCCTCCAGAAAGCGTCGCTCCCAGGCTCCAGACTTTGCAAGAAGCTCTCCCATTATTCATTGCGGAATTTCGATATCCGATCACGAATTTTGTTCGTAATTTGATTTGCTTCCTGGCGTAATCTAGGATCACCTGTGTTCCTAGTCCTTCGATTTCTCCTCCTTATTAAATTTTTGCTGTCGTTAGGGAGTTCATAGGGGTTTGTCACCCTTGTCAGAGTTGTGACTGTGTTGTCTTCTTTTGCCTGTATTATTTTGTCTGTGATTTCTTCTGTCATTTGCTCTGTGTCGCTGGCTGTTTCAGGTGTTTGAATAATGGTTTCATTAGCCAGTGCGACTTGGAAAGCTTGCCAATCAGTTTCTTCTTTACTTGTAGGGGTTCGTCTATGTATATTCCTCCTATTAAGAAGAGCACCGGTTTGGGATCGGATGAAAGTTCGTCGAGGACTTCGATGCGTACATCGTGTTCAAAGGTACGTGATATACCAATATCGAGAGGATAACTATTTCGGTAGCCGTAATGTGTTGGTTCGTTGGGGATATGCAGGCTTAGTGGATTATCTGTGATGAATCGGTTTAACTCAGTCCCAGCACGATTGCTTCTCACAGCTCCCCAGCTTCGGTGATAGGCATTGAAGTCTCCGGCAAGGAGTATGGCACCCTGAAACTCCAGAAGCGTTTTAATGTATTCAATGAGCGTAGCTGCCTGAGGGTGGCTGCATACCGAGGCTACCATGAATTCAAAAGAATCCGTCCACACTTGAATTGCAGTAGCTTCTAGTGTTTGTAACGTAGGTGTCAATACGAGGTTATGGTTCACATTCCTTCTCACAAGAATGGCCGTTCCACCTCCTCTGCCTGTTGTTCTGTCATTTCTGTACAGAAAAAATGAGGGAAGCGTGGGCAATTTCCAGGCTTCAGAAAGGTTTCCTGGATGAGAATAATGTCAAACTTATAATCAAATATAAGTTGAGTGCATTCCATGTGAGAATGGTTAATTGATACATAAAGCTCATTATTGTCTCTTTGTCAGTGTGCTGTTGAAACTGTTTTGTCTTGCGAACATTCCCTGAATCATTTTCGCCATCTCGTCTTGTGTGTGTCCATGTTGTTATTTGTGTTTAGTGGAGTGTTAGCTTGTTTTTGTTTTTCGGTTTCGGGAAGGAGGACCTTCACCAACCTGGATGGATTTCGATGGGGTGAAATCCTTGGCTCTCCAGATCTTCCTTGATGTCGTCTATCGACAGTCCATACAGACCCCTGATTACCACATTTAGATTCCTTTCTTCAGGAAGGATATACGTTTGGTATTGTATAGTCATTTCTGTCAAGTATCTTGTAAGTTTTCTGAATTATCTGGATCCCCAAGTAGACCCCTTTGGCAGATTCGTGTTTTATTCCAAGGTCTTTCATGTCCTTTAGGACTTGGGTCCACTTTTCAGGCTCTCCGAGAATGACGGGTAACGTTGTCCATTTCTTGTCGTCGTCTGGGGATTTGGATGTGGCGGGCGCTGTGGGAGTGGTTTTCGTTTTTAGTGGGATAGCCAGCTCTAGTAGAGCCATTGAGGGACCCGGTGGCGGCAGAGCAAGAAATTCTTCGTCCTCCTCAGCAGAGTCTTCCTGAATCGACTCATTTTCATCTTCTTCTTGTATTGCTTCCTCTTCCATAGCTTCTTCATCTGAAGAAGAAGGAGAGGGTGGCGGGCCCTCTGATGAAGACTCCACTTTTCTCTTTTTGTTTTTCTTTGTTTTTGATTTAGCCAGCGCCAAATCCCTCAATTGATCCATTAGCTCTTTGTTGACTCAGCGTTGTTCTGCCAACTCTGAGTTAACCTCAATCAGTTGCTGTTGAGATTGCCTCAACTGCTCTATAACTTCTTTCAACTGTGCCTGCACAGGTTGCGAAGCTTGCAATTGGCCAATCAGCACAGCGATCTGCTGATCTTTGTCCATTGTGGATATGTCTGTCATATCCACAACCCACCCAAACCAAACTCAAACACTAAGAAATTTATCCAACTATTTACACAATTGCTATACGGATCAACAAAAATAATCAAAACAACACCCTCTCGTAACCAAGTAAAGCAAAGATCACTCACCCAGAAGAATCCGTTCCTTTTTGCCAGCTTGTTCTTTTTCTTCTATTAAAGAATCTTCCCTCCTGCTCGCACTTTTCCCTTTTCAATCACTAACTGACTATATAATAACTGCCTATATTCACTCACTAATTAACGACTTCGACTTTTAATGTCCGCAACGATGCACGGCTTCCACAAGACTGTGAAAGAATGTGTTGAAGGGAATGACTTTATATAGTAGTAGGGTTAAGCAGGTAGTATTAAATTCGGTCAGGTACTGAATTAGGTCAGGTACTAAATTAGGTCGGGTACTAAATTACATACCTACCTACCTATTTATATACATATATATATATATATATATATATATATATATATATATATATATATATATATATATATATGTATATATATATATATATATATATATATATATATATATATGTATATATATATATATATATGTATGTATATATATATATATATATATATATATATATATATATATATGTATATATATATATATATATATATATATATATATATATATATGCGAGGGTAGTCCGATGAGTAATAAGCTAACAAAAGAAAAACGAAAAGTTTGGAAAGGTGACAATTCGTATCTCAACATAATCTCCTCTTTCATACACTTAACCCAGCGATGCTCCAGCTTCTTGAACTCGTCAAAAAAATACGTTTTCTCAAGGTCTGCAAAGTAGCCCTCCATGTCAGCGATGACCTCCTCATTCGACTCAAATTTCTGTCCGGCGAGTGACTTTTTAAGTTTAGAAACAAAAAGAGTCGCATGAGGTGGATGGGGCAGCCCAATTTGTAGCCCAACTTGGCCGTGGCGATGGCGGAGGTGTGAACCGGTGCGTTATCGTGGTGAAGGAGCACTGTTTCTTCGCCAAACGGAGCGTCAACTCGGTCGTATCATTCAGCACAGTAGAGCTTTGTGACCGTTGCTCCTCTCCAGGTAATCGATGCAGATCACACCTTGTGAATCCCAGAAAATGGTGGCCATCAACTTTTCGACCGATAGAACAGTCTTCGCCTTCTTCGGAGTACATTCACCGGGCTCACATTGAACCCCTTGTAGCTCAGTGCTAAATATTTAAGCTGCATTATAATTAGCAAGGTAGTGGTCATGCATTATTTGCTATTATTTTCATAGGTTAATCTTACTTTGACTCCATTCAGACTAAGAAAATCCTTATTGATGGTCTTTTCTTCTACCTTACTTAAGTCCGTGACATATTTGAAATCCCAGAGTTCACATACAGACATGAGCTTGAGTGGTGTGATGGTCACCATCACTCTAGGGATCAGATCGAGGAAAGACTCCTTGTTTATTATATTCCAATAGAAGTCCACTGAAACGGCTTGTCTATACTGCTCCTATCGCAAGTTGGGTGGCTTTAAGTTTGATCACTCATCTAATATACTACTTCAACAGAAAATTAAAAAGAATTTTCATAAAAACTTAAGATTTCTTCAGCCAAGGCGCCCTACGCTTGCATAGGAATACTTCAGGCACGTTGAAATTTTCAGACACTTTTTTTTATTGGATTATGTTTTATTTTTGGTCTTGTATGTTGTGATTTATTTTTGTACTTTAAGAAGAAGGTGTTTTTAGCCACTTATATGGCTGCGCTAATAATTACCGGCTGGAATACTTCGCTTGGCCTTACGAGTCCGCTGAGTAGATCATTATTCCTTCTCTTTTCTCAAATCCCTGGAATTGAAGTGCAGGGAAACATTCTGGCCTGTACTTCAATCGCTGCCTTGTAGATATGGAAATCATTTAAGCACCTAAGAGGGTTTGCTTTGAGCTCCTCCTTAGACGTTGACTAACTGTTTGTCAAGTGCCTGATATGACTTAGAGGCTCCTCTCCATCTGCTGTACTCCATTTTCAATATCCTTGCATACCAAGCTGTTAAATTAAAGTTTTAACATTCCTCTATAATATGCAGAAAAGCAAACGGATTTATTTTATTTTAAGACCTTGTCTTTTATGTATTAACAATACACTATAAGCCGCCCTTTCTCTGGTGTGTATTCGCCTATGTACTGCAAGGAGGCAATTGACAATACAAATCAGTTCATAGCGTAACTACGTCACCAACCTACTTGTGCCACCTTGTAACGTACTCCACAACCTGCAAAGATACTTAGATTGGAGTCATTTGAATTTGAGCTTCATCACGGTGTTGTACCGTGCAAAGGAACTAGGTCCAAAATATCACATCCACTAACCCAAAACACGAAAGCAATTTCATTAGCCGATATGTGATTCAGATATACAATAATTTCAGGATCCTAGATTTATTGCTATCCAAGGTTTACCATGAGGAAGCAATCGATACTAAACTCTGTTATTTGAGCTTTATGCAAAAAACAATGCCCTTACTCAATTCAAAATTTCATATAAGTAAGAAAACCTATTGAAAAACGCATTTGATTTGTTGAAGATGCATTTCTTGCTAAAGAATACAAACAAGTCATTTTTGTGGGTATTAGGAATGCGTTTGGCACCATAAAAATGTTTATGTGAGGCACTCATAACCCAAGATTCCGTGGACTAGAATCTGCCTCATCCACTATCAAATGGCTTGCAAATTGCAAATTCTAGCAACGTAATGCATATTCTTCCGAATATGCTAATCATTCACCGTAATATAAAGTGTGCAGCATCCAGAAGCACAGAGGAAACCCCGAATTGCATCAGGCCTTAATTTTGCAGCATTGTCTATTTGAAAAAAAAAACTCGTTTTACTCGTATGCATGCACAAGAGTCAGAGTATGTAGTATTGACAGCATATCACCTCAAAAAGTGGTAGTGAAATATCATAAGCTTTTTGCCCTACAAAAATCAATGAAGTGGGGCAAATGAGTGCTTTGGGCATTAATTCCTACATTGCTGAGTTCTTCCGTTGTAGCTCTATCAACACAAACTACTACAACAATCCATGTGAGTAATTTTTTCGTGCTTCAGTTCACTTAGAAACATCTATTAGTATGTATATAGAAAAATTAATAAATGAATCTAATTGCAAAAGTGAAAATTTGCCAAAGTAAACGGTTATCAAAAGGAAAAACACCACATTTAAATAGCGATGCTGTGCAAATGAACTATGAGTTCCGTAAGTTGAAACAACGCGTAGATGCAGCTACAGTTCGATCATATCACCACTGGTCGTCCGCATATGAAAAAAATTCTGTGGGCACCACCAGCCGAAAAGGCCGATTTCTTGTAGGTTACCCATATTTTTACAAGCAAATAATCATTTTATTAGCCCCCACTTTGAAAGTCAAACACTGTTTAAGAACAAGTAAAAGTAGCATGAAAGTCCTCCTAACAGAAGGATATTGTAAAATAATTAGTAAATCAAACAACGTCTTCTGAATATCAAAACTTGACTCACACATATAGTCCATGAATGGAGCTCGGAAAAAAAATATATGGTTATTATGAATTTTAATTTGGCGCAATTTTATTTTCTGTCTGTTGACCTCAATGTTCGAGTAGTTGTGATAAGATATCAACACTTTAAAACATTGTATTTCTAAAATGTTCATGAAAACCTTCACTCATTTGTAGTGTTTGAGTCTTTTGCGAACGTGTAGTCACACAGTATCGCGTGTAATTGTTGTTGTAACTGATAAATTTAAATCGCCTATAACTTAACTGTTTAACTTTCAGAAAACGTTTTTCTTAGAATATTTTTCTTCTTCTTCGTAGCATTACAGCCCCTATCGGGCCTTCGCTCCCTGCAAATAGCGCCTCCAACTGTCTCGGTCCATTGACCGCATCATCCAATTTTGAAATCCGAGCAGCGATGAAATGTCTTCGCAAACCGAGTCAGATCAGCGTTTCCTCGGTTTTCCCACTGGTCTGCAGCCTTCGGTTCTCCTAAAGAATACTTTTTTGGGTATCCGTTGTTGATCCATACGATTCATGTGGCCAGCATATTGCAGCTTCCGCGGTCTTACAATAGTTGAAACCTCCGGCTCGTCAAAAATTTCATACAACTCATGATTGTATCGAATTCGCCATTGGTTCCCGTTTAGCGTCACTCCGATTATTCGACTCAGGACCCGTCGCTCAAAAGCGTTCAATATGTTTGCGGATGCTTGGGTTAGAGTCCATGTTTCACACCAATAGCATAGCTTAGGTCTTATTACAAATTTGTATACTTGGAGCTTTATTTTCCTATGTATGCAGCTGGTCTTCAAGATCTTCAAAACTGAAAAGAATATTTTATTTGCGAGCTGTATTCTTCGGCGTATTTCATCTCTTTCATTTGCCGTTCTCGTAACGTTGGCGCCATAATATACAAATTCGCTCACATTTTCAATATTGTATTCGCCATGTGTGCTGTTTTGTGTATTTGAGGTATTTTTTCTCGACTGCGTCATGAGCTTTGTTTTGTTCTCATTTATTTGTAGCCCTTCTAGTTTTGCTTCGCTGTCGAGATTCAGGAAGAGTTCTTTGGCAGTTGTTAATAACCGTGACAAAATGTTGATATCGTCTGCATAGGCTACTACTTGCCTCGACTTGTATAGTAATGCTCCTCTTGTATTGACAGGTAGTTTTCTTATGCCGTACACCAGAGCCAGATTGAATAGCGAATAGAAGACGAACTATGTTGCCACCTTTTTTGTGAATAGGGAATATAATTGATTGGCTCTACTCTTTCGGCATATATTCTTGTTGCCAAATGTGCTGGATGACTTTGTGAATAGAATATCACGTGTATCCTAATATCTGTTATTACACGCACGAATGCGTTACATACATTGCGCTATTCAAATCTGTGAACATCCATTTGATCAACATAAAAAGTCACTTAATGCGGCTTTCGCTCACAATTTTCGATAATCCATGAGTTATTTCCAGTTTGTACCATTTAAACCCTTTTTAACGCTATTTCATATGAGTCCTGCATATGAAATTGAGTTAAATTTCCCAACCGAGATGAAAATTTCAGCAAAAGCTTATCAGTCGGAAGACAGTGAAAATGTTAATTTAATTCATCCATAATAGGTTTTACAGCTGCTCCGTGCATCCTGTCTTTGCATTTACATTCAGCTGGAGTGCACTGTTAAATTTCCATCGTCCCCGCTACTCATGCAACATATCTCCTGCTGGAAAAGATTTTGATGCCACTTTGTTATATTCAAAGAGACGAACTGATGATGGTTGTCCATATGACGCTCAAGTTCTTCTCACGTTCGAACCAGTACATTACACCAAAGGGATCCCAACATGACTCTGCTTGAGGTAGCACCAGCTAAGCCTCCTGTGCAGGATATGTTTGAAGTTTTATCATATTTTATGAATTCAATTTGCATTTCATGTTTTATATGCTACGTGGGAAGAGCTGCGAAATGTGCTTCAAATGCAGATACATATGACTGAGCAAAGTGTTCTTTACTATCTGTATAGCCATCACATACTAGCTCCACTGACTGTCGACAAGATGTATGTAACCTATGGAAATATTTCTCGGGAAATTCTATTCTGTTGAGAAGTACTACAAGTATATTAGAAAACGAACAATTCCTTGGAAATGTGTTTGTTTGATAAATGTTACTTGGTTGAGTTTAATTAACTTACCGAATACAAGGTTGTTAAGGTTAATAGCAAGGAGTTAGTTAGTTATAAGCGAGAATGTTCCACTATTCATTTGTTTAGTTCTAATATATTACTGTAATTATTTTAACACATTTTCAAAGAATAAGTAAAGTTTTTGCCGAAGAAAATAAATGTTAGTGAGGCCATGAAGTTTAAAGAATATAAAAAATTTATCTTTCTCTGATATTTTCCTTACGTACACTGAAAAAATATTGAAATTGAATTTTTTCGCTAATTTGCATATTTATTGTTAAAACAAAGTAACTAAATCCTAAAAACAATTTTGTGGCAGCTGTGGATGAGACTAATTCTAAATTATCGCGAAAGCCAATAAAGTACATAACTACTTCTATCAAGCATTTGACTTAATCTTTTGTATTTTCTTAGTAAAAACTTTAATTTTTCTTAGTTGAATGTAATAACTACGCAAGAAAATAGAATATACATGAATTGCTTCCTGCCGCAGTATGACCAATAATGCTAAACCGATACAAAGTTGCGGGGGCTTCATAAAAATTATTCAATCACATCATCAAACACTTTAGAATAAGCAAAGATCAATACATAGTTCGCGTGGTATGGGGGTTAGAGCACTCACCCCGTAAGCCGAAGGTTCCTGGTTCGAGTCTCGTTGGCGACAACGCGATTTGTTTCAAGTGATTCTTTGGACGGAGTACAAGCCCGTTCAACTATGATATGTACTGGTTTAAAATCAGAAGGTATCGCAGCTGGGTTGCCAGACATACGGCTAAAGTGTGGTACTGACCATAACACCTTCCCGAGTTGCCGATACATTCGACAAAGATAATGAGATACTCTAACTATCTCTAAGTGAAGGCCCGAAAGGGGCAAATATTCAATACAAGTAACTAAAATTCTTTTGAGTGGCTTGAGTCAGTTTGAAACGTACTTGAGAGCTTTCCAATTTTCATGCTGTACGTAGATTAACCCCCTCATGAAAGGTTTTAGCTTCGCAGGTATGTTAGCTCATGTTTCATAACTGAGAGCAGCGTAAGTATTATTTATCACTTAGAGAGGGACGATGCTGTGCATGAAGATGTCTAGTTTATTTCTTTCTGTCTCTCATAGATCTTCCTTCATCTGTTTACCTAAATGCCAACATAATAAAAGCACCAAAATACTGTTTGGTGTAGTAGTTAACGCGCTCGCCCCATATGCCAATGGTCCATGCTTCGAATCTCGTTGGTAAAAACGAGATTTGTTTCGAGAGATCCTTTGGACGGACTATAAGCCCGCTCAGTGATGATACGTAAAGGTTTATAATCAGAACATAACGCAGCTGAGTGGACGGATACATGGCCAAAGCATGGTACTGCCCATATTACCTTTCCGAGTGCCAATGCATTCGAGCAAGATAATGAGATACTCTAACTATCTCTAAGCGAAGGCCCAAAATAGGCTGTAGTGTAAAAGCAAAAATAAAACAATATAAAAAATGATAAAATGATACCATTTATCCTCGTCAATGGCGTAACAGCCCAAGCTGAACCATGGCTTCCTGAATTAATCTCTTCCATTCGTCACGGTTCTGCTACCTCGTTCACTAGTTGATCACTTAATGATGCCACTAAAGCAAAATATTTTTGCATACGGTATACCAGTTTTTAACAACAGAAGGTCAATGTTTACTAAAACAATGTAAATTTAACTTGTATGAAAATTACAAATAAATTGCGTTAATATTCTTAAATGGCCTATTCGATTAAATAATATCTCTTTATATCATTTGGTATTTAAAAACAAAAGCCGGATTCAATTGATTTTTTTTTTGACTTCATGTAGTTTATGTGTGAATATAATTTCAGATTCTCTAGCCACTTATGTTGTTGGTTCAACTTTATCGATCAACCCTGCAGTAGTGTTGAATCCACTTCTTGGTAAGGTTCCCCTTATCCAGCACCATAGCGAGTTTGACACAACATCGTCCCGGTCAATGATATAAAAAAAATTGTTCGACGTAGAATGTAGATTTTGATGTTTGGATTTACACAGATGTAGATTGTGTCCCTTAGATATAATATACTTCAGCCTTTCCAGAATTCCTGTGGGCTCCCATACCTATGGTTTGTGCAGTTATTCTAGTTGTTTAGTTTTCCTTGGGAAGCTGATGATATGCTTTATTTCCAAGCAATATACACCCAGGCTATCACTTTTTGTGTAAAATAATTATTGGAATAATAGTTTGCATTATAATAAAAATACTGTGGACCCTCGCCTGCAAATTTTAAGAACTATTACTGGCTGTACTTTATTGGTTGTGTACTCAAGTAGTGCAAATACAAACGGCATGAGTTCCACTTGATCTCAGTTTGAAAGCCATTATTTCTTATTTGATATAAGATGCCTAGCATTCTATATGACACTGCTATGTATGTCATGATATGAAGTAGTGATAGGATTAATATTCTTACGGGTTCAGCTCAATAGGAGTCTACAGGAGACGCCCAGCGACATGACTTCATTACTGCCACGATAAAGGCACATGCTCAGTGATATATTTAATCAACAATATACCTAATTTTACGTTTTTAGGGGTTTGTACTAAAATCACGACCTGTTTCCATCCGTCCATCGGTCTGTATGTCACAGCAGTTTTTCTCCGAAACAATAGAAGCTTAAGCCATGAAACTTTGTCAAAAGGCCAGAAATTGTGACTTCTTGAAAGTGTGAAAATTTATTTCAAAGGGTTTTAAGGGAGCTTCCCCATATAGGAAGGTGACCTTCAACAATTTTTTTCACCATTGGTAGCCGAGTAGGGGGTCATTGGAAAGGAGTTAATGAGATCTTTTCAAAACAAGTCTTACAATTGCCTTATCGGTACCATGGGGGGCAGGGAAAGGGGAAATGTACAAACTTTTCGCGTACCCCCTCGCGATTGGACATCTTTCATCCGAAAAAAATCATGAATGTAGGCCTTTATAAGCACAACAACAACAAATACATGAGAAGTCAAAATCCACTCAACTTTGTTAGTAATAGTATGATTTATTGATCTAACGTTTTCTTGAATAAAATCGTAATGGTACCCAAAAATTCAACAACATTCAGTACACAAATGGCTATTTATAAGATTGACCTGTTCTGTTCACAAAGTTCGAATGGTATTTCACGAAGTTATAGCGATTTGAATTTTCCCGTATTACTATGGAACACAATGCGCTGTATTATTATGGAAACATATGGCTATGGAACAATATGCGCTTTTGTCTGACTCAGACATTACAGGTTTGCTGGGATTTGCATAAAAGTTTCAGGAATGATAGGTATCATGAATATCTTTGAGAATTAGTTTAGCTAGTAAAACAAAATGGTGGCTATTTTAAATGAAAAGATTGAATAATTTTGTTCGATGTTAAATAATTTTTCGGAATGCTCGGCTCATTGAGCATATTCAAGTAAACCACTATTTTCATGAAAATCCAAAAATAAGAGTGTCTTGGTCGATTTGAAATATATATTAACTATCAACATGTGCTATTGTTTTCGTTATTCCCTACAATTGAAATGGTGACAGCTCACTTGATTATGATTTGATTTCCATGAAATTTCGTAGGCATATGTGTCTTATATCAACCTACACAACTTTAAAACTTTAAGAAGTTTAAGAGCGCCGTTTTGATTTCTTGGGGAAAATGTAAAATTTACTAATCATACTTTTATTAACAGAATTAAGTGAATTTTGATTTCTGAGTTATATGTTGCCCTTAGATTCATAAAGACCTACCTTCGTGATTTTTTCCGATTTTCGACTCAAAGCTGTCCAATTTCGAGGGGAGCGGACACAAATATTGTTCATGCTTTTGCCTCCCTCTGGACTCCTAATGCAAACAATGACTTATTTTTCAGATTCTGAAAATGCAACATTTAATGAAAAAACTTGTTAAGCGCCACTTCATTATAAGGGTATATTTGAAGACTTAAATACAAACGCAAAGTTTGAAGTTTGTAGCTTCTATTGTTTCAGAAAATATTTCTTACGACGCGCGAATAGACGAACATATGGACAGGCAGGAAATTGGGAAAGGACGAGAAAAAATAGGATTTTGCAAAGTTTCTTCCAGAAAGCCCCAAAAATCATGGAGCTAGATCGAAAAAAAAAACAAATAAATAAGGCGGAAATACGTTGAACTTTGCTAATACGAGGTTCATTCAACAAGTACTTAGCCTCACCACCCGATGGCACTGCTATTACAAAAGAGGATTACCATCGTGCAGTACATTCACCAAAACTAATGAAGGAAATTGACTGAAACTTTGACAGTAGGCTATTAAAAGAATGTACTGCACGATGGTAAAACTCTTTTGTAATAGCAGCGCCATCGGGGGTGAGGCTAAGTACTTGTTGAGTATGATTAAATTGGATAAAATCAGGCATTTAAGTAATTCTTTAGAATATCATCTTATTCTATAAGTTTCAATAAAATTTACCGACGTTATAGCCATTTGAATTTAATTCGATTACAACACGTATGCATGATTTTTTTACTACACTGGCTTTCCATCGAACGAGAGAATACACCTTTGATTGAATCTTCTCCACATTTTCAGATAAGATGAATAACAAAAATACATTTAAGATTCTGGTCAGTCAATGATTTTAGTAATATTGCGTTACTTGATCATTGGACTTTCCAGTAAGCATTCTCTTGAGAAATGAAAACAGAGAAAAATCGCTGGGGACTAAATCTGAAGAATACGGTGGATGGGCAAGGAATTCAGAGCCCAAGTCATTCAATTTTGCCATCGTTTTTATCGATTTGTGACACGGTACATTGTCTTGGAGAAACAACACTTTTTTCTTTTGCAATGCGGCCGTTTCTTTGCGATTTCAGCCTTCAATCGATCCAAAACTGCACAGTAAGAGTAGCTGTTGATGGTGATTCTTTTTTGGGGATAGTCAATGAATATTATTCCATTCGCATACCAATATACAGATGCCATCACCTTACTGGCCGACTTTTGGGTCTTTGATTTGGTTTGTCGAGTGCTGTCCACTCATTGGACTGTCTTTTAGATTCTGGTGACGATAGAATTCGATTTTATTGCGGCTTAACAACGCCAAACACTCCTCTGAAGCATCAATGGGCTGTTGTTTTTGGTAGACTGTCAGCTCACGCGGCACCCACTTGTAAAATGGTAAAAAATACTACCATTTGATATCTTTACAATGTCAGCTAGCTCGTGCACCTTCAGTTTGCGTTCCTTCATAGCCAATTTGTGGATTTGATTTATGCTTTCTGGAATAACAACTTCATTTGGGCGTCCACTGCCCTCTGCATCATTTGTGCTGGTACGACCACGTTTAAATTCAGGAATCCACGTTTCTACCATTTGTCTCAATTGAATAATGTTTATCAAGCCATTGTTTGGATTCCACCGCATTTTTTCCATCAAAAAGCAATGCTTTATCAAAACTCGAAATTCACTTTTTCCATTTTTTTCAATAACAAAAGTTGCATCGCACAAAATGCTATAACTCACGAATCAGTAGTCCAATTGCTGTCAAATTTATGCACACATCGTTTGAAGGTTAGTACTAATAAAAACTCATATGGAAAAAATTCTAATAACGCCACTTATGTGTCATCCTACGGACTTATTGAATTATGTGTTATGTGGGTTGCTCGCGAGTCAGTTGCGCAGATAATCTTTTTATGTTAGTTTCGGAGGGCAAAACAGTCAATCTGGTCTATAAAGAAATTCTTTGGTATTAAATTAGATGTCAGGAAAGAAAGTTATCCTCATGTAAATAAATTAAGGTAAATCTAAATTTAGGTAAAACTAAATTCGACATAGACGAAGTCATGAGCAAAAGCTAGTATTTACAAGTAGATAGTAGCATTGTGTCTTTACAACAAAATAATTAGAAAATCTGAAATTCGTCGGTTGTCACTTTTCAGACACTCATTTTAATTGCGATTTAAAATTGTAGCAGTATTTTTAATCCTGGTAGATATGTTCCTACATAAAATGATACCCCTTAACAATAGCTTGGCGTATATCCAACTTAGAATGCATAGTCGGAAGGTGCCAGGCATAAGCGTTTCCTGCACATGCACAATTGGTTTGCCAGGTCATTTCCTGGGTCATGAATACCACACATATTTCCATAGCTATGAGCAAGGATAATAAAAGTGTCTATCCTATAATTGCAAATATGCAAAGATGAAGCCCACAATGGTGGCAATTTGCTGAGAGACTTTTGTTTCGTGTTGCGCTACGCAGGGAGCAGTCATGTAGGCACCCTTTACATCAGTGCTTGCAGGATAAAGTATGAACAAATAAATACAAGGGTTGGAGAGGACATTGAAACGATGTCGAGAAGGAATGGAAATTAGCACAAGTGTTCCCCGGAGAGCAACTCTGCAATGAGGCAAAGTATCCTTTGTAATGATTTGTCACGATTGAATAATGTTTATTCGTTAGTAAATGCCCGTGTTTATTATGGCAGTAAGGTACTTCTTCCTTTCATTTTCATCTTGTTTGTATGATATTCATTCCAATATACTTGTAATTGAAAACCTGGTTTGAAAGCTTTGTCTTATACGTTGAGCCCAACATATTCTATTTACAAATAATTCAACAGAATACACACAGAATCCATTTATTAACACAAATTCAATAAACTTAGTAGCCTACTTGAAGCTTTAGTGTCCATAAACTCGCTTCCGTATTATTATCTTCAACCAGTTAACCTTCTTTTGCTGTGAACGAGCAAAAACTCACCTATCTTTCACCAGAAGTACCAATAATTCGATTTTCATTGTCACCGCCCAATTACACATGCTTTTCGTATTTTATTGCTGGATTTCAGGACGAAATATCGAATTTATGGACCAAAAGTAAATCACAATCGATTGGTTGAACACCCACAGGGAGCCTTAAGTGGACCTGAAATAATGTCACACCGTTTCACCACTACCATGGAAAAATCGTTCGTTGGGTTCAACTGTGAGAGGATAGAAAATGATCCTGGAATTTCAAATTCCTATCCCATACATATGTTCAAACGGGTAAACGTTTATGAAAAACGATTGGCGAATAGGTCTCTCGCATTTTTTGGAGCCCATTTCATGTCACCATCTGTGCCGTTGATATTGGAGTTCTATTCGCAATTTGGGGTTAAAGAGGGGCTCTTAAGTGAATACATTCTTTTAAATATTTGCTCTCGTAAATACTGTGTGTCGAACAGATTTATTGGTTTTTTCGCTTACGGGCAGAGGTAAATTGAAAATGATATTAGGAAATTCTAGCAAGGGTTCCATTTGATATCAGTTTTATTGGGGGGTTTCATAGGCTGTCAGAAAAATTATTTAGTTCACTTTAAATCTCAACAGGGGAAATTATGAGGTTACAAACCGAAAAATTTAAAAAGGTTTCTTACACGTGAATGATTTTTGAGAAGAAATTCGCTTAAGAGGATTGTAAAGTTGATAACCATCTCCTTTTTCCATAAAGCATCATTTACAACATATTCAAAATGTCACTTTTTCTTGAATATTGTGGCTATTCACGAAAAAGTAACGGGTAGCATTGAAAGAATTAAAGAGCTTCTATTTGTAGGTGAAAAGCAATAAAGCACTTATGATCCAAAAAATATGAAAAATCATGGATGTAAATCTCTATGGTTATAATAACAACAGCTACCTGTGAAGTCAAAAAACTTTCAACTTTGTTGTTAAGAGTAGAATTAATAAATTTCACGTTTTCCCCAATAAAGCTATGTGGATACCATTGAATTCAATCAAATTTGGGTAACTAAATGTAAGATAGGGTAATCTTATAAGTTTCATCGAAATATAACTTTGTGAAGCTATGGCTGTTTGAAACAACAATGTTCAACTTTTCTACCATACTGGCTTTTGCCCATACTAGTCGCTACATTTTTGATCGAAGTTTCTTGAAGATTTCAGAAAAGATGAATAACCTAAATATCTTCCTAAGCTAAAGTAAAACAGGCTTTTATTTAAACATATTATTGAATATGCATATCTTCGAAGCATTTTCAGGGTTTTGTCAAATAATTTTACAACACTCTACTGAAATCGCGTCCTGTCTGTCCGTCTGTCTGTCTGTCTGACCGTCCGTCCGTCCGTCCGTGTGTCACAGCAGTTTTTCTCGGAAACTACTTAAGCTAGAAACATCAAATTTTGTATGTATGTGTAAAGTGGTGCTCTCTACAAAATTCAACTACAAAAAAATTTTATAAGGTATTTAAGGGGGGGTCTCCCCATATAGGGGAGAGACCCCCCGAAAAAAAAAATTCGTTGAAGGTAGCCGATATGGGTATCAAATGAAAGGTCTTTTCAAAACAGGTCTTAGTTGGGCAAAGTTTGTTTCGAGGGGCGTACAGGGAGGGGAAATACACGAAATACACGGTTCAGCTAGTGGTATCAGTAATCGTAAAACAAAATAGTGGCTGTTTTAAATGCGAAGATTGAATAATTTTGAGTTATTTTTCCCAACTTCAGCGTTTAAGATGCATGCTTTGAACACTTGATTCAATTTAATGAATGACTGAAGATGAGTACCTACAATTAATGTTCATAAGTGAAACAAGTCAAGGAGGCGGGAGAGAGCTCCTAGCAAAAGGGGTTTGTAACAATTCTAGGATTCGAAGATATTGGCCATTTATCGATGATAACAGTACAGGAGAGTGGCCCCGAAAAAAAAATTCATCAAACGTGGCCGATATGAGTATGAAATGAAAGTTTTCATGGGAGCTTTTCAAAACAGTTCTTAAACTGTCAGTTTTTGCTTCAGTGGGGGCACAGGGGGGAAAAACATGAAAAATGTGTTTCCTCCCTCGCGAATGGACATCTGAAATAATTATCAAGGGAGATATTTATGAGTATAACAATAACAAAAACCTCAGAAGTCGAATTTCGTTCAACTTTTTAAATAATAGTATGATCTTCGTATTTCATATTTTCTCGAATAAAATCGTCTTTCACCTGTCTCTTGATTTAATTCGATCTGGTGACTGCATTTTGTAAATTGAATACAAAACCCTTCTGACATGAGCGTAGGTCTGTCTACTCAACTTGTTTGAATTATTTCGCTAGTTGGATAGCGAAAATTTCTGCAAATAATAAATTGATTACAATACTTTTCAGACAGGAGCATACTTCTGTTTACTCAACTTGTTAAAAGCCGTACTGATTAAGGTGATGTTCCTTAAAACATTTAGGAAGTATCGGAAAAGAATGATACACTCCAAGACAAATTATACCCCCCACCGATATAATAAGAATGATTTATTTAAAAAATCCAAATATACATATGTAGCTCTGACAGACATAATTTAGGCGTGGTTTTCTTTTCTGATGCATGGAAATTTGGGAAATAATTTTATTTGATACTAAAAACCGGGAAATAATCTAAAATCAACGCCTAAATTTCATGTCCAATGTGGTAAAATTGACTTTTTACACTATTAGTTTTTATTATAACCTATATGTACGAGTAACATATTGCATCTAATTAACATTTTGTAATCACGACGGAGGCTCAAACCTGGGCGTCGCAAATGTAAAGGCCGACATGCTAGCATTGAGCGTTGATTGATCTATACCGCACCACTATGCATGTGGGCGTGGCAAATATATTAATTGATTTCGTATGCATATTGTATCAGCTTCAGATATATATTCATTATGAGATATGGCTTTTAATCTCAAATAAAAGCCATAAAGTTGAATTCTATAGCAACAATTTTATTGTGAGTCAAAAGATCAATCTATGCATTTACGTTTAAAAGATTATAATGTTGACCGCGACTATGCCCTAAATGGTCCATCCTGAGGGTCCAATTTCGGACGACGCGTTCGATTTGTCACGGTCTTCAGCTACACTCTTTTTTTTCAGTGAATAATACAAACAATCACAATGTAAATTGAAGCCAAGATACGAGATGTGACAATTAAGTAATGAGACTGATTCAATGAAAACCGTATATTTAAAAATTATTCTACAACTCTGCCATCCCGAGCAGCTATACAACGATTCCAGCGCAGTTTCCATGCTTCGTAACATTTCTGGAACGCTTCAACAGGGATGTCTGCGAGTTCCCTCGTCACGGCCACCTGGATGTCCGTCGACTTTGTTCTAGGGAACAAAAAAACTCACAGGGTGACATATTGGGCGAATAAGGCGGCTGTTGCAACACAGCGATCCCTTTAGAGGCCAAATACTGGGACTCGCTGAGTGCTCCTCAGAAAGGATCTTTGGAACCATCTTTGCGCACAACTTTTTCATCCCAAAATCGTCGGTTAAAATTTGTCTGACTGCGCCTCGTCTTCCACGCTTTCGCGCCCCTCCTTAAACTCTTTATGCTATCAAAACACCTGGGCACGACTAAAAGCATTATTACCATGCACTTTTACAATTTTAGCGTACAAAATTGATCCTGATTCGTTTCTCAATTTTCGTGACTAGAGCAATGATAAATATATCAATGGAGAGGGGAAGAATGCCGGGGAAGGGGAAAAGAATTTCGAATTCGCAGGTTTACCACAAGCGGGGCAATAAAATCAGCCTCATTACTTAATTGTCACACCTCGTAAATTTGGAAAATAATGCTGAACAGTGAGTCACCATTGTTGATCAATTTTGACGGGATTTGGAGAGATCTGCCTACCCTCTAAAGCTAAAATTTCTTAATTGGTACACTTTTTAGGCTTTTCCATTAACTAATAATAAATAAATTTCAATAAATCTATTGTGAGGCATGCTGTGTGGCTAGTGGCACCGTCTTGTTGAAACTATATATCGTTGATGTCAAGTTCATCCAATTCTGGCCACCAATAATCTTCCATCATAACACGATAGCGCTCTCCACTGATGGTAACATGACGGTCATTTTCATCCACGAAAAAATATGACCCAATCACAGCTCCGGCACAAAAACAGCACCAAACAGAAATTTTTAGCGGATACAACGGTGTCTCGAGAAGCACATGTGGGTTTGTTGCTGACTAATAATGCATATTTTGCTTATTAATAACAAAGCCATTTACCCAGAAATGAGCTTCGTTGCTTAAGATAATTTTTCGATAGTAATAATTAATAGTAATTTTTAATCATTTTTAAATGTTGCTGCCTCATGAAGTTTACCATGATAATAATGTTGACCTCAAATAACGTTTTGACATAAACAGTTCATTTAAAAGGTTTAAGCGTACGTTCATATAAAGATGCGAAATTGTTATGTTCCCAATGCAAAATCCTATATATTGTTGCGTATATTAGGTGCAAAGTAGTACAAATAATTGAAATAAGATTTTTTTTATGTTTGAAAAAGATATTAAATCATTTTCGAGGTGATAATGGACTAGTGCATCATATGTGAATAGTTACTGATCTATTTCCATGAATTTCCAAACTCTTGGGAAGGATCATGTATGATAGACTCCTTAATTGTTTTTAAACGTTTTGTTCTCAATCGCAGCATGGTTTCCTTCCTCAGCGCTCAACGACTAGCATTTTGTTAGAACTTTCTAACTGTATTGCCAGATCATTTGATTCTCACTCGCAAATTGATTTTATTTACACGGACTATAGTAAGGCGTTTGATATGGTCCCACATGACATTTTTTGCTTTAAACTGATAGCTTATGGCTACCCCAATTCTATTCTTTCCTGGATCTATTCTTTTTACCACATCGTTCATGCTCAGTATCCCTCCAAAATACAGTGTCGCCACCCTTTTATCTATCCTCGGATGTTCCACAAGGCTCCATTGTAAGCCCTCTCTTATTCATCATATTCAATTCATGCATCGATTCCACTATAGGACTCACTTCTTTACGCTTACAATTCTAGATCTTACAAGATGACCTTGTAATCTTAAGAAGTGGTGTGAGGTCAATAAACTGCCCTAAAATGTATCTAAGTTCAAATTTTTAAGCTATTCTGTCAAACCTCATCTCCTTTTGTTTAAGTATTCTTTAAATAATCTTTCTTTATAATTGGTGTAATAATTAATATTTTCACTTTACTGCAATATCACTGAGAAAATCTGTTGACTTCTTTCCGCACTGCCGCATGAATCTCTTCGCTTCTACTATCGCTTGTTTCATACTCCAAGGATGAATTAGTCTCCACTTCATTACTATGGCTGCCCGGCTTAAAGCATTTATAAATGATTGTTCATCATGATCATTCTTAATTATTTTTTTGGGTGATATATTTGCTTTGATTTACTGCCGGCGTTTGCAGTTGATAATAACTTAATTGTTTTCAATTATGGCAAGGTATTGGTTGTCGTTGTTTTAGATGATTAAATTTGTGTAAGAATGAACAATAACAACAGTAGCTCGTGAGATTGTTTGGCCAAGTATCCAAATATAGTTCTCCGACATTTCTCCACATTTATTCGGAAGCTACTGAACGGCTTTGATCTTAACTTCTCGCCAACGCGATCAATGGTAGCGTTTGCTGATAATCTGATCATCTATACGGCAGACCGAAAAGCTACAAAAGTTCAGAGCAATCTTTAAAAAATGTTCAATGATATGCAGTTATCTACTGACAATTGGCGGATGAAAATCAATGGGCAGAAGTGCGAAACAAACTTGTTTCGAACATCGCTGCAGGGGGTCAGTCAAGACCTGAAACGTAATTGGAAGGATTTCCACATTATGGCTGGCGAGGGTAGTTCAGAACAGGTTCCGCATAAATCCAGTGTTCGATACCTCGGTGTTCATCTGGATCAGTATCTGTGAACATGTCAAAATCATACTAAGCAAGGCCCAAAAAGTAGTCATGGCCTTACGTAGACTCTTTCATTCCAGATACATTGATCAAAAGGTCAAAGATATCTGTTACAAGACCCTGGTTAGACCAGTTTGGACATATGAATGTCAGATCTGGTACAACCAGAGTGCTAGTACTATTTTCGATAGGAAATATCTTCGTGCATGCACAGGTTTGTAGACAAAGCCTGAGACGGACTGGAAACACAATATATCGAATAGAAGAATTTATCAAGAGTCGATACCTTCATATTGAAACTTCTTCGGAATCATATCGAAAGATCTGTAACTTTGAGTGAAAACCCTTGGATTTCACAGCTTTCAACCCACAGACGGGTTTATTGCGAATTATTTCCCTACTAGCTTCATTCCTCCAGAAGCATTCGTGTATTTGGACATGAATTGATATGTTTTTGATTCTGACAGCGTTCCAATCATATAACACATATATAGACGGGCCACCGATAAGAAGATAAAATATCCTCCAAATTTGAGTTCACGAGACCTACGATTCAAATGAAGATACTCATTTGCTGAATTCGTTGAAGCTGGTCGAGTTGAGCCGGAGCAATCTAGGTTTTGGTGGCTGGTTGACAATGTCTAAATTATTCGTATTTATTTTCAGTTTTTGTGTTTTTCGTTATTTAATTTTTGAGTTTCAGCTCATTATTGCTACATTTATGGTTGTTGTTTATTTGTGTTAAAAATTAGGTAAGGGTTAGGTATATGTTATATTTAATACATTAGGTTTAGATATTAGATAAAGTTTTTGATTGAATTTTATTAGAATGAAGTTATAACATATTAGGTGTAGGATTAAAGTGCACTGTTGTGTTAAAATTATAAATAATTTTGGAATAGTGTTGGTTGCTTTTTTCTCCTTTTTCCAATCGAATCATAAAATATGTAATAATCTTAATTAATGTGAATTCGCTATGACTTTTTTGATCAAATGTGTTGAACTGATAACGTATAAATTTAGAATTTGCAATTTGATTTATATTATTTTAAAATTTATGTCGATCAGTATTGAATAAAGCGCTTTTGACTTTCACTTGTTTTTTGTATTCTCAGCAGCTTACGAATTTGGCCAAACGCGTTTTACTCGATGTCTCGGTCTTTATCTGAATGCCATTCATAAGGCGTATCACATCTAGTGGCCCAATGCAAAATGATCTAGTTGGCCATAGTAGAGGGTTTCTGCTTAGAAACGGGGTAGATTTCGAGTGATTTGCTAAAATAATTCGCAGCATTGTAAAGCTAGGACCTACTTCACTTAAGCACTAGATTTTTCAATGGCATCGTATAATCTGTATCTTGAAACGAAATACAAATGATTGATTTTCGCTCGGACCGATTTAAATCAAATGTATATTGAATTCTACTATCTCAGCAATAGCTTTGCATTTTTAGCCCATCATTTAATGCTTGATATCACATATCGACCCCACCATAGATGGTCCCAAGCCAGTTTGAGAAAAGAGAAGGGAACTCATTTTTTCCCCAACCCACCGCTTCCATAATTCCTCATCCTATGCTCCACAATTAAATAGTAGTGAGTGCTCTCAGGATCACAGATTGGGTTTACTGGCTCCCGTATAATGGGACATAAAGTGCCGAGAAATGCCAATAACTGTAAATACATCCACAGCTCTGCTGCTAAGTCTCACAAACACCTCCTTTATGGGGATGCAAGAGGGTGAAGGTGAGTTTCCCATGTCTGATAATGGGATCGAAGTAATAACCATGCCACTGGCTAACTCTCCGTCCCTGAAAACATACTGCAGAAGAGCCTCGGAATGGATTGGACCCACGGCAACGCCCTCGTAAATGAAGAAAGGACTTCAGCATTGGATCCTGGAATATTAAATCACTCAACTACCCTGACGCTGTCAAGAACCTCTTGCAATAGGCCTTCTTCTGCGTACCACAACAGCTCCTCTCGAGCCCCACTGATCTCTGGCCTTCAGTTCTCCCGAGGAATACTTTTCGGGGTATCTGTTGTTCGTACATTCAACTTTTGAGACCTCTGGCTTGCCAAAAATTTCACACAGCTCATGGTTGTATCGAATTCACTATTGCTCCCCATCTAGCTTCACTCCGATTATTCGCCTCAGGACCTAACGCTTGAAGGCGTTCAATATGTTTGTGCATGCTTGGTTTAGGGTCCATGTTTTACACTCATAGCATAGCATAGGTCTTATCACAGATTTGTATACTTGCAGCCTTGTTTTCCTGTGTATGCAGCTGTTCTTTAAATACGTCAAAATTAAATAAAATATTTTATTTGCGAGCTGTAGTTTTTGGTGTGATTCGTCTCTTTCATAACCGGTTCTCGTTATTTGGGTGCCCGAATATACGAATTCGCCAACATTTTCCATATCGTATTTGACATGGGTGATATTTTGGGAATTTAAGATATTTTTCCTCGAGTACATCATGAGTTTTGTTTTATTTTCATTTATTTGTAGCCCTACAAGTTTTGCGTCGCTGTCGAGCTTCAGAAGTAGTTCTTTGGCAATTTTTAACGACCATGATAAAATGTTGATGTCATCCGTGTAGGCTACCACTTTGTTTGACTTATATAATAATATACCTCTTGTTTCAATAGGTATCTTTCTTATGACATATTCCAGAGCCAAATTGAATAGCAATGGGGCCAGCTCATCTCCCTGCTTTAGGCCGATATTTGTGTCAAAGGTATCGGTGATCTGGTTAATGATGCGGACTTGAGAGATTGTGGATGTCATTATCATTTTGGTAAGATGGACTTATTTTGCTTGCATTCCAAAGCAAAGCATTGTTTGGTACAGTACGTTACGATCAATACTGTTGTATTCTTGCTTAAATTCAACGAAGATTTGGTGTACGTCGATGTTGGACTCCCAGCATTTTTCAAATATCTGCTTGACTGTAAACAATTAGTCTATCGTCGATCTACCTACTCTAAAACCACCTTGATACTCCCCAATAAAGCTGTTCGTGTATGATATGATTTTATTTTCTAAGATCTTTGCAAATATTTTGTACACCATACAAAGTAGTAATATGGCTCTATAGGTCTCGTACTATAGCTTTTCAACTGTTTTGCGGATAGGGAATATAATTGACTGACTCCACTCGTTCGTCATATGTTTAATTATCTTATTCACTACTCTTCTGAGATTTTCATAATTATCGCGGTTCATGCTGGTTTTCCTGCCTAAATATTCTTTTTACGCCTGATTCTTTTTTCTAACGCATCTGCGCATTTGTCTTTGAATAAATTATTTCTTTTTCACGGGGCTTGATGTCCAATCGTCTGTTCTGCCATGGTCTTGATTGCTGCTTTCACTTCCACCCATAGCTCGTTGCTTCTTTCAATTGTGTCTGATAGGATGGGAGCAAGTTGGTTGTCGAGGGTCTCCGTGAAATTATTTGCCGCAGGTGCCGTTTGAAGCCTTTCTATGTTGAATTTCTATAGAGGGATGACCTTTGCCTAATGCGCCTGTGATATACGATATCAGTAAGTTAATTTGATAAGATAATGATCCAAATTACAATTGTTTCTTCCGTATGTACGAATATCAAGTATGGCGGAGATCAAATGTTGTTGGATCAGAACATGTACGATCTGTTTTTGTGTGTTGCCCAGGTCATTTGATAAATGCGTCAATATGGGAAGCAAGTCGAACTTATCAGGCGCTGTCGGTTGTCATTCGTTTCATCATGGAGGTTATACCCTCTAGTCGTTCCCGATAAGATAGCTCATTGCCAACCTTAGCGTTGAGATCACCTAGAATTATTTTTGTGTCGTTTGTTGGCAATGAGTCGACTAGTCTTTTAGGTGATTGTAGAGCGTTTCCTTCGTATCTTCATCCTTTTCTTCTGTCGAGGTGTGTAAGTTTGTTAGCTAAATTTTAGAGAATTTCACTTTTATACGGACAGCACACAACCGTTCATTAACTGCCTTAAAATCAATAACGTGCGTTTTGAAATTCCTTTCAACAGTGAAGGCCACTCCGAATTCGCGCTTTGCAGCAGGCTTTCTACTTTTGAATATTATGTGCAATCTCATATCTTGAATATCACTTCCAGAGACTCGCGTTCACCCTATTACATCACCATAGGGGACGTGTAAGTAGGATTTAGTAGCAGAGCTGTAGGTATATTTGAAGTTATTGGTATTTCTCGGCGTTTGGTGTCCCATCATTCGGGAACCAGTAAACCCAATGTGCAACCCCGACACTAATTACTACTATTTGGCCAAAAGAGCTAAGATGCTGGGGGCCCTCCTCCTTTTTCAACCGGATTTGGGGCCCTCTACAAAGGAGTTGTGTAAGAACAGAACAGATGAGTTTATATATAACCTTTATTCTGAAACTTTTAATGAACTTACAACAACAATCCTAAAAGCAAAAAGGATTCATGAAGTCAACCCCTAAAGCCAATCAGACGAAAAATGGGCTAATGAATGCGATATGTTAGCAGCATGAGACGATAGAGGAAAATCAGGAACCAGCTTTTATTAGCTCTTTTGGACCAAGTTTGATACTGTCATATTAAGAGAGAACGTGTGCCTTTGATTACTTCTAGTCAATGGCTTACGAGGGAGGAGCATAAGTATGTCGGTTCACGTCGTTGTTATCACCAAATACTTACATACGGACTAAAGTAGAACCCGCGTTTTGAGCAAGCTTCAAAATTCCATCTCATTGAAAGAATGATTTGATTTTTAAATGCAAAATATTTATTAAAATTAAAATTTATACTCAACATCTTACAACATCGTCTACTTTTCGAAAAAAGAATTCAATTCCATTTATTTACATGTCATCAACAGTAAGTCCAAATCATGTCTTGCAGTCGTGGCTTTAATATTATCCGTAATAAACGTATGGTGAAGAATAGGCCGTTACTGCTGGGTACGAGTAAGAGTATCCCAAACTTGGGTAGTAAAGTTGAGGGCGTGGGATGGCAACAGCAATTGTGGCGATGAGAGCCAATACAAGCAGGATCTAGAAGAAGAAAAAACTGTGTATTATCCTTCCACACAACTTAATCACTTCAATAACTTACAAGTTTGAACATTTTTTTTTCTGATTACTGGACTGGAGTTCTTGAAGACAGCTGCGACTACTCTGACACCGTTTGAGCACAAACATTGGCCTTTTATACTTCCCAAACACACACCTCAAAATGTTACATAAATTATCTGCAAATTTGGTTTATCTTTCCGTTTTAAAATTCAATCACTGTCGCATCGTCTCCACCAAAAAAAGTATCTTCACAATAAACACATAGTTTGTCCTTGAAATTATAGATCTATGGGGTCCAAACACCGAAACAATCCAATTTTCACATGATTGGCTGCTCGCCAATTGATTTCGATAGTTCATTTTCTTCATACGCTGGTATCCAAGCATACATTTCCACAATGGCAGTAGATTTAACATATCCATACGTACAGATCTGCAATACACGCCGTCGTTTTCAACGACATCTTCGCACTCACTTTGGAATGCCGGCCATGTATCAAGTGTAAGGTCAGTTAGAACGGATTCGAAAAAGTACGTGACTTTAATTTGAAATTAAACGGATTGCTGTTTCTCAGATGCCTCTTAGCTTCTATGGCCCGCACTAGAAGGAAAGTAAAAGCATTTTGCGGTTCTAATTCGTTTGTAAATGAAATAAAAATGTTTGGCGAAAAGCGAACAATTTATTTGTGCCAGGAAACCGTGAATTATATGGTGCGGGAGTGGCGCAAGGATATGGGAGATTCCAAACCGTAGTTTTTTATTATTTTCCATTTCGAATTCGAGTGCGGATAAAATAGATACTTAGCAATTCATGTCGGGGTTTATTGACATTTTATGGCTAATTGAACAAATACTTTTTATTTCACTTTTCAAAGTGCAACTGATTTGTTTTCATTTCCCAAAATATTCCAGCGTTGATGCCATAACAAATGTGATGAGAATTAAAATGTTTTCCGGCTATATTTAAAATTTGATTACAATTATTGTTGTGAACAGCTCTCAAATATAATACATTTATATGGAGTTCATTAAATTCTGTTAAATAAGCAATCAACCCCTACACTCTTCTTTAAATTAAAATAAATAGTCAATTATTGAAAAATGTGTGCTGATGTTGGTATGAGAGCTCGTATATTCAAGCATACTTTTTATTTGTAATTAATCTCAAAGTGTTATTATTTTGCTTGTATTAGATTATTTTCGGTGTCGGCTATTGTTAAATCATCTAATTATGCGAAAACAGAAAGAATTATCCCCACAAATGATACAATAATTAAAAACATTAAAATAATATTCATGCTTAATTTGCATTCAAACCGAAAGTACTAACATTATTGTTTTTAAGTATTCATGTACGCTGAAGTAAGTCGCTACAGAGAAAATTAACCATTTTGATATTAATATTTTCGTGGTTTGGGGAAAGTTGGTCGTTTAAACACTCTTGACCTTACATACTATTGTATTTCGAAGCCCGAGCCCTCAGACGCTATTTTTTTCTTTTCGAATAATGATATAGATCTTCCATATTCCTTATAAGATGTCCAGTATTGCAAATAACTCTGCTTTAAATGCATACGCTCTTCAATCGGCTCTGGGATCAATTAATTAGGGAAACTTCTGAACAATTTGAATTCATTCTTCTCACGCACTGGTGTATCAATAAAATCTCTGATGAATCATTCCATATTCCATTCCTCCGGAATTCTAAGATGCAAAATGCTTTTTAGTACAGTAAATCTATAGGTTGAGGTCGGAAATGATTGCCTAGGGGTTGAATCTTTTTTTATTCGATGTAAAATGATGTCAATAAAGCTACCTTGGGGGTGGGCACGTGCAACTCTTCCGGCTTTTTTGAAAAACTCAAAAAAACATCCAAAAAATTTTTCAAATGCGTTTATCTCGTTTGCTATGCATTTCACAGAAAAATCGATTAATGATAAAATGTAGAGGACGTTAAAATCTACAATTTATGTCATTGGAGCAATGCTGTACGACAAAAAATGCACACGGTAGGTGGCGCCAAATTCTCCAAAAAAGTGTTTTTCCACTTTTTCACCCTGAAAATGTTATTTTATCGCAAAGACGCAAATGCAAAAGTTGTTCCTTACTTTATTATCAACAACTTTTATTTAAACAATTTTTTCATATTACTTGCCGTTTTGAAGTTACAGTGCAATATAGCGCTGCGTATACAGCACCGTGCTGTTAATGGTAATTTCGTCGATCCTACTGTAACTTTCTCCAGCGGCGATGGCATGCTTTTAACAAACTGTATTATTGGGATTTTCATAATTCTGCAAGCTGCAACTTCAAAACGGTAAGTAATATGAAAAAATTGTTTAAATAAAAGTTGTTGATAATAAAGTAAGAAACAACTTTTGCATTTACGTCTTTGCGATAAAATAACATTTTCAGGGTGAAAAAGTGGAAAAACACTTTTTTGGAGACTTTGGCGCCACCTACCGTGTGCATTTTTTGTCGTACAGCATTGCTCCAATGACATAAATTGTAGATTTTAACGTCCTCTACATTTTATCATCAATCGATTTTTCTGTGAAATGCATAGCAAACGAGATAAACGAATTTCAAAAATTTTTTGGATGTTTTTTTGAGTTTTTCAAAAAAGCCGGAAGAGTTGCACGTGCCCACCCTCAAGGTAGCTTTATTGACATCATTTTACATCGAATAAAAAAAGATTAAGCCCCTAGGCAATCATTTCTGTAAAACGATTTATTTTTCGATAGATTTACTGTACTATTTACTTATGAATAGCCCACTGAAATGGTTCGCTGTTTTAATTTTTCCCAAAAGCATTCACAAATGAGACTGAAACTCAATGCAAGCTAGCAATGCATTGCAGAGGCTTCTGAAAATACGACATCTGTCTAAATCATGTAAATGGAGTCAGCCTAGTTTCTAAAACACCGATGCCTCAAAATACCGGATTTATGGTGACCATCTGCTATCTCCAAATATGTATTTTGCGCTAGCCTAGCAAATTTCTTTACTATTGGATGCCCTCTAAGCGCGAAGTGTTACAGCTGTCAAGTGGTCTGATTTGGAGGAGAAGTCAACTAACCATCTCTTGTTTAGCGGTTACACCACAAAGCACACAGTCAATGTACATGCTGATAAATTTGATATAATTTGAGATTTTCTGGGAGATTTGAGGATAGGAATCTCAGAAATGTATAAATCATACCAAATCGGCTCAAAACTCGAAAAATGTTAAATTTCTTTTTAACAAATATTTCTACCATTTCGTGCCCTGCTCCTGAAGTAATTTTTGGTAGATTATTTACTCAACAATAAAAACGATTTTCCTGTACAAAATTTGACCCATGACGTTACAGTGATAAGGTCGATAAATTTCAGCTTCAACAATTTTTTTTCTTTTGTAAATACCTCCATTCCCTACCACTCTCTTCATCACTCTGTCATCGTTGCACAACGCTCGTGCGATCTGCTCTTTACAGGTCATCGATTCCTATGCGTGCCTCCAGGCAATGCTAAAATATCGGTCTAAGGGGGCAAACAAAATGCTTTGAAGAACTCCTTCCTTGCTAGTCTGGTTCGATTCGTGCAGTTCTCAGAGGTGAAAAAAATACTACACGATGCAGTAAAAAAAATTCTGAGTTTATGAAAAACTAGCTGTCTTTATGTATTTCGACGATAGGGTCTAAATTCCCTAAGATACTGCATTTTCAATCCTCCGTGCTTATCATTAATTTGAATTTATTAGATGTTCCTAAAGTCTTTTCCTAAAAACCAATAATGAGTTGCGTTTTATTATATTATTTAAATTTCAAAAAGATTCATCAATTACAGCTCCCTGAAAATAACAGGCTGTTAATATAATAAACTAGATAGCTGTGGTATTGAAAGTTGACGAATGCTCAAAAAATCGATGAAAAAGGACTCTTATATTATGCGATCATTGATAATCAAGTTATGGTGATACCCTCATCTTAGAAATCTTATTTGGCTAAAATTTTAAGTCAGGATGAATGCCTTTTAGTGTTATCGCCAAAACTACTTTACCAAAGTAATTGCCTGAACAAATGTTCGCATATACCAAATAGCCCTTGAAGAGAGGTCAAGAAGTGCCACACGCCTACTATCTTAGCCGCGGTCAATCCCCATCCTGAAACCAGATAAAAACCTCCCAGAAAATAGCTTGGCATACAGAAGACTCGGATTTACTAACATCTAAATCAACGATGTATAGACGGACAATGGTCAGGAACATATAGCAGCAATTCTTGATATTAGTAATGCCTACCAGACAGTAGACTCGAATATCCTGGAAAGAGCCCATCTCAACCTAGATATTGGCCATAAGACTATCAAGTCCTCTCAAAGAAGATCATAACACTTATTCGCACTATCAAACATTGTCTACTACAAGAACATGAACTAACCGTACTCCTATCCAACACAAATACAAGCAGCCTATATATTAGTATAAGCGATGTCAATATCTTCCAATATTCGGACAATTTTTCAATCGTATCTTCGTACAACAGCTCCTCCATAGTAGTACAAAACGAACTTATAAGAGGATATGCTCACCTAAATCTTCCCATAAATCATGAGAAATATAACATATAAGGTTTCATCAAGAGCAGCCAATTAAAAAAGAATATAATCATTTCAAATACCCCACTACTTTGAGTAAAAAGTGTAAAATATCTGGGTAAATATCTACTGGGATAGTGATAATAACAAACCTTCAAAGAAATGGTTGATATTTCCCAGTATCCACGATAATTGGATGCCTTGAGATGGTTATTTCTTCAAAGAAGAACGCTATACAGTCGAGGAACGTTTTGCCTCAGTTGACTAACAGTCCATTGTGTTGGAGAGGATCAGCTCTAATCATCGTTTCGCTGAGTTAACGTCAAAACCAAAATCCACTTCAATTGGGTTTCGGCCGTAAGTAGCAATTATGCTTTTATTTGCTGCATACAATTTAAGTTTATCAGGGGTTGAGTATTTTGCTAATGTTTTTTTTTTATGGCCGATAGACTGGCCCCAGTGTATATCAGGTAGTGTATCATAGATTTTTGTGTCGGTAAGGATTATGTGGCTTTGTAAGTTATCTTTATCCACCGTAATGCAAGACGATGAAGTTAGTTTTCCGTCGGTGTTTGACATTTCTATGTCTTCTCCCCGAATCGTCACTGATAGTAGCAGAAATAATTTTTCAGACCTGATCTTGCTTAATTGTTAGATTCATTTGACCTGGACCGGCCTTGTGTACTTGTCCTCAGCCTCTTTATTCCATGAATTAGGCGATTCATCTGTTCTTTAAGGGAAGCTTTCTTTTGCATTGATTATACTGCAGTGACGTTTGGCAGGTGCTGTAGCTCAAACATCATGTTGGCCACTTTTGCAAGTTTGTGAACGTTCAGTTCGGCTACCTCCTATAGTCCAGAGATCCTGAAAATATTGTGACGGCTTTTCCCTTCAAAGTTATGGCCCTGAAAGACACGTTGCAGTCTGGTTTCTTCTGATTTTGCAAACGCTGAAAGTATCTTCTGCTTAATTGCCTCATATTTATTCTTCGCAGGGGAATTTCTAGTTATGGGAATCAAATGCAGAAACATTTCTGGCTCCATGTTTTAATGACATAACGAAATTCGGTTGATAAATCCGTGTGTGTGGAAAGTGGTTTCCACCTTTTCAAACCAAAATGTTGGATCCCCTTTGAAAAACACAGGTAATTTTGCTGTTCTTCATCTCCAAATTTTGGACGCGAACTCGCGCTTCGTTCATTCATTGAACATGGCCTGTTTGTTGCCACTTTCATAGTTTTATCACAGAAGAAACCTTTAGCTCGTCAATTAATTCCTACAACTCATAGTAGCATCACATTCACCATTTTGCGGAAACTATAGTCAGGGCCCGTATCTCACACCCATTACATAGCAGAAGTCTTATTATTGATTTGACAAAGGAACGGCTTCAAAATCTCTCATCAATATAGAGCATAAAGAAGGCATCAAGTTACAAAGACGAGGAAACGATGGCAAGATATTGTGGACGCTGAAAGTAGATCCGTGTTCTGAATATCAAATTAGCGAGCAAGGTCGAGGGACTGCGATGATTTGAAGCGATTACTTCAGGAAGACAAAATCCAAAACGGGATATTTAGCCATAGATGTAACGTGAAGATAAGAAGATAAAAAAACGGTCTGATGTTGTATGGCGCATCTGATCTCGTCTGTGGGAAAATTGGCGTATTATATGCTTAAAGCTAGCCACTACTGATCTCCATAGATAACGCACAGTTGTAAAACAAATTTGGACCCTTTGTGGTTGATCTGTGATGGTATTTTTGATGAATGTATCAACTTTTAGTATAATCTAGTTAAGTATCTTTTTGAAAACTACTTTTTATAAGTTTTCAAACTTATTTTTAGGTTTTTGTTTTTATACTACACCAACTTCTTTTGAACTTTTCAAAAACTAAAACAATGCTTCACTGCTAAAAGTAAGCTTCACTAGTGCTCTGTTATTCTCAAAATGAACAATAATATGTTTATTTCGGCAACTTTGGCCTCTGCAATTTTTCTGCGTTAGGGTTTCAGCTATATTCGAAAAATTTCCGAACTTGCATTAGTAAAGCTCGCTACAAAAGATTCACACCAAACGCACTAAATCTGTTCAACTTTGGCATGGTGAATAAGGTGTTCATTAGGCAGGCATCAGGTAGGCCTGAGTCTGGCCATAAGTCAGCGAGTTATTAATCTCCCCGAATAAAAAAAAAATGATGTTAGGCATGCCCCTCTTTTTCCGTCTTAGACGCCAATGCCGATTATTCGAGCTGACTTAAAGTAAGCATAACTCATTAGCTACTAATTGGGCAGTCATCAGACATACCTCATTAAAGAGAGAGTGTGGATTACCTAAGTAAGGTATGTATAATTGCTGCCTATTATACATACCTTACTTAGGTAATCCACACTCTCTCCCCATTAGCCCCAAATAACTATTCCGGCAATACTTGCGTTGGCATCTTGTTGCTTCATTTCTTTGGCGGAAGAAGGGTGTAATTAAAGCTACGTTCAGTTGATTACTAGAACAGATCTATAAAGTCAATTAATCGCAACTAGTTTTTTCACAACTTGCTTCATTTAACGTAAACACTCTACACATAAATATTGGTCTACCCCCTCTAATCACTTTATCATTCAGGGTTAGTTTCAAAGCCATTTTATAGTAGTCAAAGAGCTATAAAAATTGAGCCAATAAATCTCGTTGACAAAGTCCTAAGGTGGAATGTAAGATGGCTTGATCCTGGTAGGTTCGTCCCGTAACGTTGGTAATAATAAATTGGGTTAATAAGATAGTACTATATTTTTACTGCTCTGTTGATTGCTCTGAATAAGTAGTCATTTTAATATGTTGACGCAAAACAGTTTGTTCATTCCTGGCTTTAACTAAAACTTAAAAAACTCTATAGCCTGGTTTCAACTCAACGATCATAAATAATTACATGGAAAGCTCTACTGACTCTTGTTTGTGGCTCAGGCTACCTTGGACGTTATCTCAGGGTGAGACCACAGTCATTGTGAAACACTTTCTTGGAGATATTGAAAACAAAACCCTTAATTTTTTTCAAAACTGCTTTTTTCCGAGTTTTCATGTTAATTTAGTATCTAGAATAACTTCTAGCGACTTTAAACTGGTATTTCTTACAAATGATTTCAAGGGTAATTTTGGACAACTTAGTACCGTTTAGTACAACAGTATAAGTTAGTTCAGTATTTTGCAAAAATTGTGCTGATTAAAAAGCCCTCTAATGGTTGTTAAATTTCCAAGATTATCAAATCATTTGAAATAAATACAGAACAGAAATTCTGGAATATTTTCAAAAATAAAACTAATGATAGCCACACATTCAAACTTTCTTCTTCTTCGTAGTAGTACTACAGCCCCTCTCGAGTCTTCGCTTTCCGCTACAAGCACCTCCAACTATCTTAGTCTATTGACCGCGTCCTTCAATTTTGAAATCGGAGCAGCGATGAAGTGTCTTCGTCGACCGACTCAGACCAGCGTTTCCTCAGTTTCCCCACTGGTCTTCACCCTTCAGTTCCCCAGCGAATACCTTTTTGGTAACCGTTGTTCGTCCGTCTTACAATCATTAAGAACGTCGACTCGTCTAAAGCTCCATACAGCTCATGGTATTATCCAACCATTGGTTCCCGTCTAGCTTCGCTCCAATTATTCGCCTCAGAGCCCATCGTTCAAAGGGGTTCAATATATTTATGGATGCTTGGATAAGAGAAAATATTTCACACTCATAGCATAGCACAGGTGTTATCAAATATTTTTATATTTGAAGCTTTGTTTTCCTGTGTATGCAGCTGGTCTTTAAGATCATCAAACCTAAATAAAATATTTTATTTGCGAGCTGTTTTATTCAGCGAATTTCGTCTCATTAGTGGTTCTCGTTATTTTGGCGGCAGCACATCGCTCTGCTTTAGTCTAAAATTTGTTTCAAAGATCTCGATGAGTTAGTTAGGTATGCGGACTTCGGATGTTGTCAACATCATATTGATAAGACGGAATTATTTGGCTGGAATACTAAAGCATTATTTGGTACAGTACATTACAATCAATACTTGGTTAAAGTCAACAAAAATTTGGTGTACGTCTCTATTGAACTCCAGCATTTTTCAAGCGCCTGCTTGACAGTGAACAAATGGTCTATCGTTGATCTACCTGCTCTAAAACCACCTTTATACTCCCCAATAATATTGTAGGATCCGATTTTGTTTCCTAAGGGCTTTAAAAATCTCATCAATGCTTGGCATTATATTATTCTTTTGGACTTTGATGGCGGAACAAACGTCATCCAGAATTGGTGGGGCCAATGGAAGGTCTCCGAAAATATCTATAAGGATCCAAACTTCTGGTGCTGTGCGGAGAATTTAGGAGATTCTTGAAATACTCTATGATGCCCATCTTTCCTTAATTCTGTTTTCATCGACGATAATGTTGCCGATGCGGTCTTAGACCGATAACCACGGTTCAAGCTTTTCACTGCTTTGTATGCTTGCCTTGTGTTATTGCTCGCTAGACTTACACGGATACTTTTCAATGGGTTGTCATAATATTTTTTCCTTTTGATTCCAATTATCTTATTCGTTACTCTTCTGAGATTTTCATAATGTTCTCCCTTCATCCCGCTTTTCCTACATAAATATCGCTTGTACGCCCATTTATTTTTCTTACGTATCCTGGCATTCATCATCGAACCAAATATTTCTTTTGCCCCGGGCTTGATGTCCGATCTTCTGTTCTGCCACGGTCTTAATTATTGCTTTCACTTCCACGCATAGTTCGTTGCTTGTTTGCAGCGATGTATCTGATAGGAGGGGAGCTAGCTAGTTTTTGAGGGTCTCCATGAAATTTTTGACTACAGAGGCCGTTTGGAGCCTTTTGAGTCGAATTTTTGTTTAGGGCTGGTCTTCACCAAATACGCCTTTAACATACGACATCCATTTAATAAAATAATAATCCAAATTACAATTGGCTTCTCGGTATGTACGGACGTCAAGTATGCTCGAAGATCAACCTTGTTGGATCAAAACATCGTCGACCTGGTTTTGTGTGCTGGCATCCGGTGATACACAGATAATTTTCTGTATGCGTTGATGTGTGAAGCAAGTCTAGCATATGATTAGATTTCTGCTACACGCAGAGTCACTCAGGCGCTGGCCGTTTCATTTGCTTCCATTGAGTAATTAAATAATACTGGAGTGGACAACCACGTGGCAATATGGTCGCAACAACCCCTGCGGCCACTTTTCCTACTGCTACGCTCTTGTTTACAACGTTAAAGAGAGCCAAATTGCACAAGCAAACATGGCTGCTGCTCAATGTAAACAAATTTTCATACAATACCAAAAATTTGTTTTCTATTTGAAAAAACCTTCAGCATTGTATGAAAAACATGCAAAACATTAATATATTAACTACTCACTTGTGAAAGGAAACACCTACAGATCCTTTTCCACTATGATTTTTACACAAAGGCACTACACATTTCATTTTGAAATTCTAAATTAATTTCACAATGTCACACGTTAAAGTTACTTGAATCACAAACCGCAATCGAATATTTAAACACTTGGAAAGAATTTAGATCGCGAACACTTTCCACAGTTTTAATATCGGAGAAAATTCGCGACGAAACTTGCAAATTGGCCAATTTGGCGTCTAATTTGCATCAGTCAACTTGACAGACAGTTCACATCTAGTCAGCTTCTGGAACAAGAAAGTGACCAGCAAGAGGCAGACGGGGAGGATATGACAGACAGATCGTTTGGAAGAGAGCAAAAACCAGTTACATGCTTTCTCAAGCATTTTATATGAGCTTAGCCCATCCAGTTCTGAGTTTGTTTCATTGTGGAGGCTATATGAGTATACTCCAGTCGTTCCCCGATGAGAGAGCTCATTGCCAACCTTAGCGTTGAAATCACCCAGGTTTATTTTTATGTCAATTATACACAAGCTATCCGATCAAGCTTAGTGCCATTCTTATTTTCCTGCAATTAGCCCCAAGTTTGTTTTGCGAATTTTATATTATTTTTGTTGAATTAAATTTTGATAATAATCATTATGGAATAGATGTTGCAAAATTTCGAAAGGGAATCTTAATTATAATTTGACTTATCATCGCTCTTAAGTCAATCTCAATGCTTTGAATAAGGGTTTCACTTTCAGTAATTTCATGAAAATATTTGATTTTTGAGTAAGATTTGATGTAACAATCGCAGGGATATTTTCTCTAACCATCTTCTGACTCCAATTTTGAGTGAATCTTTTGACACTTTTTATGGGTTTACATCCTATTATAATATTGATTTCTCTTCCTGGCCTATGCTGATTTAACATCACAGTAACCTTTTACTGAGGCTAAGACAACCAAGCAAGAAAACTAAAGTTTTTCAATGAAAAACAATGCAGAATACGATTATATTCCAATGTATGTCCTACGCATGAATCATTATTTTAGGGCAGTATTCACAGGTCAATATAGAATCGCCAAACCTATTTGGCATGTACAGACTAATATTTTTAAGATCATAAATTAGGTATTATTACCAATATTAATTTGGAACACATAGTCCACAGTTTTAAGCAACAATAATAGGTGAGTAACAAAAATTCATTATACGGCCTAGGAAATGCATGAAAGCGGATAAAATAGCAATAAACGATAATAGGTGTTTACTTTGTAATATTATAATAAAGTATCTTGCCTCCAACCCCTATGATCAGGTGAAACTACAGGTATTACATTGCTTTCGGAATACTCGTACTTCAAAACCCTTATGCATATTGTATCTTTGTCTTGAGAAACTAAACGCGTTATCGAAATCATTTCAGTTTGATGACGATACATGTTGTCAGTCACCGCGTCTGCCAACTAAATCGGCATAATTTCACGTAGCAAAAATATTCTCCAACTGAAAACATTAAATAATAAACACGTGCTATACATATCATAGCAAATTCCAAGATCAATAACAATATTTTCTAGATCAATATCAAACAGTTAAAATGCTAAACAATAACAAAGAAGGACACAAAACTTGATTGATTCTTTACGATGACTAACTTTCGGTGTGACTGTTGTTTTATTCTGTTCAACCAATGAATTTCTCTACCAATAGAATTAGGAGGACATTAGCAGAATTCAAAATTAACTTGCACATACATTAGAGGGGATACTATGGTTCTTGTATAAAAGCCATAGATTTCGTCAAGCTATCTATCAGAATCAAAACAGCATTCGTATTCCAAGTTGAACTAATATCCAATACCAAATCAAAATGCTCAAGCTTGTAAGCCAACCAATTAATTATCTATTAAATTGCGATTATTACTTCAGTTATTGCTGTTCATAAATTCAATTAACGTTAATTTTCTTGATAACTTTCAGATCCTTCTCGTCTTGGCCGTCATTGCTGCTGTTGCTATTGCCATCCCACACCCAGACCCACAAGTCTACTATTCAGGATTGGGATATGGATATGATGCTTACGCTCCAGCTTTGTCAGCTTACGCTTCTCCATACTATTACTTAAGGCGATAAATGATAACTAGGCGTTGTGGAGAAAAAGCAATCCCGGATAAAACGGCTAACGACTTGCGATTCAATAATTCACTTCGTATACGGATTATGACTTTTCGTGTTTATTCAAATGTTTTCATTGCTGTATCATATTTTTGAATTAGGATAAATATAGCTCTTGTATTATTTCAAGAAATTGGTCAGTTTTTACTGCATTATTTGAAAATGAGTTATCAATATTTCGACTAGTACTTTACATACCATACCTGCTCCACATACTGAAAAAAATTTTATGTGTTGGCAAGACATTTCAATATCTAAGTCGAAACATATAAAATATTTATTTAAGTAAAAAGTCAAATAATTGAAATAATAGCATAATTTAAATTTTCCTTCACTTTATTACCATATTTTAACAATTTATTCAGAAGACAGGGCAAATTTACAGTTTTTTATGTAGTCGTCATTTGCGAAAATGTCCACCTTTTACGAATTAATTTAACTTTAAAACTGGGTGGGCATTATGTTTGTTCTGATTTAAATATGAAAAGTGTTTTATTGTAAGACATTAAAATGTTGAGTTTTGAAAGACATCCTTCTGAAAATTACAAACCTTCAAAAAGTACTATGATTGTAGTGAAAGCGAGTATACTACAGTAGGCCATCTCAGGGATATACACTGACTTAACCCAGTAGATAGGCAAAAAAGAGCAGTAAATATGGACGATAACTTTAAAACATATGAATAGTATCGCCGTCAAATCAGGGAAAGAAGTATCCTGGGTAATTATTATGCTGAATGGTACAAGCATTAGTTGCCAAAAACGATTAGGCTAGAAATGCATGCTCAAGAAATAGGGCATACCCGTATATTCAATGAACGACTGCAACTAAACAAGCGGAATCATGGCTTTAATGCCAAAGAATAAAGAATGTAATGAATCTTTGTTTCTAAAAATCCGTGTAGGAGACACGAGTGCCGTTTGTTTGGCGCAAGTGTCAGCGAGCTATAAACATCACGAGTTCAACTGACTAGCTTCGCTTAACGATCGCGTACGCGTACCTGTCGACTTGCATTTGCGGGATCATATGAGGCGGGTTCTTGTCGAGCCACGAAGCTACACTACAAAATATTTATCACGCGTTCTCTACTCTACGAGAAATGCCGATCAATTTTTATTATCTTTATAAATGTTCTATTAGGTATCAATTAAGCTACTCTACAGTAATTCAACATTTTTTTGTCTCGTTAAAGTTTGCGGACACGGAGGCTTAAAACAAACGCCAACATTGTAAAAAACGTAACCATTACTTTCTCCAAAGAAGGTCGTTCCATTACAAGGGGAACGTCAAACATAAAGATGTTAAAGTGGCTGAAGTGAACCACTCATCTCTGCCTAAAGGATGGAAACTTGACGGATGTAGTTTACTTTAATCTAGTAAAACAACGAACTAAGCAGTTTCGACGGGGTGACCACCTTCTCTCTTCAGGAGCAGGCACTTCTGATCACCACGGAACTACTCGACTGCTTATATTTATCACAAGTAGTTGTAGGGATATCTCATGTAACAGGAAAGGCTGAGGCAGATGGAGTTCCCTTTGAACCCCAAAATGAATAAACAAGCAAGTGAAGTGAAATTTAGCAAGAACGCTTATTGGTCTACTAAAATCTGAGAAGAGCACACTGGAATAGGTTTATCAACACTAATAAAAATAGAATAAATAAAATGTGAAGTCCTTCAAGGTCACAAAGATATAGGCAATCAAATGAAATACATCATAGAAGTGTTAGTTCATCAATTCAAACATATTCGTCGCATCAAACGTATCGCACTCAAAAGGTTGAGTTCGTGGATCAAGAAAAGAAAAAAGAATACACACAAAATATTTAGCCCACCCTTTCTCGTAAACAGAGATGAAGACTGAGAGGACTCTAAGTCAAACTGAAAGACCTTATACCGTTATATGGAGGGGGGAAAAGTACATTTTCTGCAGCAGCAATTCAACTAGGAAAAAAAAGGTACTTAACATGGTAATCATATATCAAAAGGGTAATGAATTATGGTCTAAAAACGGCGCAAGTTCCTTCTTCAACATTTTACAACTCGATTTTTTGTAGAAACCCCACCCTCTCTAAAGGAAATCCTATATAAGGAGATGTTATTTATTAAAACCGGATATAATAAAGGATTCTTGAAAAACGTACAAGCCCTCTCAATCAAAGGAAAACACACCGTTAACCTGGGTAGAGGCAAAGATATATTTCAAATTGTGGTCAGCAAAACAAACCAGGACAAAGTCAAGAACTATATACCTATCAGCTAAACGTCTTTAAAGCTAAATGTCTACATCATTAGCTAGATAAATCGGTGAGCGAAAAAACGAGAATCCTTGATTTCTGTTCTGACCAAAGTATAGCTTCGATTTCGACGCAATTGGCAATGAAAATTATTGAACTGTATGATGAATCTCACAATAAAATATTTAAATTCGAACCGTTGAAACAAAATGGCAGCCGTTCAAAGGTCAAAAAACGTGCAAAAAGTATCATTGCAGTTGTAACCGAAATTTTCAGCCGATCTTGATGAAATTTGGTAATATGGTAGAAACGAAAAGTTCTTAAAGACGATGATCAGTAGTCAAGTTTCAAAGTGGTGGCGTCAATTTTTAAAATTTTTAAATGCTTTTAGAATAATATTGAGAGATTATTGGTAGCGTTTTACTGATGATCTGATCATCTTCACAGAAGACCAAAAAGCTACAAAAGTTTAGAGAAATCTCCAAAAAATGTTTAATGATGCAGAACTGTAAACAGACTACTGGCGAATGAAAATCAATACGCAGAAGTGCGAAACAATTTTACTTCGGGCAACGGTGCATGGGGTCAGTCAAGACCTAAAACGTAATTGGAAGGATTTCCACATTATGAGAGGTGAGGATAATTTAGAACGGGTTCAACATAAATCCTGTGTTCGATACCTCGGTGTTCATCTCGACCAGTATTTGTACTATATTGAACATGTCATGGCCCTTCAATGATTCTTTCATTCCAGATAAATTGATCAAAAGGTCAAAGTTATCTCTTACAATACCCTAGTTCGAGGGGGATGAACCCAAATTGAACACAGCTGACCCAAAAATCTGACTGAAATGGCTTCGAAGTCAGAAATTCCTCAACTTTGTTAATAAAAGTAGGATTTGTAAATTTTATATTTTCTCCAATAAAATTGTATGGTCTGTCCTTAAATTCATTTAAATTTTACATCTACGTATTCCTATAGAAGGCCCCTATACTTGTAAGTTTCATTGAAAATCATAATGATTGAGGTTATAGGCATTTGAATATTCATATATTACAACAGTAACAACACAGGTGTGCTGCTGTATGGACTTTTCAACGATACAGACACTATAGTTTTGATTGCACATATGATTGCTAACATATACATTGTGACAAAAAAGTACCTGGAAATTGCAAATAAAACGCAAAATATTCAATTATTTTTGAGTATTTATTTTGTCGCCTTCAAAGTAATCCCCATCAGATGCACTTTATTTAAGCCAGCGCTCTGTGATTTCGCTGCGTGATTTCCCTTCCAAAAGTAAGAACCGAATCACCAACCGATATTACTCTTTCTCCATTTGTCTAAAATCCGCGGATACGCCCGCTTCCACACGGTTCGGCTAAAATTTTGAACGAAGTCGTCTACAAGAATGTACTAGACAATTGTAATCTCTCTTGTGATAGTGGCGCCACCGGGCGGTGAGACTAAATACTTATGGGACCGCCGACTCTTATAAATCTAACCTCAATAGTAGGCATCCCATTTGCTTACCAACTCTGTAAATACTACTCGAGGAGGGTTTATTTCACCTAGTCAAAAGCATACTGAGCAGCAACATCACCTACGGCACATAGATCCAGGATCTTATTTAAGCCTTGAGTTTCAGATAAATACAATATTATAAGTTTCTCTACCCGCAATACAATAAGTATCTCTACACGCAGTGATGAAAAGTAAACTAGAGGTCAAATGTAATAATAAGTAATAAATAAACTAGAGATCAAGTGTAAAGATCTGATATTTACGGGTAAAGTGAATTAACCAACTTTGACATTTAACATTTAATTTGAACATTTAAGTTAAGTTTGAGGCCGTTTTATAAATTTTTAGCTGCTCAGAAATAATCAACATTAAATGATCAAGCAATGATGAGGCTAAAATGTGTGTAATTGGCATGCCCATGTAAAATAATAGATTTAGCTCGCATGAAGTGTATTTAATGAAAGGTATTGTCACG